>VWZZ01005406.1:261908-274792 GCA_013399095.1 Psophia crepitans | reverse complement strand
ATCGAAGCCCTGGAGCGTGTCCAGAGAAGGGCAACGAAACTGGTGAAGGGGCTGGAGCACAGGTCTGATGAGGAGCGGCTGAAGGAACTGGGCTTGTTTAGTCTGGAGAAGAGGAGGCTCAGGGGAGACCTTATTGCCCTCTACAACTACCTGAAAGGAAGTTGTGGTGAGCTGGGGGTTGGCCTCTTCTCGCAGATAACTAGTGACAGGACAAGGGGAAATGGCTGCAAGTTGCGCCAGGGGAGGTTCAGGTTGGAGATGAGGAGAAATTTCTTCTGGGAAAGGGTGGTCGGGCATTGGAAGGGGTTGCCCAGGGAGGTGGGGGAGTCCCCGTCCCTGTGGGTGTTTAAGGACAGGTTGGATGTGGTACTTAGGGACATGGTTTAGTGGTTAATAGGTGGTGGGGGAACGGTTGGACTAGATGATCCTTGAGGTCTCTTCCAACCTTAATGATTCTGTGATTCTATGATTCTACTTGGAAAATATTTGCATAGAACAAGTAGCTCCTTCTAACCCTTCACTAGACATCTCAGAAAAAAAAAAAAAGGACAGGCTTTGCTCAGAGTTTGTTTCCTCCCAGGGCCATTCAGGCAGCTGGGGCACGGAAAACGGTGTGTCATGCAGTAAAATAAGGTTCCTCATGCTAGGACTGGTGAGAATGTCTTTTAAGCCAAAATAATGCTGGGTCTTATTTACTTGACAGCTCAGACATTAATTTAAGACAGGCACAAATGAATCACCAGCCATGTTACTGTTGCCTCGTTGGAATCCCTCTGCTATAATCTCATAGTTTTTTCACCTAATTAATTTCCTCTTTCCTTGCACCAGTGTTTCATGAGTGTATCTTGTTTGGAGGAGATTAAGAGTCACACACTTCATTAGTAAGGTGTAAATTATCAGAGAGACCCTCTCCATCCACCTGCTTAATTGGGTTAATGAAGCATCTCTGTGGGCCCTGGTAAGACAGCACTGCTCTCTGCTCCCTGCAGGCGTTATCAGGGCTGTTTGGAAAATAGATGGAGGCCTTAAAGTTCCCACCTTTGTGCTTTTTTGAGAGTTGCAGGCATTTAATTAAAAAAAAAAGAAAAAAAAAAAAAGCTGAAGTTGACACAAATTGCAAGATAAAAAATTCTTGTCTGTAAAATTACAGTCATAAATATCGCTCAAATCAGTCTATATCAGAACTTTCTTATAGCTGATTCCTAATTAATACTAATTCCGAATTTTTCCTCTATCTAAAGCACCCAGATTGCATTAATACAACGCACACGGAGTTGCCATTAATACTCAGTTAAATGGTTAAATGGATAGGGAGGCCCCAGCAATGCAAAAGTAAAAAAGAGGCGCCTGTTCAGCCTCCAGCCGTGCGACATGGGGTGCCGACAGGTCTGGGCAGGGCCGCCGGAGGGGGGGTGCCCCTCGTTCCTCCTAGAGCTGATTCCACATGGAAACCAGGTCCCTTTTTCTCTGCACATCCCCGTCTCACCTCTGCTTGGTTTTTGGAGACTATTCTTGCAAGGGAGAGTAATAAAACCCATATGAGGCGCATACATTACAGCACATCCCCCCAACAGGAAATTTTAAGTTGATATCAGAGATTATTTGCACTGCAACTCTTGGCTCGGAAAGTCACGCTCTTCTGATCTGGTACAGAAACACAGCGTGTGACTCACGAGCGCTGAGCACCTCGGGGTGTGCATTGATGTCGTTTTTGGGGTGAGATGGGCCCAACACTCCTGAAAACTGAAGGTGATGCTGATTGAAGTCAAAGCATGAAGGTCTTTAAATGTACTCGCAGGCTCTTCAGGTTGGAGATGAGGAGAAAATTCTTCTCGGAAAGGGTGGTCGTGCATTGGAACGGGTTGCCCAGGGAGGTGGTGGAGTCACCATCCCTGAGGGCGTTTAAGGAAAGGTTGGATGTGATACTTAGGGACGTGGTTTAGTGGGGAATAGGTGGTGGGGGGATGGTTGGACTAGATGATCCTTGAGGTCACTTCCAACCTTAATGATTCTATTCTATTCTATTCTCTTCCTCACGAGCCAGTCACTGAACTCCGACTCGCGCAGCCAGAGACAAATCCGTCAGCAGTCCCAAGCCTCAACTGAATGGACAATTTGTGCACAGAAAATGAGGAGAAAGTCTGTGGGTAAATTATTTGTCACAAATTATTCGCCCAGCTCTACCTGACAGAGCAGCGTTCTGCGTTTGATCTCTGTGAGCGACTGTCGCGGGAATCAAAGGGAGTTTTGTCAGGGGATTAAGTGCAGAAGATGTCGTCGAGAACTACATTAAAGATAAGAAATCCAGAGTGTGGCCCAAAGTGCCTAATCCCAGCACAACTAGTGAATTATTAAGTTGGTCATTTGACAGAAGGAGGAAAAAAAAATCCAACTGTTTCTGAGACTGCCTAAAAAGAGGTTTCTATTAAAATACAGCAGTTGCATAATGAGAAAGCAACGTGCGGTTCCAGCATGAGAGCTGGGCTCTTGCGCCAGTCACTGCAGCTATGGAGCGACGGCAGGAATACAGCAGCTTCCAGGGGCTGCCCCTTTTTCCCAGGCGTAGGATTTGAACTGCCAGCTTCCACTGCCAGGGAGGAAGCACAGTTCTGAGGTATCAGCGGTAGCTCTGCCTGAGACACCTGGCTGACCCCAAACCCATCCCACAGGAGGTCCATCGCCTCACTGGTAAAACAGGGACCCTAAGATTTCCCTTTCTTCCAGGAGCACGTAATGGTTCTGTAAGTACTCTGTTTGCGCCATGTTGCCGGAGGGAGTCGGAGCTGGTATGGCAAATTACGTTATTGAAACACTGTTGGGAAACCTATGCCAGCCTCCATGGTGGCTTGGAGATGTAGGAAGGAGGTGCTTGGATTTCTAGACAAAGGACTTCCTACAAGCATGGGAGCATCTGCACAGGCAGCTGACCATGGGGATGAACGTGAGAAAATAGAAATCTTAACACTCTCATGGGGGAAAGGGGAGAGGAGTGAGGGAAATACCACCTCCAGGAGCCCTGCCAGGGATCCTGGAGCAGTGGATAAAGGCATTTGATGAGCTGCAGGAACCCTGGTAGAGTAAGACACTGTTTGTTATACGAAATCAAGAGGAGGGGAGGCAAGAGGTACTTGCATTGCAGAGGTGGGAACTCTGGCATCGCACCGTTGGCTTGCAGACACCACCGGGTCCCCAGTTAGCAACAGGCTCACCGGTGAGATGTGGTCAGGATGTGGGACAGGGTGTCAAGCAGCAGAACCAGCCCCACAGCGATGACTCCAATTAGGAAGGGCATCATCAGGATCCCGTGTATGACAGAGAGAGGAGAGCAGAAAGCAAAAGTGCTCCACAGGAGTGATGGGGAGCAGAGTCACTTAGTGCCTCAATGCCACCACTACTGGGAAATGTGGACTGAGGATGCAGTGAAGAGGCAAGCAGCTATGAGGTGCACTGCAACTCAGATGTACCACAGGGACTGAGACCATCTCTGCTGTGCTTGGGCCAGTGTGGTGCAATGGGAATCCCTGGGACACCTTCACAGTTGGCCCAAAGGACTTCCAGACACCATGAAGAATCATTAGGGCATATTTGGTGTGGAAGAGAAGTGGGTCCAAGAGGATGATGCCCAGCTGCAGCAGCTGCCAAAGGAGTTGGCTGGAGGTCGAGGCCCACGGACGTCCCTGCCAGGAGACACACTATGGGACTGCTCAAAGGGGCTTCACAAAAGAGACCATCTGGTCCCACCACTTCATACAACTCGCCGTTAGTTATAACACCTTATCCTCCAAATCAAGCCAGTGATCAACTTTAAGTAACCCCTGTTTCTGATAGATGTATTTCTGGGTTGTGGACACAAAGCAGGTGAGAGCAGAGCTCAAGGGATCTGGGACAAGCAACCCGTCACTCCACTGGAGATCGGGGCTTACATGGGAGGTCACAATGATCCCTCAGACTCAGTCACAGACACAAGTTGCAACAAGGGACAGATGGGAAAAACCTCTCCTCCATGAGAACAGCTAAGCCCTGGGGCAGGGACCAGAGAAGCTGAGAACCAGGTGTTTCCATCCTTGGAGATACTCAAAATTTGACCAAAGCAACATGATTTAACCTTGAAGGTAGCTCTGCTTTGAGCAGAAGATTGAACTGGAGATATTTAGAGATCCTTTCAAACTTGAATTGTTCTATGACTATCCCATTTATGCAGAATATTGTCTAACAAGAAACTATCAACGTGAATTTGTCAAGAACAAATCTGCCCCGAGCAGGGAGCGACTGCAACGTGTGGGGCTGCTCCACCCCAGGGGAGAGGTTACCGCCTCTCACGCGCTCCCTCGCCCTTCCCTGGATATCCCCATCCGCTCAGAGATCTGCCGGCACAGCTCCACGCGCAACCGGTCTCTAAGCTATCAGAGTCACCCAGGCTACTAAAACGCTTCTATTAAAGAGATGTTCTCGTGGAGGGGGCACAACTCCAGCTTGCCTCTGCAGCAGCTGGAGGAGCATGCGTGACTGCTGCCGATGGCTGCCAACCTGTGAAAACACACTGGAAAAGGGGGAGGTGGGGAAGGATGTCATGATCCTGTTTGTGGAAGCAAAGGGATGAACAGATCCGCTGAAAGGTGAAACAGCCGGGGTTTGTTTGCTGACACCTCGCTGCTTGAATACTCAAACCCTGCAATCCTCTGCCACCCTTTGGCAATAACACGGTTGTGTCTGCCTTGCATCCCTCTCCTTTATCTTTTTTTTTTTTGTAAATCAACCAACAACAAACTCTTCCAAAACAATGGCACACTTGTGCCTGTCCTCACTGAAAGCAAATGATTTACAAATAAGCTTGACTTCCCACCGCATTAGGGTGAGGGTCTGTAAATCTGTGAGGGTTTTGAATCACCGTCCCTGGAGACATTCAAAAAAACATGTAGACGTGGCACTCCAGGACATGGTCTAGTAGGCATGGTGGTGTTAGGTTGATGGTTGGACTTGATGGTCTCAGAGATCCTTTCCAACCTTAGTGATTCTATGATTCTCTGAAATCACAGTTCTGTACATGAAAATTGGCTTTGGTGAAAGTTCTGGTGAAGCACGTATCCTGCTTGGGTTCAGATAACTGGGGAGGACTGAACCACTGTCCTTTCCTCTTTTCTGTTTTGCACTGCTCCAAAATCTATCAGCTGCTATCACCGTGCTAGCACTTGGGCCAAGAATATGGGGGTCTTGGAGAAGTCCTTTTCTTCCAACACTGAGCAAGGAAAATGGAAAATGACCCCTAAAAGACCCTTAGACTTCTTTCCAGCCCTCTGATTTTGCCTTATGGGTGAAAATAAAACAATTTGTGTTTATCTCTCCGCACCCTGTCCTGATGACATCTGGAAGGGGCTTCCAGCCATCTCAGGTAGTGGGGGCAGGCGCTGGCCACATCCGCTGGGACGCAATCAGGAGGAAAAGATGTGCTGCAAATAGCAGCAGTCTGCATGGGGTTTGTGTTTTAACGGGTTCAAGAATCGGTGTTAGCATATGCTAACCACTCTTGGCAGGGTGATCATTATGCAAATGCCTACAGTAAACAGGTAGGAAATTAGATCTAATCAGGACAACCCACTCCCTCCCCTCTGCTGACACAGGGAAGTTGACTTGATCGCATCGCGCTCAGTACAAACCAAGAGAGGGCTGAATTCCAGCCTCAAACCTCAGTTTTTCATTTGTCCTTTCTCACGTGTTTGCTTTCTTGCATACGTTGCTGGAAACCTAAGGGCAGCCTTGTGATTACTTTAATTTTAAAGTTCCCAGAACAGGCTGGTATGGCTGGGTCTAGAAGTAATGTTGCTGTGAATTTCTGTGATTTGAAGACAAATAAAAAATAAGCACATCCTGCCTGGTCTCCATGAGTAATTTGACTGTGTAGTATCTAATCACTGTCTGTTAAACTGCGGGAACAGTGAGTAAAGAGGCTGGCTGTTAATGCCGATGGTGACATTTACAGTTGCAGATTCCCAGTATGAGCCCAGAGCATCACTGGATTCTCTGATTGTCAGGAGACCTACACATCTGCGGTGCTGCCAGGGGGTCACGCAGCTGATTTCTGTCTCACACTCCCCCTCCCCATTCAGGTCAGCCCATCTCCTGCATTTGCAACACCTCAACTCCTCTGTGCCCAAGTGCCAGACACAACTGGTTGATTTGCCCCACGCTCCATCGAGAGGCTGTGTCTGGCACAGGAACACCAGCCTCGTGGCTCTTCTCATCCAACTGTGTGCAGTTTTGGGCACCACAGCACAAAAAGGACATAAAACTGTTGGGGAGTGTCCAGAGGAGGGCAACAAAGGTGGGGAAGGGTCTNTCCCTCTGGGGCCCAGCGACAGAACCCCAGGGAACGGCCTGGAGCTGCCCCAGGGGAGGGTTAGGGTGGGGATCAGGAGAGGGTGGTGGGGCCCTGGCACAGGCTCCCCAGGGCAGTGATCACGGCCCCAAGCTGGGCTGAGTTCAAGCAGCATCTGGCCAACGCTGTCATCTGCTGTGATGGGGCTGGGCCTGTGTGGGGCCAGGGGTTGGGCTGATGGTCCTTATGGGTTCCTTCCAACTCAGGATATTGTGTGGTTCTATAGTACCCATGTGTGAACACGTGTGGCATCGCCCAGATGGGTTGGGGAAAGGCCCCTTGTTTGACCGTGCTGCCTCATCCCCAGCCCAGCAAGCATAAAGTCCATGGCCAAAGTCTCTTCGGGTTCCTTTGCCAGGCACTTTACCATCCTGACACCAAAACTATTCACAAACATAGCACAGACAGAGCTAATCCTTGGGCCAATGCAGACTGCAGAGCAATTTGCCTCTGGCCCTACCATCAGTGGTCCTCCAGGCCCTGCCAGCAGTAACCACTGTCCTTGTCCCTGGGTCCCCCCCGCTTGTTCCCTTCCCAGCTGGGCTAGGCATACCTTCTACAAGTCTCAGCACCTGGGTCTAGAAAATCTCAGCCTCCCAGATGTTTAAGAAAGGAACAGACGTCTTCTTGCAGCAAATATTAAAGGCTGAGGCCAAGTTATAACAACTGTTTGCTGTTGAGGTAATTAAGGCACTGCATACTGCAGCGTACAAGCTGTGTAGGTGGCTCCTCAGCCATGGTAGACTTCCTGCATCGCATGTAAACCCCAGGGCACGAACCGGTCACCAGACACTTAGAGGAAAACAACACAAAACCCCTCTGCTTCTGTCCCACGAGAAGCCTGGCTGTTTGGAATACATCCATCCCCAGCACTGGGCGTTCAAACACACCTTCATGGGATAAACGGGTGCTGCGGAGTCACCCTGGCAGGGAGGGACCTGCATACCCTTGGCACCCCAGGGTGCTACTCAATGCTCTTTTTGCCTTTGATTATTGCAGTCTGACCCAATCGTATGGTGGTCAGGGAAGGCTCAATAGACCATCAGTGGCCAGTGATGCCACCAGAGCTGCCAGGGAAATGGAACCTCAATCCATCCCACTCCTGCCAGTTTGATGCCAGCGCCAGCATAGATGCACAGAGCTGGGAGAAGGATCACAGGTCAGCAGGAAAGCACCTGAAGTGCAGCACAGAAGAATTCCAGCCAGCCAGTCAGTCAGCTTCACCGGGGGCCCAGCTGAAATGCCTCTAAGCCAACGCACTAGCATGGGGGAAGAACAAGAGGAGCTAGAGATGTGCACAGGCCTGCAGGGCTGTGATCTCATTGGCATGTGGTGGGATGGCTCCTATGACTGGAGTGTTGGGATGGAATGTTACAGGCTTTTAAGGAACGATAGGCAGGGCAAGCAAGGAGGGGGTGTCACCCACTATGTCAATGGCCACCTGGAGCGCATGGAGCTCCACCTGGGGATGAAGGAGGAGCCAGCTGAGAGCTTATGGGTCAGGATTAAAGGGAGCACAGGGACAGGGGACATCATAGCAGGAGCCACCTGGCCAGGGGGACTGAGCAGATGAGGCCATCCATAGACAGATAGGAGCAGCCTCATGTTCACAAGCCCTGGTCCTCACGAGGAACTTCAACCACCCCGATATGTGTTGGAGGGGCAACACAGCAGGGCACAAGCAGTCCAGGAGACTCCTGGAATGCGTTGATGATAATTTCCTCCTCCAAGTGACAGAGGAGCCAATGAAGAGAGGTGCCATGCTGGACCTTGTTTCCAGCAACAAGGGGCTGGTGGGGAATGTGAAGCTCAAGGGCAGCCTTGGCTGCAGTGACCATGAAACGGTGGAGTTCACGATCCTCAGGGCTGTGAGGAGGGGACACAACAAGCTCACTATCCTGGACTTCAGAAGAGCAGGCTTTGGCCTCTTCAGGAACCTGCTTGGTAGAATACCATGGGACAAAACCCTGGAGGGAAGAGGGGCCCAAGACAGCTGGCCCCTCAAGGGTCACCTCCTCCAAGCTGAGGAACGATGCATCCCTACAACAAGGAAGTCAGGCAAAAATGCCCGGAGGCTTGCATGGATGAACAGGGAGCTCCTGGGCAAATTCAAATGCAAAAATGATGCCTACAGAGGGTGGAAGCAAGGGCAGGTAGCCTGGGAGGAATACAGGGAAACCATCCAAGCAGCCAGGGATCAGGTTAGAAAAGCCAAAGCCCTGATAGAATTAAATCTGGCCAGGGATGTCAAGGGCAACGAGAAAAGTTCCTAAAAGTACGTCAGTGATAAAAGGAAGATGAGGGAAAATGCGGATTCTCTACAGAAGGGCCTGGTTACCTGGGATATGGAGAGGGCTGAGGTACTCAACAACTTTTTTGCCTCAGTCTTCACTGGTAAGTCCTTGAGTCACACTGCCCAGGTCACAGAAGGCAAAGGCAGGGAGTGGGAGAATGAAGAACCTCCCACTGTAGGAGAAAATCAGGCTTGAGACCATGTAAAGAACCTGAAGGTGCACAAGTCCATGGGACCTGATGAGATGCATCCGTGGGTCCTGAGGGAACTGGTAGATGAAGTTGCTAAGCCACTGTCATAGAATCATAGAGCTCACTAAGGTCAAATCTTGCCTGACAAATTTGGTGGCTTTCTACGATGGGATTACAGTATTGGTGGATAAGGGAAGAGCAACTGATGTCATCTACCTCGAATTGTGCAAAGCATCTGACACTGTCTCCCATGACATCCTTGTCTCTAAATTGAAAAGACGTGGATTTGACATATGTACCACTCAGTGCATAAGGAATTGGCTGGATGGTCACACTCAAACTGTTGCAGACAACGGCTCAATGTCCAAGTGGAGACCAGCGATGAGTGGTGTTCCTCAGGGGTTGGTACTGGGACAGTTCCCCAAAACACAGGGAAAGAGACACAGATGTCCCTGCTGTGGCACCTTCTGCCAGTCACCTCTCTCCCTGTTGGTATGGGAGGCCATGAGTCGGAAACGAGCTTTGGCAGCCTTTAGCAGTCACCCCTGTCAGTACCTGCCAAAGGAGGAGGATAGTTTGCGCACCTGAAGAGGTTGGCACTGTGTCCCCAGTCCCTCCGGCAGGGCTGCAGCGGGAAAGAGAGCGGCCAGAGAAAAAAAAGGAAGAGCAGTGGTGCAGCAGGGCTGACCCAAACTGCTCTAGGACATTCTAGCAAGATGTTTCCCAAGACTGGGTTACCTTAGGGATCCCAGCGTTGTGCTCGCAGTGGCACAGTGCCCTTGTTCCACTGCACATGACCTCTTCCATGCACACGGGAAAGGCCAGACATTGATAGCGTGTTGTGCTTCTGCCACACTTATCCTGGATGAGCCACCACCCTGGAGGTCCTACGGCCTGGAGGTCCTACTATAATACAAATCTCAGCAGCACAGGTGACCCATACCACTGGTATGCTGATCTCTGCTGTCGGGTTCTCAGCTCTCTCCTCCACCATCTGTGCTTGATTTGGCATGTCCAGAGATGATCCAGAAGCAAATTTCCCCGGGAACCACCTGGTGAATACTCCATCCTCTAAAAAGTCCTGCACATAGCCCTAAAACAGCAGAGTAACCTGGATGCTTGCAATAAGGGATGTGCCATATTGTATTTTAAGTAATTATGGACAGGAGCAACCCCCTACCGCGTATCTTTTAGAAAGGCACATGATTATTTGACTGGAACACTTAAAGGAACCTGTTTATCTTCCATGTCCTGAAGCAATTTGTTCCAGCTGCTAACTTTTATTTTTCTCTGATGTCCAGTTTGGACTAATCTTACTTTAACTTGTCAAGCTGGGTGCTGTTACCAGGCGGGTAAACACATGCTTTTGTCTTCCGTGCAATACTCTGCACTCACCAAACATACTTACACCATCTCAGCCTTCTCTTGGATAACTCATACATTGATAGACCTCCCCAGGTACCCCTCTGTCAAGCAGGTTCCCCACTCCTTGAGTTGCTTTCATGACTCTTTCTGAACCCTTTCTGATTTTCCACTTTCAGTTTCAAAGTCTGGCCCTGAGACTGGGCAACATCATTTTGGTAGAGGTGTCCTCTCCTGCTTGGGTTGGGGATTTCCAGGGTTTCAGTGACAATGTCCCTGCCTTCATCCCCTCACTGACCCATGACTGAAGCCTTTTGTGTTCCCACCAGACTCCATCACCCTTCCCACCATCCCACCACCCCAACTCCTACAAGCTCACAGCTCTCGGGAGGACTTAGAGCTCCCCAGCCCGTGCATGGCTCAGGTTTCCAAACACCTTTCTCCTGCAGGGAAGCTGAATGGCTCCCGTTATCTTTCCAGGTCCATTGCTCACCCTTTGCCATCCAGCCCTGCTTGTCTTTGCCAAGCTCTGCATCCTCTGGGTGCCTCTTTCTATCACTACTCTCCCTTCACCAGCTCTGGCAATTTGGCTTTTAACAATTCTGCCTGCGTGCTCTTTCACATTGCTAATAAAATTGTTAAATTAAGCCAAACCCATGCTGTTTCCTCTGCGTGACACTGAGCAAACACCTTCACAACTCACCACACTCCCTTTAATCACAACTCCTCATTTGCTGCTCTGCAGCCCCTGGGGCAATACCCTCACCCAGATCAGCCTGTGGAAACTCCCCAGATGCAATTCCCTCCAGGTATGTCCCTAATGGAACGGAGCCTGGTTACCCTGGGGGGTCAAATCTGCAGCCCCACATCCTATGCAGGAGCCGCTGTGGCCCCAAAACCCAGTGTAACACAGCACAGCGTGGTTACCACTCCTTTCACCACCGTGGCATGAAAAGACCATCTTGCATGGGTGAGGGACACTTTGTTTTAACCATAACATCAGGAGATAAATCAACTTCACCTCTGCTTTAGATGGTGTCTGAAAGCAAAAGCCATTTGTCACTTCTAAAGGGAACGAGAAAGCAGGAGGACCCAGCCCTGATGGGAAACACTGTGGGCGCTGGGGCTGCCTCCCCTCCTCTGGAAAAGAAAGGCATCCCAGAGTGGGCACCCTCACTGCATCCAAAGGCTGGTGCTTGGAAACACAAGGTATGTGGCAAGCCTTCCCCAAAAGTCACAAGTGAACCAAAGGAGGTCTGTAGGAAGCTTCTGCTTCTTGGTGTTGGCATCCTGACCTCACAGCCTCCTTTGGGAAAGATGAAAATGCTTCCAGTCTTGAAAACTCTCCCATGTTATTACTTCAGCAAAGTGCGAGTTAAATCATTAACGGTGATGGAGGGTGGAAGCACTGCTGCGAGTCCTGCAGCCGCTCTGTGCTAGGAGCTCTGTGCACACACAAACCGCGGTCCCTGTTGGAAACGTTACAGACCAGAAAGGACTTTTTTAATGTATTTACTGAGGCATAAAGGAGGTAAGTTGCCCTCCCTGCTCCCTTGTGCCCTCTCTTCCCTGTCCAGCCTGGTCCCAGACCCTCCCAGGGCACGGGCCTCTGCAGGGCGAGTTGCCCCCCATGGAGAGTTAGACGAAGCATTTTCTAAGCAACAGTAGCTCTGGCAGAAATATTTCATCTCTTGTTACCAGCATCAACACGAGAATAAATATCAGGGTCCCTACCTGTGAGCATGGGTGGAGGCAGGAGGAGAACCAGCTCCTCCCTGAAAACAGAAAACAACAGAAATACGGTCCCTTTTTTTCCCAGCAATCAGCTCCGTAGGGATCACTGTAAGGAGGTTTCTGGTCTCACAGAGGCACCTCCTTTCCTCTCACTCTCCCTATAAAGACGCCACTTTGGCCTTCCAAATTATCAGGTGATTATACATCACATGCAATGGCTTGGTCCTGGCAAGGGCTGAGTATCACCAGGAGGTATCTGAGACCAAGGGAGATGTTTATCTCTGTACACAGAAGGGGAGCCCCCACCGATGACTCCAACTCTGCATTCTATTGGGAAAACCCAAAAGCAGGGTCAAGCCCCACAATGCTACGCTGTGTGACCCCATGCGTGGGGACGTCATTGTCACAGGTCATCCAGTGGTCGGTCCCCAGACCACCTGGTGCCATTCCCAGACCTGTTTAAATGAAGAACAGGGAAGGGACAGCGCCAAGGGAAACGCTTCCTTTTTGGCACATCCCGCACTAAGAAGTATTTGCCGATAAGCTGATAATCAGGTGGCCCGGCCACCCCCGGTACGTTAGACCTTGCTGCTTAGAGAATATTCGATGGCACAGTATCTCCATTAGGAGTTTGTAATCCGCTATCACGGCATTTGAGAGCCATTTGAGTATAAGGAGATTTTTATTAATGGTTCATGAGCCTAAAAGTCAAAATTGACTCTCAGAGCAGATTTTAACAGTTTGTGTGGCACTTAGATATTTACCTATCTCTTCACCACCTCTTCTCCCCTGCACCATCGCCTCCCTGCGCTCTGTCCCAGCACAGAGGTGCAGCAGCAATAACAGCAGCAAGGCAGTGGGCAGCCCCCGCAGATGGATCTGCCAAACGGCCTTCCCTTCCCTTCCCTTCCCTTCCCTTCCCTTCCCTTGC
>VWZZ01005406.1:178721-242291 GCA_013399095.1 Psophia crepitans | reverse complement strand
GGGTGGAGGGGTGGGGTGTCGGGCAGCCTTGCACCGGGCATGGCGGGTCCCCGGGAGGGCGGGGGGACGGACGGTGCCCGGCCTCTCTGACGGACAGACAGATGGACAGAGCTGCGCCTAGCATCCCCTCACAGACGGACAGACAGACGTGGCAATGCCCAGCCTCTCTCACGGACGGACAGATGGACGGGGCTGTGCCCGGCATCCCCTCCCAGACAGACAGACGTGGCAGTGTGCAGTCACCCTCCCAGACAGACAGACGTGCTGTCAGGATGGGCAGAGAAGTGCCCATCCATCTCTCCCAGACAGACAGACGGACAGACAGCTGTGGCCCACCAGCCCACGGAGAAGAGAACTGCTTGGGCCCGGGTCCACCCTGGTGAGCAGACCTGGGGGCAGCCCAGGTGGGGCCAGGCTAATCCCCAGGCAGACAGACAGACAGACGGGGCCGTGCCCTGCTCACCCCGCCTGGCGAGGGGGTGCCCCATTAAATCCCAGGCAGACCAGGTGGAGCATGGCTAATCCTCAGGCAGAGACGGGCAGTGGCCGGTGCAGGCAGGCAGGGCTGGCTCTGGCAGAGACGTGGTTCGGACCAGGAACACTCAGCCACGTTCAACTGGTTGTTGGACAAACAGAACATCACCCAGCTGGGTTGCTGCTGGGAGAGGTAGAGCCCGACCGGGTCCCACAGGCAGAGAGGAGTTAACGGGTCCACGGTCATCACAGCGGGGGATTTCTCACCACAATTTCCCTCCCGGTGCAGGCAGGGAGAGGCAGAGCGGTGGGGTCCAAACTGGCTGTGGCCTTTAGGAACTACCCTAACATCCGCAATCGGAGATAAAAAGAAAGTTCCTGCTGGTTCCTTTCCAGACAAATGAGCCTGGCCGGGTCTCTTTGCTCTTTAGCAGCATCTGCCCACCCTCTGCACCTGATTCCTTCCAGGAGCCTTTCATCTCCCTCCCCTGCCTGCTCCCCAAGCCCCGGCTGATTTGCCCGCGGGCTTAATGGTACAGGAGGATGCGAGTCCCCTGGGGTGGCGTGGTGCCCACCTCCTTCTTCTCATCTTCCCTTGCCGGGGCACTGCTCTTCCCGCAGCTCCCCCCTCTCCGGCGCTTACTCAGATGGTTTCTTGAGAAAGGATTTTTGCTGGGAGGACTGGAGTTTCTGGAGCTTTCATTTTTCTGTCCAGAGACAGCCATGCTAGGGGCTGTCACCTTGGTTCTCTAAAGTCTGTCCCTGTGAGGGGGACGTTAATGACACGCTGGTTTATGCCTGTGTCTAAGAAGCATAACGTGAGGCAGGCTTATCAGGATTTTCCGTGGAAGTGTGCCTGCCTTCTGTGTTTATTTTCACACTGGTGCTGTAGGTAAATCTGGTATCAACAGGTTGTGGAGAAGAAAAAAATCCTCCTTTTGTGTGCACTCACTAATAAACACTGTGAGGAGGTCCTTTGGCAGGAGGTTTACCTGGGCAAAGAAATGCCTTCTGGGTGGATTTTCTGTCATCTCTTAGCTTGTTCTGTCCCCACACAACGCTGTGGCACAGGGTTCAAATCAGTTCCCTGAATGTCGCCATCAGGAGCGTCCCTCAAGTCCCTGATGCACCCACAGGACACTAATGGGTCTGGCAGAGGACTTGCAGGAGATCTGTGCCCCCCTGGCTCATCAGTTGGAGGTCAGCTGGGACACCTGGGGACATCCTAGGTGACACTGGACACCTGTATTTAGACAACAAAACCACATTTACAGTCTGAGCTGCTCTAACTTGTGAAGGTCAGTTCTTCAGCTCCTTCCTGGTGCAAGGTGACGCCTCTGTTAAACCTTTTTGCATCCACAGTGGAAATGCAGGAGTCTGCAAGCAACACGACCCTGACCATACCTTCCCCTGTACTCACTGCGACCATTTCTTGGTGCCTCATGTAGGTGGATCAGTGATGTGGCTGCCTCGGTTGATGCGGTATCTTGATTGACACGGCAACATTGAACACCGAAGAGGGGTCTGAATTCAGGAGGCGCCGACAACCCAATTAGCGTGAGCAGAATCCTTCTGAGGTTGTCTTCATTTGGCCACTCGAAGCATATTCTGGCTCGTTGGTGTTTGCCTAGGGAGTATTTTGTGCTGAGTCTATGGATGACACCTGGAAAATATCTTCCAAGCCCTGAAGTTCTTATTTTCCTATGTGTAAATCCAGAGCCATCAGGATGAGATATAAGATGAGATAATAGATAGAATATTCTGGTAGTTTAGTTGAAGCTTGCTATGGCAAGGATGGATGAGAGTGGGGCTGGCTGCAGATCTGGGGCATGAATGTCCAGCTAGGACACGTTGTGCCACAAGTTTCTTCCTTTTCTCGCTTTTGAGGAAAAGGAGTACGTGTTTTTACTTCATCTGCTCATGCTCTTACCTTGAGCGAAAGGTAGGAAAGCAGGAACCCCAGCCCCATTTTGCTGCTTGTAATATTTTGCTTTTAGTCCCAGAACGTTTTTCTTGTATCATACTTTGCATTTGGACTACTTGTAGGATTCTGGACTACTGCTGCAGGATTCCCACCTGAGTGTGGAGCGGGGGGTAGGTTTCTATACCTCCGTATCTAAGGCACATGCTGTGATTTAATTTATACAGCCCATAAATCTACATGTTTGATATCTGATGAGAAATTCAGAACAAGTTGCAGTATGTCTTTAGTCTACGCAGTACAGACAGCCACAGGCTGTGTCAGCAATTTCAATATTTTCTTGAAATGCAACTTTCCAACATTTTTTGACACAAGCATTATCACGAAGTGCAAATTGTAGCATCACAGTATAATGGCCCAACACCCCTTAACTTACTGCAGTTCTTTATTAAAGAAACACTGCAAAAGGAGGAAGGTAAATTCCTTTCACATAATTAAGGATTTTTAAACTAGAGTGCATTTTTTGATAAAATATTTTATTTTCACGCACTGTAGATAGTTTTAGTCGCTGTGCTTGGATTAATTGTTACAGGAGTTATTATACAAAGCCTATTAGGGAAAAAAAAAGAACTAATATAAACACCAGTGGCTATACTTTACCCTGCACTTGTCATTCAAAAAGCTTTCTGGTGTGCGATGTACCAATTATTACCAATGAAAGGCGGGACTTTAAACACTCGAGGTTTTTTGCATGCGCTAAGATCACGAATCCAAGTCCATTTACTAAAGTAAATAGATGTGCAAGCTGTTTCTTGGTCAGACGAGCTAATTTTGCAGCCCAAACGGGTCTTCGTTTTGAGGAAAAATATTTCTGAGAGAAGCGGGTCTCTTTATGCTCCCACAAAGATGGTTTTCACACCGCGGCACTGCGCCTGGGAAGTTTGCAGGTTTTACTTCAGAGGTGGCTGTTTCGTCAAACCTGTGCGTGACTCAGAAGCTCGAAGGAAAAAGCAGACTCGAGCGGAAATGGCAAAATGTTATTTTTGAGAAATCAGCTGGGGACTGTAGTAAAACATAGACAAGGGTGTTATGGATTGTAAAAAAAAAAAAAGGCTGACCAATAATCACATATTTATGGGTGAGCAGATAAGAGAACTTCATGCTGAATGAAGCTCTAGTTGTTACTCTGTATACTATTAAATACTTCAATTCTCATTAGTTATGAAATTAACCTATCATTTGACTACCTTGCCAGTGCTAATGAATTAATTTACATCACACCTGATGATGTATCTCCATTATGCAAGGGAAGAACTGTCTATAAATGAAGGTCAAGCAAAGAGCTCGTGGTAGGTGGTGGCCTGGTGCCTCAATCGCTTCTCACATACACACTGACATCCCTTTTTCAGGTTTCTTAATGCCTGTCTTCAAAATTCAGGGAAATAACAAGAGAAGGAATTTCAAATGACACTTCCGCTGTCCTCGAGGAAGCACCATTTACGTGGTTTAGAGCCCCGTGGAGAAACGGGCAAACGGACAACTCCACATGATACCCTAAGTGCTAAACTTCCCTGAGGTTTAACTGAAGGATGTGTAAAAACTCATGTGGTTACACATCTGAGGCAGATCAAGAGTGCAAGGTGCTCATCCCAACAGCGAGCCTCACAAACATCGGCAGGGAGTTGCCTTTTGCCCTCTGCACACCTCATGATCCTGGACTTTGAGGGGGCTCTCTTGCAGGTAGAAGGCCATATGGTTTCAAGGGCTTTGTTTGACTTCTTGCCATAATTAGAACCAGTTGTATTCAGATGAACCAGTTTCATTATACTGTGGAAAGTTCTCCCTTTTTAAAAGATGGAAGGATATTGGTAGATCTGCCCAAATTTGCTAGAGCCAGCCCGCAACCTTGCATTCCTGTTCCTCTGGAAAGCAGTGGCATCCTGAGGGGCACCTGGGCATCTCCATGCATTAGCACCCATCCCCAGCCTACAGGATATCTTGGGTTGTATGAGTCAATAGCCCTGGGAGTTTCCTCTTTTCGTTGAAATATTTTCTTCTCCTTTTTACGCCCTATCATCACCAAAGTCCTTATGGATAAAAGTGAAAAAGAGGGCCAGGCCGTTGGCGTCTGGAAGTGGCACTGGATGTGCTCTCCTCTCAGATCCCGTTTTTTTGCACGTGCGTGTGGCTTGGGAGAGGGAAGGAGAAGCTGGATTCCAAACTTCGTAAAACCAACAAAAACATTGCAGCGTCGATCAAACCCTTTCAAATGTTTGTCCTGAAGGGACACTTATAAACCCATCAAATGTCAGTTTGCACATTAATGATTCTGTTTCCTTGCTCTGATGGTAAAAGCAGTTTTTACACTTGCCTTTCCTTCTTTTGGGTTGTTTTTTTTTTTCCCCTGTAAGGCAGCAAACCCTGCATGCTGAATCCTTATAAAGGCTTAAACCACCCGGGAATGGTTCTCACTCCCAAAATCCTGTAATTTCCCTAAGTGCTCACCCGGCCAATAGCTGGGATTTCCTTTTTCCCTGCAGCACCACAGACATCCTTCTAACCTGAACCTCTTCCCAAAATGAATCTCGTTAGGATACTTCTTTGAAAACTCACCCAGAACCAACCCATTCATCTGCTCTAGACTTGAGCCTCTAACTTTTTCCTCTCTTGAGTTGACAAGGACAGGAGTTGTCTGGCTGATGGAAAAGTCGGTGCGTTAATCCTAAACCCTTCGGTAGGGTTCTGAGCACCTTGCGTACGGAGCTGGGTGGATAATACAGTTTCTTTTTGGTGACTGAAGCAGAAAACAGTCAGGATAAACGTGGACTGTATACAACAGAAAACAGATTATTCTCCGCCCCCCCGGCCCCGATTTTACAGATAATTTAAAAATCCTTGGAAATGTGATTTTAAATCAAGCGCAGACATTGTGCTTAGCTGAAATAAATTATTTTTTATTTTTAGGCCATTTAATTCCTTTCTTTAGTCTATTTTTGATAGGAAACTTCTATTTTAAAATGAAAAATAAAAGTTTAATTTAGAAGAAGTAATAATAACAATAAAAAAAAAGAACACTGGCATTTTCAAAATAAAGTCTTCCTTAAAAGAACATCCAAATGAAATCAGACTTTTTCATTTTCCAGATTTCACGTACACTCCCAAATAATTTTGGATGGCATGACACTCAAATTTTCAGTGAACTTTCTATCTATCGAGAAATCAAATAATAGCTTAGTTCTCCCCACATGCTGCGACATCCCTTAATTGCTTTAATACGAGCAGGTTTGTGTTGTGTTTATACTAATTTAAAAAAAAAAAATAAAATCCACTATCGTACAAGGCCGCTGTGATTGTTTCACTAGTGGGGAGTGGGTGAGGGAGGGAGGGAGCAGGCGTGTGCGAAACACCACATCCCCCGCTCTGAGCATGTCTTGGGTGCTGGCGTCCGGCAGCGTTGATCCCAGCGCTCCGGAGATGACCCCCGCCTGCAGCTGCGCTGCTGACAGCGCAAGAAGGGAGACATTTACCTTCCCCGATGGGAACAGGCAAAGCTTTTGCGAGAAGAAAAGAGAAAGAAATCAGAAAATCTTTTGCTTAACCAGCTATCCACAAAACCGTAACTATGCTACGATGGCAGGCAGGTTTTTGCTAGTGCAGCATCCTGAGAGACAGCCTTAAATTCACGGGAACGTCGGGGTTTTTGTCAGCCTTCTGCCTGGGTGTGAGCTGTGGCGCATCCCTCCGGGTGTGGGCACGGGAAAACACACTCGTTGGACCGTAACGAGTGAAAAAGCACGAGCGAGTGGTGGCTACCAGCAGTGGGGTTTGGTGTGGGGATTTATGTACCCTCAAAGATATATATCTAAAGCAAACGTAATGGGGACAAGGACAGAGCAACCCAGACAGTCCGGCAGCAGCTTCCCCGTGTGACAAACCCGGGGGCAACTCCAACGTGACCGGTGCGGCCGCCTGTTCCGCTTGCCAGAGAGCCAGATGCTGCTGCTTGGAAGAACCTCGCCCACAGCTTGCTGTCGGGCTCCTGTGATTGCTGTCCAAAGAGCGGTGGCGGGGAGTGCTGGGATGACGAGGATCCCAGAATCCTGCTAGAATTTTTCCTCCTCCTGATATGTTATTTTAAATTAAAGATGAAAAACATATAAAATTATACCTCCCCTTGATGTAACTAAACATCTCAAAACCACAATAAAACCCATTCCAATGGAAAGAAAAAAAACCTGACAAAATTGTCACAGTGGGAACCCCCTTTTCACAAACCCCAGATCTTTGGGTCTATTCTTCTAGTGGTTGAATGTTGAGATGAAACAAATCTTTTCCTTCTGATGACAGTAGTTAGGACACAACTAGTGTGCTGATTTTGGCTGGGATGGAGTTAATTTTCTTCACAGTAGTTAGTGTGGGGCTGTGTTTTGGATTTGTGCTGAAAGCAGTGCTGATAACACAGCGATGTTTTTATTACTGCTGAGCACAGCTTACACAGAGCCAAGGCCTTTTCTGCTTCTCACCCCACCAGCGAGTGGGCTGGGGGTGCACAAGGAACCGGGAGGGGACACAGCCAGGACAGCTGACCCCAGCTCACCAAAGGGATATTCCATGGCGTGTGACCTCACGCTCAGTGTGTAAGGCTGGGGGAAGATGACGGAAGAGGGGGACACTCAGAGCGATGGTGTTTGTCTTCCCAAGTAACCGTTACATGTGGTGGAGCCCGGCTTTCCTGGAGATGGCTGAACCCCTGCCTGCCATGGGAAGCAGTGAATGAATTCCTTGTTTTGCTCTGCTCACGTGCATGACTTTTGCTTTACTTGAACTGTCTTTATCTCAACCCACAAGTTTTCTCACTTTCACTTTTCTGATTCTCTTCCCATCCCACCACAGGCTTGGTGCTTAGCTGCCAGCTGGGACAACTAGCTATATTGGTTAATTAACTAGTTAATGTAATAAACTCATCCTCAGATTGTAATGGCTATAACGAATAAGCGAGAGCCTCTGCTGGTTGCCCGCCTCTCCCTTCAGTGGAAATACACCCATTTTCCCAGAGAATATTTTCAGTGTTTTAAGTTGCTGGAAAATATTTTGCGAATAGTTCGACCTTGTGTGTCCGTAACTAGAACGCTCTCACTTCAGCTAATGTGGAGTGACTTTTTGGCACCACAGGGATTACGGATAAGACCTGGTGAACCCAAGCTGAGTTCAAGAGTAAATGTAACAACTCTCCCAAAGCAAAACTCTGGCTCCTTTTCGAAGGGATTGCACTTGGCGTACAGGGTCCAGTTTTGCAGCAGAAGTAGAGCAGTGTTGCTCCTTTGAGGACACAGCCAAGACAGATGGACCAGGCTGGAGATGTCCACAACTGCTCACCTGTGGCCTCCCATGCTTTTTTTACGGACTACTCCTGCGACTAACACATTTTCCGTTGCTCAGGCCTGGTTTTATTTTTAAATTGAGCTGTATTTGTTGGGTGCTTGGATAAAGGAAAAGAAGGAAAACCCAGCAAAGTCTGCTTGTGAGGGAGACAAACTTAATTCCATTTAAACCCATTTGCAACACAGAATTGAAATGAAAGCACAACATAAGGCGAAATTACGGCATTCATTAGATTTTGCTGTTGTTGGGCTACTACCTACACACTCAGTTCAGCAGCTTTCTAAGCAATCAAGTGGTGCCATGTTGCCTGGTTTTAAATAAACCCCAAGGTCCTCCTCCTCCATTATTTCCGCTGGATTTTATCCCTGTCATTGTTAAGCTCTAAGAGGGCCTTTTGAAGTGCTGAACTCATTGTGAAAATGCCTAACACTGAGCTCTACCTGTTGCCTATCTCCATGTTGTAGCCTAAGAGAAAAAAAAGGGAGAATACAGTTCTAGCTGGGGTAGGAGGATTTGGCCCAAAGAGCCTTTAAATGGAAGAAAGAGCTGAAACTTCAAGTGTTTTCAGCTGGAGCAAGTGTCGAGGTAGCTGTAAGAGAAGGCAGTGCTTATTTTTCAACTCTCTCTGCTTTATAGGTAATGAGTGCTGTCAGGCTGATTTCTTTGGTGTTCCAAGGTCTGTTCCCTGGGATGCGATTTTTTGAGGGGGGTCTCCTAAGCCAAACTGGACTGAGCCAAGGGAGTAACTACCTGAGGTTTCCTGGGATATTAAATCCTAAGGAGTATTGCACCTAACTACTAGGTGTTGTACAGTGTCTCCTCATGCCAGCTGTGCTGGACCAGGCACACATGGTCCAGGCACACATGGAAACGAAGGAGGCAGGACAAGGACCAGGGAATGGCACAATATTCATAGTGTACCATGCAGTCAGTGAATTTCATGGATGACCTTTACTAGGTGAGCTGGGGGACTCTGGGCAAGTAAAAGCTATTTCTGTCCACGAGATGCCCAAGAGAGTCTATTAACACCATCTTTGCTGCTGCTGCTAGAAATCCAGTGCTAGGAGAGGACCTCACTTGAGGGGCAGTGGCCTTGCATCGGTTTATAGATCTAGATCAGATAGGGATGTTTTAACCCAAGAGTTTAGGATTTGGTCTGTTGGTAAATCTCTGCGTTTGTGAATCAGTAACTACTTCTGCAATTATCATGTCTGAGAAGCCAAACTAACTGCAAGGGGCAGAAGCTGTAGGGGAATACTGGTGGCATTGTATACTATGTTCACCAAGTCCACTAGATGGGATCCTAGCTGTACCTCTGTTGGTCAAAGTGCTTGGTAAGACATTCATTCAACTTGAATAGAATAGAATAGAATAGAATAGAATAGAATAGAATAGAATAGAATAGAATAGAATAGAATCATTAAGGTTGGAAGTGACCTCAAGGATCATCTAGTCCAACCATCCCCCCACCACCTATTACCCACTAAACCACGTCCCTTGGTACCAGTCTGTGTTGCTAGTGTAGCATCCACCAACTACACATATTTCTGGGTTTTATGGTGCCGTATTACTTCATCATCCCTTTAATTTCCAATTTTTTCGGTAATATTTCAATAGCTCATGCTCCTGATTAGTCAGTGCAAAACCATGAAGAATGGGAGCTATGACCTGAAGGGGGAAGGAGAGACGTAAACACCAATGTTGCGCAAGACACAGCTTATTCATTCATATTTATTTATGATTCAGATATGGAGCAATAGTACTACATTTTAAAGGAAATGGTTTGGGCTTTTAATAAGGCTCTTCACTTACAGCTGTTCTGATATAACCTTTGCATTACCCACTGCATTTTCCTTACAGTATTCTGGCTTTATGGTCTGCTGACTCACAGACGTGTATCTTCTTCATTACTTAAAAAAAGTGATTGCTTTAGAGCAATCTCTCTATGTATACAAAATGAATACTATTTCCACTTGCTTTTATATTTTTTATATGTAATACAAAAACATTGCTGTTATTAGTTTAATATGGAGAGCCTCTTAAAATGGTCCAAGCATCATCTGCTTTATTAGTGCCTGCTTGATAAAGCTTCCACATTCTACAGTTAGTTTGCTTCTGAGGATGCTAAGGCTTTACTATAAGCACTGAGATTTTGATAAAATCTCATCAAAGCCTGCTAAAAGATCTCCTTTATCTATTTTGATTGGCTTGATTACATTGATTAATGAAACCCTGGAAGATTTTATGTGATGGGATTAAATAATGCAATTAGTTTTAATAATTTTTCTAAAAAATAGAATTAAGTGGGAACAAAAGGGAAGAAAGAGAGCAATGTTCTGCATAGTGTTCACGACAAGTCATAATTCTTTTCTTTACCCCTTGTAACAGCGGCATTTTGCAGACTTCACATGCAGGAATTCTCAGGAGGAAATGTGAGTGAGGAAGTTAATACTGGGGTGAGTCTTAAGTCCACAGTGTTGTACAGGCTGTCACTCATGCCAGTGCTAGGAAGGAGTCTTGTGGGCACCCTGAAGGTAGGTCATTGTTTTGCTGTACTGGCCACCTTCTTGTCCATCTCTGGTTGTTTACAGGAGGGGGTTTCTGGATGAGAAGAAAACGTATGTAATTGTAGTGGGTTAAGTACATCTGCAGTTCTGTGGGAGCCTATGGCCGTGCCATCGGACTGCCTGCTTGTGTCCGTGTTGAACCCTTAGGGTTTGCATAGACAGACGTTAGAGCCTGTATGCAAACTCCCCCACCGAAAGCAGAGGAGTTGCACTACCTTCACCACCTAAAGATTTCCCCCACTGCAACCAACGTTCTTGGGTCCTCAAAGGGAGATTTAGGGAAATCAGAGAATTAAAATGAGTATAGTTGTTGTCCTGAGTACTGAAAACTGATGATGGCAAGTAGGTTTGCAGCCAATGTAAGAGCAGCCAAGAGAGACTAGAAAAGAGGAAATGATACTTCTTCTGCTGACTGTTCTTCAGTTTGTGCTCATTTTATAAATTCACAAACGGCCACTTCTCACAGGTGACCGTGCAGGGACCTCCTTGCTTCCAGTGAGGATTTCCACCCCACAAAGGCTTTGAGAGAGGTGCTGGGGTGTTTAACTTGCACATTGGCCTTGTACTTCAGAGTCAAGGCTGCTGGATTCTGTTCCTGGGTCTGCCACGGACTTTCTGGTCAGTCCTGAGGAAATCCTTCAGACCTGGTCTCAGGTACCCCCATGGGTACCCACACCTAAGATGAACATACCTGCATGCTATCAAGATGATGAGGAACAGTTGAGCCCCGTGTTATCCACACTTGACAGTCCTTGGTTCCCAGTACAATGAATGGGGAGGGGAAGCAACGATTTAAAAAATATCCTTATAGCAGCCTGTCTGAGTACAGTCCCCAACTCCTCTGTATTCACTGTGCTGGAAGGCAAGAGCTGGCCTGAATTGCTTATCATTGTCTCGAACTTAAATGCTGTTGCAGGTGCTTAGGTCAACCTTAAGCATTAGCATGGGGGGTTTAAATAAAGCTCCCCTTTTCTTTGTTCTTTGTTTCCCTCAGCTATACGGTTCCTAGGCTAAAGTTCACGTGCCATTTGGGGGTTCAGTGATGTCTAATTGCCATTTGTAATTTGTCCTGCAGATCTTGCAGGGAAGCACAATACAAACACAGAGTGTCATTGCTGGAGATTGAGGTCTTACTGGCATTTCCTACACCTAGAATATCAATTCTAATTGCCATTTATTTTTCTTCTCATCTAGGTATATCTCTATATCTTGTTTACTGTCACTCTGCACTAAGCTGTTACTTCAAAGCGTTTGCCCTGAATAATCACGATCAGTAAACTGCATAACAGCTTTGTTAAATACACTGCCTCTTCCCTTATAGTATCATTCCTGGGAAGAAAAGACAAGCAGAAGCTGTGCGTTTTGAATCCAGATCTGATTTCAGAGATAGCAGGCAGCTGAAATGTGTACACTTGGGGTTTAGAGAGGCTTGGGACTACGTTTCTTCTTTGAGATCACCTTTGTTAGGAAGCAAGTCCTCAGTGAACCAATGCCTTTGGCAGAGCTTACTGCCTCGTGACTAAACTTGTCTTTGCAACATTGGGTGCTGGGTGACGTGCACACCAGAGATGTGTACCTGCAATAAAGGTTTGGGAAAGACCTTGATCTTTTCCCAAAAAAAACCAATCCAGAAGCTCACGGTTCTTTCTGTCTTCATTCATCCTTGTAGCTCACCTTTGTACCTCTCCATGCAGTGAGTCATGGAAAAGGTGCATCTTCTGTGTGCTCCATGACTGGATCCATGGCTCAGACAGTGCAAGAATGAACATGCTGGTTGAACCTGCGTATGTTCCCCTTTTATATCCTTTTTAATGGCTTTTCTTTTCCTGTTCATAGACTGATTCTGGATCCTTTAGCCGGAAAGACATGAACTCTTGGGTTTTCTTCTGGCTTTGCTATTGGACCTTTATGTAGCCCTGGGTATATTCCCATCCTACGCTTTGTGTGTTTTCATCCGTCACATTTTAAACTCTCCACAGTACAGAGTATCTCTTACCTTATTACTTACTTATTACCTTATGAGTATTACACGCAGCTCAGCAGGTCCTGATCTGATTGGAAATTTAACATGGCATCAATATTTTGTCTCTGATCGGTACACCACTCCCCAATTCAGTTTACTCTTCTACTGCTAATAGCCCAAATATTGTATGAGTCAAAGCCCAGACTGCTCAGGCTGAGATAAACTAATTGTCCTATTGAAACAGTTATGGAGATGATCTGTCCAGCAGAAAATGTTTGGCCTCAGTTGTAAGGGCTGGCAGCAAGGAGGTGAGACTTAATTTAGGATGTGCAGAGTAGCAAGAAGAGAACATCTGTGTGTAATCTGCACTGGCCAGAAAAAAGACTCAAGGTCTCCCTTCTCTTACTGCTATGGGGCCTGGGGTAAAAAGAAACAGGACTCAGGTGGAGAATGGATGATGTTCCCACCCTGTACCTAAGCCATGGTCCTTGCCTTCACACCAGCCTTCTCCACAATATAGATCCTGCAGCCTGCTTATGCTTGGGCCAAATGCTCCTACCTGTGTGCAAACCTCGGGGTTTGCTATCGCATTGACAACACTGATTATCCATGGAAAGGTGTGAACTCAGGCACAAGGATGCAGATACCAAACCCACAATGCCTAAGTAGGAGGGTGAAAACTATGTGAGGTTTTTTACATGGCAAAATTTCTCATAGCATCTGAAGATTTGCCTCTGTGCTGCAAAATGCCGCTTGCAGACTGCTAGAACAGGCTGAGATCAGACGCTCTAAGTGCCGTCCCTTTAAGGCTGTCAAGGAAGTAAAATATTCATCCCCCGAGGCTCTGCCGTGGAGCAAATATATTAACTAACAAAAATAAATCATATTCTTTCTAATAAAATATTCAATTGCTTGTTTGTTCTAACAAATATAAGAAATGGAGTTTTAATCAAGGAAAACAAGACTTTACATCAGACCACAAGGTATTCTTGGCTACAAGTCTGCTAATATGCTTGAATAATTCTGGTAATAGTAAACCTGAGCCATCCAGAGAGGTTAGCTCTTACACTTATTTAGAGTGACAGGATCTGGCGAGACAAAGAAATAGACAAATTCGCTCTAAAAATTATAATTTATGAAATTTTTGCTAATGTCTCATCTTGAAGCCTGATATGGATGTTTCAGGTTTCTGCTCTGTTTGTTTGTTTGTAATAGCAGAGATGGTAATAAATTGGCAAATAATCAAAGTAGAGAGGGGGCTTAACCTGACTGGGAGTCCTCCTGGTGACTCCTGTCTAGGAGTGCAATTTCCCTCCTTCCACGTATCAATGCTTCACATTTTCCTCACCGCACAGAGTTCCTTTCATCCAGACAGATTAACGCGGACCCTCAGATTGATAATTGGCACGTATACATATGAACTCCCTCTGCCTTTCCCCCCGAAACGCAATCCCCATGTTTTCTCCCCCCCTAAACTCTGCATTGTTCAATCTATTGCTCGAACAGACTGTAAACCCTCCACCAAAGTTTTCATGAATAACATAGCAATCTTTGGAACAAATCCAGAGCCAGTTTGAAGATAATAGGAACATTGACTACTAAATAACACACTGACAGAAGACATGACACCATGCTGGCAGAAGACATGTGTGCATGACTTTTATAGTAACCAGGGCATTCATTGCTTGGTAGTCAGAGGCCGGCAAAGTAAACTGTTGAAAAAAACGGCAATTTTTAATATCTCGTGGCTTTAGCTGGAGAAGATCATGTGTATTACAGGAGAGAGAGAGAGTAGGTGTCCTTTGCAAATGGTCTTCTGTATAGGGAAGCTGAAGCTGGGTCTCCTGGATATTTGGTGTTGAGGACTCATGTGGAGATTCTTAGTATACATATTGAATAAGAATTTCTGCTAAAAGGATCCGCTTTGAAAGTTAACACTGATGATATGTAAAGGCAATTGATAGGTTTCAAAGTCATCACATCATGGGAAGAAAAGAGGACCATCTGCATCTCTTAACATTATTAAAATATTCCTAATTGCTAGTCTTTAATTTGTAGTCTATGTGCTTCGGCATGACCCACTTCAGAGCCACAGATGAATATCTGAGCTATCTTTCAATGTGTTAGCCCAACCGAACTTTCAAGTTAAATTAATTGCCCTGAAGGAAAAAAAAAATCTTATCCAAAACGTTTTCTGCAATCTATGTCTTAACTCAGAACTCGTCAAGGGGAGCAGAGGACTTTAGAGCAAGCGCTTCCCAAAGCTGATGTAGGTACCCTGATCCTGTGTTCAGACTAAGGAATTCAGCTGGAGACAGTGGTAGGTCAGAGTTTGAGGTGGTGTTATTGAATTATGGCCTGGTCAGTGATTACTTAATGCCGTGTTTTTGTGTGTAGAAGTTATACAAGGAAAAAAAAAAGGAATAAAAATATCTGAAAGTGGTGAGCTCTCTGTCCTTCTCATATAGGAAAAGTCCTAGCTTTGTGGCCTGGCTTGAAGCTGGACATTGCACAAATACTTAGCTCGGTTTGGGAGAGAGCACTTGTCTTCTTACTAGACCCAGCCTAAACCAAGTAAAGGGATTTTTTAAACATTCTCAACTCCAAAACCCTGTATACTCAATTAGAAAAGGTGCTTTATGGTGTCAAGGAGCTCACGAGCCCAATTTGATTGAGATGGAGTGGGCCACACAAAAGGATCATGCACCACTGGGCATCCCTTAGCTGAAGCCGTGGAGATGAGGAGGCTGAGTAGTGAGCACACTTCACCATCTTGTGGAACGGCTTTATCTTTTATTGCTTGTGCAGGATCAAGCAGTTACACTTCAACAGGAGATTACTTCTGTTTGAAGCCTTAACCATACACTGTAACGCTTAGATATAAAAAGGGCACGGAAAGCAAAGCATAGAGGAATTAAATTATATATTATATACGCATGCAAGAGAATGAACCTAGCGCGAGCCCCATGTTAGCTGTGAATATCTGTTCTACTTCACGAGAGCGCTTTCCTTTCTTTATCACTGTTTGCTAGTGATATCCGTGGGGTTTGTGCACACTGGCTGGAGGAGGACTGAATTCTACTGCCTTTTCTTAGGCAAAACCCCCAGCCGGGGACAAAGGCTCTGATGACGGTCAAGAAATGTCTCTATTCACAAGCACTCTTTACAGGTGATTGCTTATGTATCAGAGATGCAAATGGTGGTTTTGTTTCAAATGAGGTAAATCTAAGATTAAACACCCATCGAAGAGTAAATGTTCCCTTTACCTTTCATGTGTAGTAGCTTGAAAGAGCCTACACAACAATAAATTGCATTACAGAAGCTCCCACTGACACAACCATATGTTAGCAGTCTCTGTTTTGAAGGGTTACAGCTCGGTTGTAAGAATTTGCTGTGGGCTGAAATTTGGCAGTCTCTGCTCAGCGGTTAGGTTTTTAAAACGGAGCTACAAATGCACACCAGCTCCCCGCAAGCCATCTCGAAAACCGCTGGGAGAGGAAAAGCCGAAGCTCGTTGAATTTAAGTTTGGCACTTGCATGACTAAGAGCCACCACCAACACGTCGAGATAAAGATGTGTGTGGTGGTAACAGCCAGTCCGAGTGCCTCTTCCCTTTAGGAAAACATTAAAAAATAAGCTGCCAACCAGAAGGAGGGAAAGAGCTGCCTTCTGGCACCGCGGCCTCAGCAGGTTGCAGCTCCTGAGGCTGTGGGAAGACAATGACCTGTGGTATTCGGGAACATGATCAGCTTGCAATGAGAGCCCTGTGAAAAGGGGGGATGAAGAGTGAAAGGATGAAAGTTGAGGAGCAGACGGTGGTTGGTTTTGCTTGTTTGGTTTTGGTTTTTTTTTTTTTCTCCTGTAAGTCCTGAGTCATGCTGCCTTCACATTCCCACTTCTTGGCTGAGAGCAAAATGGAAAGGCTTCCCATCAGGAGCGGGTCCCTCTGCTGCCCAACGGCACTGGGTGGCCATGGGGGAAGGAGGGATGGGGCAGAAATTTGCAATGAGTTAAACGATACAAAGCTGCTTAAAAAGGAGGAGTCTTTAGTGCATTTATGTTCATTAAGGTTTTTAGTGCCTGTTTAGGTGACCAGGCTGCTCCTGATTTGTGCTGAGGAGAGTTCAGCCTCCTCCACAGAAGGAATCGGGCTCCACTGGAGGCAATGGATGTTCAGATCTGCCCACTGGGGATCTGCATCTTCCTTTAATCCACCTGGATGCTCTTATGAAGTCATGAAGATGGGGCTTGAAGGGAGGTCAGGGTGTGTCTGGTCCACCCTGCTGCGGGATCAGTTTTTAACCTACCCAGTTATGAGTGAATGTCTGGCAGGAAGGCTTTCTTCTTGACAACCTTCTGAAGAGATCTGTTATTGACACTGAAAAGGGTTTTTGTGGGCACCAGGAGAGGCCAGCAATAACTTACTTCTAAGTTGTACGTGAGGCCATTAATACAACACTGCAGAATTTTGGCAGCGTTAGAAAAGAGGTGCGATGTACACGCACCTCATTTGGGTTTTAGTAGCCACTAGAAAGAGTGTCTCTTTTCTTGTCTCTCCATCAGCAGTAGAGTACGGAGGACCTTTACTTCCATTATGGGCCAACAGCTATGAAGGTTCATTTGGAAAGAACTAAATGAAAATGAACAGTTCAGTACTGCTTTTAGCGCCTGAGCAATTTCTTCCTAGTGATCATAGGGGTGGGGTGGGGTGGATGTGCAAGGGGGACTCTAAGCATGGTGTGGATAGAAATTTGTACTCTGGGAGGACTCTGCAGGGGACTCACTGTGTGATCCCTTCCCACCACTGTCTCCAGGGCTGTCATCATTGCTGATGTGTCCATATCCCTGTGATGGTCAGCTCTTTAGACCATCTACTGGAAGGATGAGCAACCTACTAGTAATGCCCATTAAGAGAAATTCCTTTAGCTCAAGGAGCAAGGCTCTGATCTGGGATGCAGCAGGTTGTGGTGTGGTCCTTCTGAAGGCAGGGTGGGAGGTGGCTCTTCTAGTCTTTGTGGTTGCTGCTGGTGTTGTGTGGATTTGCTACAAAACTCCAATTGATCACTGCCACTCTAACGGTGCTTGACAACATTGAATGACCATATATGAAGAAATATAAGTCACACTGTTCCCTGGTGGGTGAGTGACTGTAGGAATGTGCTATTTGAAGAGGCCCAGCCAATGTGACAGATTTCTTTTAAAGGTGGGTGAAGCCCAGTGGGTTTCAAACACAGCCTGGGATTAGAGGTGTGATCACCATTAGAGCTGTCAGCCCAGGTCTGTCCTGCCTGCTCCAGTTGACCGAGATCACACGTCTGTGTGAACTGCCTCTCGTATGAGAACATGGGACTCTCTTTCTTGGTCTCTTTCCTGCTCAAAAATCTGGTCTGCTTGGTGCCATTTGGATCTTCCTGGCTGAAAGAACAAGACAAAAAACCCCCAGGAACCTTCAGGCATGTAACCAAGGCAGCAAATTTCAGCATGTAGGGGCCCAACAGTCCACTTCAAATCAGGTGCTGGATTTAGAGATAGGTGTTTTTAAAATGCATTTCATGCCCTGGATAGGCTGAAATATCTGGTGGACATCCTCTCTGCTGACTTCCCAGAGGATGCAGCAAGACTTTTGCGTGTCCCCTTTGGACAGTTAAAACTGGGTTGAATGGGTCAAAGCGTGAGTAAACTCTCTGAATCCATCCGGGAAGGCTGTGCGCAGACACGAGCCCAAGCTTTTGTGATCGCCTTTACCACTAAACCAGCCTTTCTCTGCCAAGCAGTCTCCCGCGTTACTTTACAGGGAGGATCTAATGTGCTGGATGAAAAGCAAAGAAATTAAATAGCAAGCGTTCCACTTGACCAAAAGGTCAAAGTCTCTGTGATTAAAATGCTTTGTTATTTTAAGATCAGGGAATGTCACATAACCATTATATATAAATGGCAAAGTTTCTGTGTGCGCTGACTGCTGAAGAGCATTGCTAACTCTGTCCTTGGGGGTGCCAAGCGAGTCCGCCTTCCCGAAGCAGTTCCCACGTCCTACAAACCCTCCTGCGTGGCCGGCAGGCAAAGAAACACTTGCAGCTGGAGAAATTAAATACACGTCTCCCTTCCAGCTCTGTGCACGCAACGTTGTGCTTCTTGCACTGCTGTTCTCTGAGTGCACTTGTGCTCTTTCCTCTTCTTATTCTCTACAAATTAAAAAGGCAACCCCAAAGCTGATGTAAAACATATTGATTTCATAACGTTAGTTTTTGTTCTGGAAATGTGCCACTGCTTGGCGAGTGGGTGCCTCGTAGATGGGGCGATACAGGGAACCCAACAAGATTGACTTTCCTTTGACTTTGGATCTGCCGAGCAGAGACCAAAATGACCCTGACCCACACGGTACTGGAATATGACTGTGAGACGTAAGTAAACGTCCACAGAAAGCTGGGATGATATACTCCAGTTTCACTTCTGTCTTTCCAGATCAGGGAAATAATAGGATGGAAATTCAGTGGACTAATTAAATATTTAATTCATCTGACGCTTAGCAAATAACGTGGTTACAAGCGGATTGTGCTAATTTGGACAAGTGTTAGATTTGGCTTTGAATGATGAAGTCCAGCACACTGATGGAGTGAGAATAAGGGAAAGTCAGGAAGATCACTGACAGTTAGGATAAATACCTTGAAGTCTGGATAACTCATAATCTCAGCCCCCAAGTCTTGGCTGTTACAGAAACGTATTGTAATAACAATACTGACCTGAAATAAACTGATTGAATAAGCTGGTGTGCCAGACAGAGCTGGAAATTCAGGGAGGATAAGGTCTGAGGTCCCAAAAAAACAGCCTCTCTCTGCTGGTATTCGGTAACACACCCTGGGATGTCTTCTTTTAATGATAAAATGGTTCTTTTTCAATTCCACATGCATTTCTTCTCCAATGGATTCTTGAAATTGAACTTAATCTTCTGCTGTGAAGAAGATATCAAAAGGGTCAAAGGAAAGAGGAGAAAAATTATGTTTTCACATGCATTTCTTTGGATATGAATAAACATGTACAAAGCTTTATAGCCTGGACAGAGTAGAGCTGTGGGGAGATGCTGAACTCTCCTCCTTTCTCTCTTCATTCCCACCCTGTGTCATATTTTTCCTTCTGCTTAGCGGGAAGAGATGCAAAAAGAGCCATTTGTCCTTTGCACGCTGTTGGGAGAGTTGAGGGAGTGTCTTGTCTCGCTCATGAAATGATGAATTATAGATTCATTGAGCAATGGGGCTGGGAGACACCTCAGAGACCTCCAGCGCTGGAAACCGCACCGTCTCACCAGATAATCTGTTCCAGCGTGTCACCATCCATCTGTTAAGCAGAGGATCACAGCATCAGCTTTTGCCTTAGGCCTTCGGTCCTAGGCGGGCTAGGACTGCTGTCCACTGAACAGGAGATTGGTGAACCTGCTTTGCTCCTTGCAGACAGATTATTTGTATTTTGGCATTTATGCAGTGCAGAGGCTCCTGGCCAGAATTCTGGTATTCCTAACCTACATACATAGCGTATAGAAAGCACATCAGGGAGCCCTCCTGCTCTTGACAGTGCTCAGGAGATGGGGATGGGCTGCTTCAGTTGTCTTCATCCTTGGTGTCTGAGATGGTGCTGCATTAGGAGACAGGACAGAGGACGCTAGGAAACATGTCCCATCTGCTGTATCACCTGGTGGGGCAGAAGTTGAGTTGGGTTGGGTTGAGCTGGGTTATTTGAAAGGCTGTAGTGGTGGTCTGTGCTTCATGTTCTCTGGCTGTACCTCTTCATCAGGTCCTGCATACACTGCCTGGGTCATGGATCATAGAATCATTTTGGTTGGAAAAGACCTTTAAGATCATCAAGTCCAACCGTTAACCTAACACTGTCAAGTCCAACCACCGAACCATGTCCCTAAGCACCACATGTCTCTCAAATACCTCCAGGGACGGTGACTCAACCACTTCCCTGGGCAGCCAGTGACTGATAACCCTTTTGGTGAAGAGATTTTTCCTAATACCCAATCTAAACTTCCCCTCATAAAGGAGTTATCCACCTCCTTTTTGCAGTGAGAAAACATATTTGCACCGACCTGACCACCATGGCAGTCCCAAAAAAGATCTCTCTAGAAAAAAGAATTTACTTTCCCTTATCCCCTCCTATCCCAACACACACAATATTATTTCAACACACAATCCACAGAACACGCGAGGCATATCAGAGACGCCTGCTCACGCGCAGATTGTACGCTATTTATACATTATACACACATGCTATTTAACATAGTTTTTATTTTTTTAAGAGCAGCTGAAGAATCTTTTACTAACACAAATCTTATTTTCACATGTGGCTCTGTATAATGAATTTTTCAAAGATTTCCACACCTACTCTAAGTGAAATTATATCTTGAGGAAAGTATAGCTTGATTGTTAATTCCGAACCATGTTGAAGCTCCTGCCTTTTCTGTTTTAATCTAAATTGCTCTTTTGAATGTATTTTATATTAGAATTTGGAAACAGATACAGTTCTTTTATTTGTTTTTTAATATTTTTTACACACAGGGTTGAATGCACATATATTATTATGGCTCTCTTTTTGCCATTTACAAAGGAAATGTACACTCTGACAATGTCGTGCGCACCAAATCAATGAAATATCCTGTGTTTTCTATTCATTAAGCCCCTAAAGCACTATGCACAAATTCCCTCACTTTAATTACACACCTCAGGGATGTGCAGGCCAAAAAGGAGGCAGTCAGACAAAAAAGCCTGGTCTCTGCCAAAAGGAAAAAAAAAAATTACTGGTAAACATTTATTTTCAGCGGGGAAATCTGCTATTAATTCATATAGTGACTTTCCCCAGCTAAAATAATGAGGAAAGCCAAGTGAACCAAATGTTCACAGTGAGCAAACATGAACAGTAGGAAATCAGCCCATCTTGTATTTACATGTTTATTCCATCAGCCTTTGAAGAATGTATGCACGATCCTTTTTGTTTTTCTTTTTTGGTGTGTGTCGAGTGTCAACGTTTACTCACACTTCTCCAGGGGGGTGACTCGTTAGCAGCGAAAGCCTTCTGCTCTCATACAGACACCCAGATTCAGCGTGTCCCATCTGGAAGCGGGGTTTAAAATGCTGATATATGGATAGTGACTCCAATTACCCGCAAAGTCTGAGTGTGCCCATCTGAGCTGCAGGAATACTTGGTCGTGCACTGGGCTGGTGGCTTTTGGAGGTGCTGTGGGTGCAGGACTTTTCTCCTCACCTGTTGAAAATGGTTGTGCTTTCAATTGTATTCTCAATCGCGGCTGTGAGGACAGTCCAGCAAGACTTATTAGGCTCCTTGGTCAAAACTTAAGCCCAGACTTCACTAACACAACAAAACGGGCCATATTTGCCAATGTATGAACTATGGATACAAAGTGCTGCACCCCATGAGTGCATCAGTCCATCGATACTGGCCAGCGAGTCCCCTGTAGTTTTACAATAGATATGTACAATGTTCACAGCCTACTATAAAAAAAAAGGGAAGAAAATTCATTGTTACTTGGACTATCACCTTCTTAAAGCGTGGAATGTCTTTTCTTTATTTGGGTGTGCTGATAAAATGGCTTCCTGACTTTGGTCCCTCCTGGAAACGCCCAAATATACCAGGCTATTTTCAGTAGTGTTTTGTAATGTATTCCAGCTATGCAGAAATCCCTCGAATCAGAAAGGAAGCCAGCTGTGTCTTCACGTTAAATTGCACCGATACCGGCATTTTTGATTTCACAGCGGTCCGTGCTCTGGATGGAGCTCTGGATGCTCTGCAGAGGGTTGTCAGGCTGATGTGGCCATTTATCCAGAGCAGGAAGGGCAGGATGGACACCCTTGAATTTTGTATAGAAAGGGAGAGTCTTCAGAATTTTTCAGGACCTGTAATTAGTAATTTGAAAGATAAGAAAGCAACTTAGGCAAATTTCTTGACTTTTTTTTTTCTTTTAACTTGGGTGGGTAGGCTTGTACAATGGAGCTGGTGCTCAGGGAAGGTCCGTGCAAGTTCTCCTGCAAAAAACCATGAACATCAGAGAATATTCCGGGAGACGTAGCTCAGGGGTCAGGTAGCTAAAGCAACAGAGTCAAAAATCTCTTGCAAACAGTAAAGCAGAGTACGGCTGACGGTAAACAAATCTGTTTATGGATTAATGCCTGTGAAGACCCTGAGTATCAATGTCATGCTACTGAAGCAGTGCATTTGAAAATGAATTGTTGGATTTAAATGAAAATAATCAGAACATGAAAATGTGTATCTGGGCAGAGACGTAGATCGGTAACGGTGTCTCTGGGCTGAAACTTCCTCGTACCGAGGCTTGAGATGATAGCAGGCTTTTTCTGATATTACTGGGAGGTTTTATCTGTTAACCCCGGTAAGTATAAGCTAGCATCACTCCCTGAGTATTGCTTTTCAGAATTAACATTAGTGTCTACCAAAGCCCTCCCTAAATAAATTTTTAGCAGATACATCATTTTTGTTAGAGATGAATAAATGAATAAAATGTATGCGCGATCTCTCTCTTTTTCCTATTCTATAAGAAGAAGCAATGCCCTATTAATTTTGACAGACAACTTGGCATTAGCCACTTTAAAATCCAACATGGGATGAAGTTATGCATTACTAGTCTTTCTACATTTTTGTCAAGAGATGAGCATTTTGCCAGATTTTTTAATAATACGCCAAGAGCTTTGTCAGTCAGTTTGTTTAGCTCTGCGTGGTTATGCCAGTATTTTTCAGCTACCCTGCTGTGTGTGCCACTGCCCTTCACTGCTTTTCTAGCTCCTCCCCTGCAATTAGACAAAGTCAACATAGCAGTCAGGCTCAGCAGCCCCGAGGTACCTGCAGCTATCAACAGTCCAGATTCACGGTCCCGATGAACAAGCTTTGCTTATTCACCGCATCACTACCTCAATTAGGACTTTTTATTATATCTCGGCTATTTATCGCAAATACAACAGATGGAACAGATAACGCTAAACACGTTTTCAGTCCTCACCTAAGAAGAAGGAGGGAGAAAATTATCCAGAAAGAAATTTAGGAGCGAATGCATAAGGCAGCTTGCAACCAGGAACCAGTTACCATGCCTACTGAAGCCTATTCTAAAGAATGTGTTGGCTGACACACAGAACTCAATGAAAAGATGAAAAAAATGTGCAGGCAATACTAGTTTGGCAGGGATGGTGGGGAATCTGAGACAGAGCTGCTGGTATGGAAGGATCTCACTGCATGCAATTTGCAAACATGCCAATTCAATGGCATGTGATAGACACTAGATGGAATTTAAAGGTCTTAGGGTCTTAGAGAGCTGGAATCGCACAAGAAAAGTGTGGGTATTAAAAATAGCAGTCCTTTTCACCAAACCTTGTGTCTCAGATTTGAATTCAACGCTGTTGAGAGAAATCCCTGCCATCTCTTCCAGGCACATTTGAAAAAATTGCCTGGATGTACCTTAATTCTGCTGTGTATTTACATCCCAGTAAACATGCTGCACCAGTGCTGCTGAATTTCCAAAGAAATTCCCATGGCTTCCTTTGTGTGTGTTTGTGTGTGTTGAGAGGGAACTGGCTTCATAGCAGGACTTACACACTGCAACTTCAGGCAGTTAACTTTCATGGGATTTCCAAATTTTTCTTGGGGGGAATAGAGAGGCAGGCTGGGGACGGGAGGAGAAGAATTACAGCAAGGCTGAATTTTTGAGAAGTCATAGTGGTGCACATGGTTGGGTCCAAGTGCTTCAGTTCAAATCCAATCCTTCCCCTAATAAAAAATCCTCACAAATTCCTGTATACTATCTGCAAATGTCCTTATGTTTTCATAACACTGCTCTTTTTTTTTTAAATATATGTATTATTATTTTATACCAAGTGATAAAGGTTTGAAAAGTTGAGGCACTTGAGTGAGACCCTGGAAGAGATTTCTGTAGAAAGGGAGCAGACTACCCATTTCTCAGTGTTTACTTGGTGGTTTTTTTCAGTCCAGCCAAGATGTTGGTTTGGTCTAGGGCCAAGTCCCAGTTTCACAGTTTGGATTTAGCGGCAATCTTTTGAGAGTCGTGGTGGTTGCAGGGGTTTGGGTCAGTCTGTTCCTAAGTAAAAGCCATACTGCTATTTTGGTTTGTGCTGGATGTGAACTGGAAGAGTCACGTTTGCTTGACTCTGACTTAATCCATGCTCACTTGTATTAAAACTTAAGGGCAGATCTTCTTCTGATGTTCCTGCTTGACACAAAGCACTTACACCATCTTACACCACAAAGCACTTACACCATTTCACATCAGCTCTCCTATCAATCCGACTTGCACCGCGTGGTGGGGCAAATTCATGTATCTTCTAGCAAGAAGACAGTGCATCCTCACTCAGACACCTGCCGTCATCATCGGTGCCCACCACTGCTACATTCAAAACTGGCAGGGTCCAACATAAAAAGAGGTGGCATGGCATTTTATGGGTGTTGAGAAGATGCACAAGATTGTGAGCACTGAAAAGGTTACACACTGGAGGTTTTTGAGCTTTCTTCTCAAGTGTCTGTGATCAGAGACAGTGGCGTCCCTCTTATCAGAAGGTTTCTGCCATCCCCTTTGTATAGTGACCCACTTTCCATGGGAGAATGGTGAGTGTCTTCAACACAGCATCACTGTAGTCTGTGGCTAGGACACTCTGAGGATGTAGATGTTCAAGCTGAGAAGGAAAGCACAGCCAAGTCCTCATGCTTCATAAACACCAAGATATTTAAGCATCATGTTGCCATCTTTTGAACCTACATTTATGAACCTGTATCCACATTTCGTTGGCTATAAAAAGGGCTTCTGGTTCTCGGAATCCAGGTTGGAGATATGGTGTCTTCTGCAGCCCAGAGGAGAGTCTTGAGCGTCTTCTAACTGGCAGATATTCCCTCCTGACCAGCGCTGACAAGTTTTCATGCCACAGCACAGTTATTCTGGATCCCATTTCACTCTTCTCTTGCTATAGGCAGCCAAAATGCCCAATCTGTGTGGTGAATGCCATCAGATGACTGTGTTTTGAAATGGTAGACACAGATGCATGCATTTTTGGAAGGACTCTTTTTATGGTTCTAGGTCTAATGGGATCAAATTGTCATCTCTCCTGGATGGGGAGAAGCGAGGCTGTCTATGTGCCAGTAATTCCTGCAAACCTGTTATGCTGAGAGGTCTTCTGGAAGAGGATTGGTATGCTTGTGTTAGGTTGGTGTTACTCACTGGGAGAGTGAGGTTCTGTGGCGTATGGGTAGATGGGGAGTCACAGATTTAAAAGCCAGAGGGACAATTGTGCTTGTCTCATCTTCCTTGATATTTAATGCAGTCCAGGGGATATCTGTGGATTTATGCATGTTTGGTTTGGAGAATCTTACTTGGAAAAATATCCAGTCTTGAGCTGGAAATCTGCAGCAGTGGAGACTCCACTACAGCGCTTGGCTGTTTGCTCTGGTTATTAATTACTTCCCAATTTCGTCTTTATTTTGATGGACCATTCCTATCCCAGACCCTAAGCCTGGAGGTGTCTGTTGGCCTGGTGCCTCTGAGGGCCTTGAGCTATTCAGGAGGAAATTTAGACAGGCTAAATAAGGCTCAGTGGGTCTAACTTAACTTTTTAGGTACTCGATCCCATTATTCATCTTCCAGTCAGGGACCTGATGGTCCCACTTCTTCCTGTCATCTCCAATACCACCTAGCCAAGGAGCTTCTAATGATGGGCCATGTAAAAGCCATTTATGCAGGTGTATTAGATGGACCATGGAAGTAGTTTAGCTGTGTTAACAAGTCTTCGCCTCCTACTCCTGGGGTTAGTAGGCATGAAGCTGACTTGAGTGGCTCTGCACGCACAGTTTAGACGTGTCATGACTTCAGCATCGGTCTTTCAGTTGGTAACAGCCATGTGTGACAAACCTTGACACCTCAAGAAGAACGGTAGGTGGTCTGGTCAAACGTTATCCCAGTGTGCCAAGGGGTCTGCAGGACTGCTACCTCCAGCTGGAGAGCAGTGACCCGGCACAGCCCTTTGCAGTGTTTGACTGTTTATTGGAGAGCCTCATCTTCTTTGGCTTATTAATTCTCCCCTCATAGCCCACTGTTAGGTAGAAATTGCTTTCTTTTTTACAGATGGGGAATTCCCACCAGGGATGTTGCGGGCTGTAGGCACACTATTTAATTTAGGCAGCTAACTTAAGCCCCCGGTATAGCTGTTGGGTAGAAGCAGAGACTTTCAGAGAACCTGAGGGACAGAGTCCTTTCCCCTGTTGCCAAGCAGCACCATAGCCTCCTGTCTTTGGGGTTCGGTGTAAAGGACAAAGCTTCCCCAGAAGCAGCTGATTTTTCCAAGACCACACAGGACAGTACTAGCACTGCCTAGACTGAAATCCGTGCTGTTCATGTTGTAGCCTAACAGCTATGGACATCTCATAGTAGGTACAGTGCAGCGCTGGGACGGACTGCCTGGAGGGGTCGTGAAGATTTTTAACTGCACGTTAGACAAACATGAGTCTGAAAAATGCAGGTGACTCTGCCCTGGAGCAGAGGAATGGGCCAGGTGACTTCCTGATGCTCTTTCCAGCCTTGTTTTTCTGTGATTTCTTTGTGTATTGCAGCATTGTCTCTCTTTTCGGACCGACCTGAACAAAAACCTACTTTATCCATTCCTTACAGTGCATTCACCGGTATAACTAAGAGAAAGTAAACATATCTCTTAAAATTCAGCCTATTGTGCTTAAATCCTGCAAAATTTCATACCATGTGATGCCAGGCATTGCCTGTCACTATTTGGGTGCAGGGGACAGTAGGTGTTGCACGGCATATGTCTGTGCCTAGGCACACTAGTCGGAGTTTGCAGGGCTTTATTTCCTTTGTAGTCCACTTCTTGGCTAGCCATGAAACTTCATACCTAGTCAGGTGAAGTCTGGCTCTGTTTTAGTCAAGAAATTGTGGCATGAAAAGAAAGATTTTTCAGGTGTATTCAATTAGAAGCTTTGGTAAAAGGGATTTTTTGATACAAATCCACTTCTATAGCAGCCCTTCACAGCAAAACATGAATACAAAAGACAAAATGGTAGCAATTCCCCTTCCCTTTCATGCAAACCCTGATCCTGCACCTGGGGATGCTGATGTCGAGAACCAATCCAAGGTGAGAGGTCTGCAGACACACATCAGCAAACACGCTACCAACGCCGGCATCAAATTAGAGCTCTGGCTAGAAGCACACCACCATGGGATAGATATTTCTGAGATGTTTGTATCAGCATGAAAGATAGCCTTACAGATTTTTTTTGGTGCCAGGGAAGTGTATGAAGCCTCCTTCACCCCCAGTTTTGAGGTGCAGCACAGCAGTGATCTGTTCCTACCCAGAGGTGTCCCAGGCTACCAGCAGGAGGATGGCTGCGTTGCTGTGCTGAGTAACTGCATGAAGTGTGATCATCATGGCACACAACTGGGAAGGGGAATCAACCTATGGGATTTTTGGGGCATGATTGGAGGAGATAGAGTCTTTGGTGGCCATCTTCTCCTTGCATCCGTCTATTCACTGTGCCCCACACAGGAGCAGCCTGTGTTGGCACAACCATTTGCAGGGCAGTGACGTGAAGGTGGTTAGGGAGTTGATCTGGGAATGTTCATGGTTTTGAAGCCACATCCTTAAAAAAACCCAAACAAATGCACTGGTACAAGTGAATGGAGTGACACAAGAGGAAGGCCACAGGACTTCATCCATTCTATGATTCTTAAATTAGTATCACTAGATGGCCACTACTGTGTCCCTGTGCTCAAGGTTTGTGGCTTGACTGGCTTGAATGATGAGGGTAGAGCCTGTCCTTGCAGTGGTGGCTGCCACCAGATACCACTATTGGTGTGTCATGGCAGAAAATGTCCTTGAGAATGGAAATCTGACCTCCTGGAGGATGTGCAGCCACAAACACCAGCCAACATAGGAAGCATCTTCAAACTGCCTTACGCATTGAAGTATATGTGAATGGTGCCATTGACTTCAGCAAGAGCAGGATTGGACCCGAAGCAACTGGTGTTCAAAGCAGTGGGAAAAAAAAAAACAAACATATATGCTTTGGGGAGGGGTGGTGTCAAGAGGGCATGTTGAGTTAATTTCAGATTTGTTTTAAGACTGTGGCTGGGTAGAAACACTCCTTTGTCGGGAAACCGTACTTAAATTAACCTGCGATCATACCAGCAGATGTAAAATGGAAGCAAATGTATTATACATCACTGTCTTGGACATTAGTTCTGAAACTGCCAGTGATCACACTCCACTTCAAAGAGACCCTCTACCAGGGGCTTGGCTGGGAAGATAAAGCCCTGGCTATTTACCTTCTGACCTTGGTTCAAGACTAAATTGAGAATCTAAATGAAAGTAGTTTGGTGGTCTCAGCTCAATCCCTGGTAGACAGTTGTCCGTATCACAAAAGCACCATCCCTAGTTTAACACAATTTGGCACGGCCCGTCTTCTCTGTTCAGGAGAGACCCTGGGCTAAATTAACACAGAGACTAAATTACATCTCATATGCCATCGTAGAGATGGCAGTCTTCGAAACGGTGCCTTAGAATAGCAGCCTGTGTGGACGCTCTCCAAACTGGCTTCTGGATAAAGAAATCTGTTTTCAGAGCTGCCACTTTCAAGCCTATCGCTTAAGCCAAAAATGAAAATAAAAGCAAATCACAACACAGGCTTTTTAGGAACTCATACTTAGAACAAGGATGATGATCTTGGAGAGATTAAAATACACTCTATGAGCGTTTGCTGAAATAGCTGAAATGCTACAGATTATTTTCTCTTATTAAACATCTCATGAGCCACGACAGTAATTGCAGCAATTAAATGTTTTTATTATTATTATATTTATTAGAAAATCCCAAAGAAGACATACTGCAGTACAAAAGTTCAAGAAGGCATTTTATAAATATACATATTCATCATTTACTCATATCTATGTAGTCGATGAAATAGATTTAGTGCCCGATCCTGTAAACAGCTGTAGTCGTATTTAAATAGCTGTTACGGAATTGTTTACATTCAAACATACCTGTAAATATTGGCAGGACATGATTATCCATGATGTGTGATAGATACTGTGATGCAGATAACATGGCATAAATATACAATTTATAGCCTGCACGTAGGCTGTGTGTTATGAGAGATGCAGAAGCTCTAAGTGGAAGCCCCACAAATCAATAATGAGGTCATTACAACAAGCGAGAACGAAGCCTGAATACAATGCAGGAAAGCAATGTCATATACTCACTTATACTCTAATTGTGAAACGTCTTTCGAGCAAGCCGAGAGGACAGATGGTGTAGCAGTTTCCATGCTAGCCTCTGACTCCTGCTCACTTTCTGGCTCTTCCTTACTCTTTATGTCTGACTTTGGTCACGTTAGTTTGGCTGGATCTTAGCACTTTTCCACGCTTTGGGGCAGTAAGAATTAAGTGTGGCTATTCAGGAGTCCGGATGAATATTGGAAGTAGTCTGACAAACATCATTATTAATGTCCTTTATGCCTGCCAGCCTCAAAATGTTTATAAATGTTTCACTTACTCCTTACGGTACTGCTGGAAAGCCAGAGGGTTCACCAGGCACACGATATGCCTGGGGAAACTGAGGCACGAGCTGTATGAGTAGCTGTCAGAAGGTCACACATGGATCTCTCTTTGCTAGCAATAGTAAATCCTTCTTTTACCAAAACCACCATGCACTGTGAAAATAGGAGGAGAAAATCTTCCATGGTACAAGGACCGAGGCAGCCGGAGTACTTTGATAAGGTCAGGACTGGGGTATAACGGGGTGTTGGTAAACTCCTGCAAGCGGAAGGATGATACAAAATCATCAGGCAGCAAAACAAAAATGTGCTTTCTTAAATCAGGCCCTATACGCCACATAAACCTCCTCTGCTCAGGTGCTGCAAACCCTTATGCCTGCGAGCAGCTTTTTGCACCAGGACGATTCAAAAGCTTTTTGCCTCTCAAAAGCACAAACGCTTGCAAGGCTGGGACCTCGGCCTGCAGCACAAGTGTTTCTCATGGTGGAAGAAAGGCCTTGCTCCAAACCCTGCTGAAGGCGACAGGAGGGCTCCCATGCCAGGCCTTTGGAGCAGACCCTGCCAGGTAAAGCAGCATGGTAGATTATACACCTAATTTTCAAAACCGGGTGGCTCCAATGTGTCCCTGGGCCAGCCTGTGTGATGGCAGAGGTATGTCACATTGCGTGCCCGGGAAGAAGCGAAATGCTCGCAAAACGTAATTTCTGTACACGGAGTTAACTTTGCGCGGAAAGGCGGTAGCGTGCATGTTGGGGGGCAGGTTTTGTGTGGTTTATTTTGCTAGGAAATGGTTCCAGTGCACCCCGCGCTGGTCCCCATATGCCGTTCTAGACTGGTCTGTCATAAAAATCCCCCCTCGCGCTCACAGAAACAGTGACCCCCACATAAACATATGCTCCCCAGACAGTCCCAGACTTTACGGCATAATAAATGCGTTTGGGGAGATGCTGTGCCCTGCTGCTTCTAAATGTCTCAGCTGGCTGGGAGGATGCTCAGCACCAGGCAGGATCGGGCCTTTTTGTACACATGGTGCTTTCACTGACATCAGCGAGGGTTCGGAGCTTGAATCCAAAGACATACATGGGGCTGGCAGGAGGCCGGGGTAGGGGTCTAATCTCCCCTGACTGTGCATGTGAAACCGCTATTAATCTTAATGGGAGTGCCACACACTCATCAAGGGAAGAATAGATGAAAGGGAGAATCACAATAGATCATTAGATTAAGCAAATAAATATAAATGAATATTCGTTTGGCCTTTAAAAATATTTTCGTTGACGGTAATGCAAATATTAGGAACGTTCTTTGAAATATAAAGCCCCCTCAGATCATCTCCTCACTTCGGTAAGTGAAGTGTAATAGAGAAATAGCACTCGTACGCACACCTCTCTCGGGGCGTGCAAGGCGACCCAGCTCGTGTGCAATGCTTCTAACACGCCATGGGAATAGATGTGCTTTATTTCTTCCCAGATTCTGTATTTAAAAAATAAGATATTCCTCTTCATGCCTTGCATATTTTTCCCTGCCCCATGGAAAATAGATGATAGGGTCCTTCCCCCAGTTCATGTTATGGGAACAGCCTGAGCCCCACAGAAGGAGCAGCGCCCGAGGAGGAGGAGGAGGAGACACAGGGAGGCCTGGAAGCACAGCAGCCAAGCAGCGCTCCTCCGAGGGGTTTTCATCCCTGCTCCTCATCGCAAAACCAGCTGAAAAAGCTAGTGGGGCTCCTGCGAGTGACCTCCATCCTGGGGCAAACTGGGAATTTCCTCCCAGTTATCACCGGTCCTCTGGAATACAAAACAGGAGGGGGACCTTTGCTTCGGCCTCTCTGAAACGATTTTAAGCACGTAAATCAGTACAAGAGGGTTCGCAGCACCAAAGCTTGGCCCGATCCTGCATCTGGTCCTCTGGGATGGAGGTGGAAAACAGCTGACTGCAGGCCTGGAGGGAGTTGGGAATATTGTCCTGCGGGGATGTTGAATCTATTTGCTTCTAAATGCACCAAAGAAGAGCAGGTCTGATATCCAGAAAACAGCACGCAGGTTTTATTAAATTTCCATGTCCTTAAAACTCAGGCAAACTGCAGGAACAGAAGTCCATTTCTAACCTTTCACAAACGCACTGATATTAAGAAGTTAGCCACCATGGGCTGTATCATACTGCCATTTTTTTTAAGCAAAAATCAATGCAGAACCCTGCCTAAAATCAATGGGATAATTTGCCACATTAGTATTGCTTTTGAGCTAAGTCACAGCAGTCTAACAGTGCTTATTTTTGTTAAAAACAGCAACATTTTTGCCCAAGTGATGCTTATAAGTCCCCTCCCTTCTTCTCATGCTATGGCACAGGACTAGTATGATCTTTACTGCCTGGAAGGAAAGAAAACTCATGCAAAAATTTTCATGAATGAAAATGCTTTCCTGTGAGAAATGCTTTCCCATTAGGATCCTGTACGACGAAGTGCAACAGCTCTCTGCTGTGAATAATTTTCGCCTGGTCTGTCGTCTCCTCCAAATTATTTACTACGTGCAAAGTCAGCCAGAATTCAGAAGAAATTGGGCTTGTCGTGACGTAAGGGGAGATGTGTGGGAACAAAAGGGCATTCCTTTATCCCTGCCTGCAACCCGAGCTCGGCGGCTTTAAAAGCTTCTCAAGTCTTCCAGCAAACTCCTACCCCCTCTTTTTTTTTTTCTTTTCTTTTTATTTTTTTTTTTTTCCCCCTTCTGAAAAGTAATTAATATAATCTCATCAGCGGCCCTTACGCAACTGCTCACCTCAGCTTCTCTCTTAGGGTAAAAGCGGTTGTCCTGGGAAGTCGGCAGAGCTGCCCCGAACCACCGCCGCTCCCCCTGCCCCGGGTATGGCTTTGGAGGATGTTTTTAAAGGCAGATCAAGTTGTAAATGGCAGGGATTTCTTCCAACGGCCCTTGTCGGGCTGGCAGACCCTGGATTTACGCCCGTCCTCACCGTCCTGTGTAGGGCTGGATCTTGGCGGCTGCCCTGAATAGGGCTTTTGCAGGAGATGGGATTACTCACACGAGTAACAGCTTGCAGGGATTTGGCCTCCCGTTCCTTCTCGAAACGCATGATTTTTTTAAGCATAATTAAAGCGGTGCCATAAGCAATGGCTATGTGGATAGGGCCTCTGGCATTTTTCACATTGCATGGGTAAAATAATATGTCCCGGTTAATTTGAGGGGAGGGTTTGTGGCTGCTTTTGAGTGTGCCTAACGAAGGAAATAAAAGGAGAAGCTGTGCAAGAAGAAATCCAGGTTTCCTGTGAGCCTCTTCGGCCAGGGAGGATGACGTGGGGAATTCCCTCACCTTTTGTTACAGAATTAAAGAATACGATAGGAAAGTGGTGTAATCCTTGTCAATAAACGCAATAGTCAGCGAGCAAAATTGCCACAGCGCATACAGAAATTCAGCCTTCACTCACCGTATGGAACAGATGGGAAGAGTTTCAAAACTTTTCCTCCTCCCCTCCCTTCTCTTTATTATGATTTTTTTTTTCATGCGCACAGAAAACAAAAGAAATAAAACAACCTGACAACTTCGTGCTTTGTCTTGTGACTACAAAAAAAAAAAAAGCCAAAAAAAAAAAAGCCTGTGAAGTATCACTGCTATGTTTTAGTCTAATGCTACTTCTATCTTTTATCCTTTTTAATTAGAAGGCAAATTCTCAGACCGCCAGGCCTAATCCCTACACAGTGGAACAAAGCCCAGCAAAGTCTTTGAACACTGCCCAGCCAGGCAGCACAAACCCTAGTAACTGTTGGCAGTAGGGCTAGGACTCTGACCCTCATCTTAGCCATTCTCTTCCAGCCCCTGATGCTCCCTGCCCTTCGAAACCTTGTCTGTTGTTCTTCTGTTTGGACTGAAAAGACAAAAGGGGAAACAATGTGGGAAACCTAGAGGATTGGCTAGGTGGGATGCGGGGGAGCTGGTGACGGATAGGAGAAAGTAAATGGAGTTTCACGGGAATGGACACAGTGGGGAGAATTGGATCACCAGATTATGTCTTTAGGTTCAAGAAATTTCTTCATCCCTCACTAAATCTTTTCATGGACAATGCCACTTTTAAACAATTGTTGCATTTCCAATTACTACAGGAGTGTTCAAACAAATGGCAAAACCCTTAATGAAAAGTTTGCTCATATTTTAAACTTAGGAGATCAAAATCCATAAAACAAATAGCTTTTACATGAGTTTCACTCAGACACTTATGTCTCCAAATTATTTACACTTGTGATATTTCCAGTTGAGAGCGTAATTTGTGCCTGGTCAAGCAAAACACGCAAATACATATAGATACACGAATTTCCAGAGCTAGCGGGAGCATCGCAGAATAAACATTTTGACTATGATAGGCTCGTGTCAAGTAAGCCAATGTTAAAAAGCTCTGCCTGCTCTCTATTATTTTGGCTAACTACAAATCATTAAGAGAGAAAACAACAGATGTGGCTACGAGCACTCAAATATCTTCCAAACTGTGTCTGTGCACGTCAACATAAAAGCCTGAATTACTGTAGAGTGCAGGGATGCTGCAGCCGGCGATGTGATTATCTGAATATATGTGTATCGTACGTAACTACTGTACCTAAGGAGGTAAAGAAAAAAAACCCAAAAACCTAGCAAAAAAAAGAACGCAAGCCTCCCGAAACTTGGGGTTTCAGGCAATTTTGCTCTCCCTTTAAAAATCTGAGCAGGGCTTGGCTTTCCTCCAGTGGATGTAAAACGGGTTATCTCCCTAATTTACTCCATGGAGGATCCGACCCTCTTCCTTTTTTTTTTTTGGCACTTTGGAGTAGCATTTACAAAGGACAGTTTCTGATTTCGAGAAGACTAAGTCTGTTTAGGAAAAAGGGGCATAAGCTCCTCAGATATTTAGGCACTTTTAAAGACATTTACCCTAAATCCTTACACTCATAGGCACTCACTTTTGAAGGCTAAAGTGGCGGTGTGTTTTTAAAGCAATTTAGTTAAACCAGTGCAAAACTCTTTGTGGACATCATAAATCAATTTAAACCTGGCTTATGCCGATTTAGCTTAGTTTAGCTACTAAGTGTCTTAAGCTAAATTGATAAGCCATTTTTAAACCCATTTAAGAATGTCTACACAAGGCTTTGTGCCAGTGAACGTAAATCAATTGAAAACCAATTTTAACCAGTACCATTTTGAGTGTAGACAAGATTAGGCATCTTGAATGGGAACGTGTGCTGATCCTGTGTTTTCCTTATAACACCTCTGATTCCCAGCACACGGGGCTGGAATCCTAAGTGGCGTGACTGATTTTGTGCTATGGCTGTTGCGTGTGTTGTAGCATTTTTTTGGCCATGCTGTTGATGGTGGCATTGAGTTGCTTTGATATTTACCTGGTGGCAACAATTAAAGGTTTCGGTTGAGCTGGGCTCTGTTGTGCTTGGCAAAATATTCATTGTAGCTTTTCACTTGTAGGGTTCTGGTTTGACAGAAGGATGTAGAAGATGTAGAAGGGCCACACTGTGTTGTAAGGTAACCTCAAGGGCTTCCTGCCCAACGGGTTCACTGCTTGCATGGACCAAGGACTGCAGGCATGGGCTCTGTGGTGCTCACCACAGGCAGAAGTGCCTACACAAGCAGTTTGGTGGGCAGAAGGCGGCAGGCATTTCCTTTTGAGTGACAAAATGTAAGACCTTGCCTCACAAACACCACCTTGGTCCGGAGTACCAGGGCAGAAGACACCTCTGGGTGCAGGCCAGTGCAGAGACAGGAACAAGAGGGTGCTGGGGTCATCTTTGCTTGGCTGCTGCAGGTTTGGGGCTACTCTGGTTTGGGGCACCCAAAATAGGCATGGAGATGGAGAAGGGCCGCCGCCTTCTCCCGTGGAGATAACTGCTTGGAGGTGCTTTCCCTAAGGTGATGCTAAAAGGCCACCAGTGTTGGGTGGTGAACACAATGTCTCTCAGCTTGGTCCTGTTCACATCTCACATATATGAGGGACCCAGATGACTGCAGGCACCCATGGAAAAGGTGCATCAGAAGACTGACACCATCTTCTCCATCAGTGTTTCCTGTATGGATCAGGCACGGTGCCCCGTATGCAGGGCTAGACCTGAATTCAGACAGGTATGAAAGGTGTGAAAGATTTTAAGCTTTTGCGTGACCTGAAGCTCAGTGTCATGACACCAATATTTAAATTTAAGCGCACCCTTAAACGCCTTCCTGAACTGAATCCAGCTGAGCTTCTACTCTTAAAAATGAACATTGCACGCTCACCCCAAAACACGGTTGCTATCGTGCACGTGCTTGAAATCCTCCAGTTCAGCTCCTCTGGGGATGGGCACTTGGTACGACTGTCCAAGGGTGCAGAGGGTGAGGTGTTTTGGGTAGCGTCCCTGTGGCTGTGAGCACGTTGGGTGAGCGGCGTGCTCCATCCGTGCAGCGCGAGGAGCTGTGCCCCCCGTGCCGTACATCACCGAGTCCATGCTACTGTCAGGTGGTAAGAGGGATTTTTCCCTTTTTTATTAAAACCTAATCAAGGGCTGGGGTGGTTTTGTGCCTGTCACCAAATGGAATTTTTTTTTTTTTTAAATAAACCAACTAATTTAAGAAAAATCCTGCAAATTCTGACCAAATTCCAATCAGATTTAAACTCATGAAAAGAATTACCATTTGTCCTACACTGGCGTGTTTTGTTCACCGCAGGTGGTGCTTTCTTGTCGTAAACAGGGTCTGTCACGTTGTCATCCTGCGTTTGGTTTCTGCGCAGGTATAAACGAGTTGTTTACCCAAACGAAGGAGGAGCAGATGAATAGAGGCAATCCCAGCTTCTCCGATTAAAAAAAATCCTAAATGGTGGATAAAATCGATGCGATATCCCATAATGTATAACTTTCCATCGCTGTAACGGAGGCAATTATATTCCACATCGCCTCGGCGTCACACTACGCCTGTGCCACCGTGCGTGTACGTGCGGTGGAGAGGAGTCGCAAGTCTTCCTTGCAATCTAACCACACACAAACTTCCAAGTGTTTTTCCGTGCCGTTAATCTTAATATTGAGTGCTCTAATCTGTGTATAAAGCACAATACACCCTAACCCCCCCCATAAAAATCTTTTATACATGTCTGGGCAAACAGCATGAATAAATAGCGGCCGATTTCCATATTGCAAAACAAACAGCTACTGTAAATTTATTTTTATTTCCAGCCTTATTGCATCCCTCATGGAGTGGAGCCTCCTTGCCCTGGAGTGAAAGGGATCAAAGATAACATTCTTCTCTGTCTGGGGGTACTTTGTGGACCTGCCTCCCGACCGCGGGATGAAAGGAACTTACTAAACTGTTGCCATTTTGCAACATCTGCTATAATTCCCCTAAATCCAGATTTGTCTGACACAGAGAGCTCCTGTTCTTACATCACTGCCATGTGACAGTATAACACCAGTCACATCAAGCTTCAGGATTCCAGCTCCGGGCAATGATAATATGAAGAAAACCTTTTTTGCCTAGGGCAAAACACTTGTAGCAAAGTATTATTCATCTGGCCAATTTAAATCTTCTCTCAAAAAGGTACCCAGAAACATATGCAGCGTGCCTTTGTAAAAGGCTTGAGCCGCTCATAGGCAAATGACCTGAACCAAGAGTACAAAACCCAATGTCCTAATTAATTACTGCTAAGCAGCTCTGATACACAGAAAAGAAATGCTGGTACTAATCCTTAACCCTGTCCTACATTCTTAAAATAGCCAAAATATTGCTGACAGCTAGGAAAACAAAATTGCCTCTGATTTAAAGGTTTTGGACCCCGGCTTAAAAATAAGATCAGAATAAAATATGTGAAAAGAGTGATTTTGGAAAAGTCATGCTGGAGCACATACCCTGGCTCCACAGTGGTGCGGTCCCCGTTTGGGGATGGAAATAGTGCCAGGAAAGCAAAGCCCGGCTAAAGCTTCTCCGGGTCTACGTGTCCCCCGTTGCTCTGCAGACCTGCGAGGTTCACCTCCGCAACGCTGGGCTGTTCCTCCTGACGAGCACACATTGTCTGAACACCACCCTTAATTTATCAGAGGACAAAATAACATCAAAATATGTAAAGGCAATGGTATTAGCGCCCCGCTTACTGAAGCTGACACATGGAGCATTTATTGGGATATAATCCTTCAGTTTGCAGGCAATGATGTTGAAAACTAGATTCAGTGTTGGCTAATGACAGCCACGTTCTCTTACCAGCTTTCTGGCTATAGCAGCTTCGTCTGACAGTGGGGAAATTCACATTTTACTAGATTTCGTAATTAAGTGTCTCAAGATGGAGCTGGTCGGTGCTGGGTTGTAAAGTGGTCTTTTTTGCGTCTTGGGAGGGCGGGGAGGAATCCATTTTAGAAAAGAAACAGAACACCAGCTAACGGGAGGGGATTGCCTGCAGGGAGCATTGGTAGGCATTCTCCTTTTGCATGCATTCTCCATGTTTTCAGACATGGAGATAACCACAACCAACGCAAACACCCTTTCGGTAATTTCAGGTTATATATCTCACACAGCCAGGCAGTTCCCATTTCCGTGACCACCTCACCATTTCCACAGTTATTTTCACATCTCAGCAGGGCAGAAAACCTCAGTTATCTTAATTTTCAAGAGAGGAAGGGATGCTAAGAGACTCACCTGAGGTCAGGTGCACGAGGCTTGTGCCACTGAGAAGAATAGGACCCAGGTCTCCCACATCCCCTAACCAGAGCCATGGCTCACACCTGCTAGTAACCATATCACACCTACTAGTAACCATATCACACCTACTAGTAACCATATCACATAACCATGGCTCTGTTTGGCAAAGGACATTCCATGAGGCTCAACTCCCTGGTAAGGTTAACTCAGAGCTAGTGTAGGCTTTATATTCAGTTCAAAGGAGACTTTCCCCTTGTCAAGACTGTTCTCTATTTCTTTCTCCATCTCAGTGATGTTTAGGGGTGAGATTGTTTTTCAGCCAAGAAGCACCAGTGTCGGACACTCAGTGCTCCTTGGTGCTGTCCTGAACTGGCCACAACAAACCACTGAATGGGGTCATTGTGTTGTTGGTACCCAGGGATGGAAACCCATGAATAAAGGCTGCATCTTCCTTGCATCAAGACATGAATCCCCCAGGAAAAGAAAGGAAAACCTTTTCCTTAGGTGCAGTCCCACTCCCTGCATGTGGTCTAATCCTGAAAACTGGACTGTGATCCCATGGCATGGCATTTGTGAACTGACTTGGTGACTTCACGTGAAGGACCTGGTTAGCAGGAATTGGGCTCTGAACGATTGTCTGACAACCAGACCAGGATGGGAGTCTCCAGCGGATTTATTGACTGCGGGGGGAACTCCAAATCATTTACCCATGTGCGTTTCCCTTCTGCCCATGCCACCTTCCTGCAGGCTGTGGCTTTTGTGAAAGCCCTGGCTAAAGCTTTGTGTTCCTTGTCAGTAAGCATGCATCAGCAGTCCTTTGCCACTCCGCTATTATGAACTTAATGCCTAAGCGATGTCCTCAGCGATGACACAGCTTAGTGACGACATTAAGTGCATAAGCACTGACTCAGAGAGATGCAACACCTCCACTTCAGGGGTAATTCCCCTGCCTGGTTTTGCTTTTCATACCATGCAAAGCACTGACTCCCATCTGTGCACATAAATTTTAGGGGTCAGGTGCCTGCAGACGCTATGAAACCCAGGGCACCTTGGCTTCTCCTCACCCAGTGAGACACCTGAATGAGGGATGCAATCAGAGCTGGCAGTTTCTTGGAGAAAGACACAGCCACGTTCCAGGACACTGACACTAAGAGGGAAAGCCCTTTCCATTACAGGTTGGCAGAGCCTGCACATTAAGAGAAGGCACAAGCGCAGCTTGGCTGGCTGGGCACCGGGGCGCAGCATCCCCCTGCAAGCCAGGGCAGCACCGGTCCTGGGGCACCTTCACTCCCTCCTGGTGGTCCCAGATTGCAGCAGTGTTCATTCAACTCCGCAAGTAAGAAATTACAGCGAGTATAATGAAGTATCGAATGTTCTCTGTGGACAACCCTTGGGCTCAGGGAACCCAGAGCTGTTGGGCCATCATCACCCCTTGAGCTTTCCTAGACATCACTCTTACTCTGATCATCTGCTTCATTGAAATACTGATGCCTGGTCCTCAGAGGGGTTTCTGCATCAGACCCCTCCACACAGGAATTAGATACCTAGCTGACTTCGATAACCTGGCTGTGTAGGATTGATACCACTCTGTGGATCCCTTCCCATGGCTCTGCAAGGCTCTGGGACTTTCAGCATCCCTTCGCTGGCTTACTGGCTGTGGCTAAAGCGTCTCATTCAATATCTCATTAAAGAGGATATTTTTATTTTTAAAAGGGTTATGTATCATCAGGGAAAGTGCTTGTTTCTACAACCCAGGTATTTACATAAAATCTGGATTTCTCTACTTGCTATTAGCTTTACCTCAAATTATTTTGCAGGGAAATAAAAGTAGTGTCTGCAGTCCTGCTCATTTCCTAGACAAACAGTCTTGTTAAATCCACATCCCTCGTTTTAACTTCTTTTTTTTTTTTTTTTCTTTCCGTAAAGCGCTCTTGCGATCTTCCTAAATTTGGCTGTGCCACCTTTTCATTTTGCTAATACCCCTTGAAACTGTTAACACTTTTTCCTGAATACTTTCCTAGTGGATACGAAGCAAAAAGGAAGAAAGGCTACTGTCAGATTGATTAAGTGAAAGCTCATTAGAGAAAGTAACAAGAGGTAAAATCTGCATATGCATTGCAGAAATGTGTCTGATCTTGCTAAGTTGTGAAAAGACAAAATAAGCTCAAACCTCCTTGTGCTGTAAGTAGTTTGGGGGAGAAGGGGGCTGGGGAAGGGCTCCCAAACTATGTTACATTAACTATTCCTCCTTAGAAATACGATGCAGAGCAGCTCCTGCTAACACCACTTCAGTGAAGGGTTTGCCAATGTTTTAATGACGAACCCTGATTTATAGGGGTTTGTGCCCGTGAGCTAAGAGTTCACTCTTCCTTGAACCCTGAGAAACTAGACCACCATGCAAAAACTCTGAACAGAATTCCAACAGAACTGTTTGAAAGGTGGTTCCCTTAAAAAATAGAATAAAATAAAACCAGTGGTAATTACTGTGTGTGTTGCCAGAGCGGAAAAAACACTTTCTGCTTCCTTTTTTTTTTTTCTTTCCAAGCGAAGTTAGGTAATTTGTTGGCCTGAGATAGGGAAGATCTCACTTTGCTTTTAAAAAACTAAACCAATTGAGTTATGGACGTCTGAAAACAAACCAGATTAGCTCATCCTGGGGAGATGTAGGGATACGGGCACGAGCTGGATGCGTCCTGTGTTGGGAGCACCTCAGGTCGGATCCAAGCTTGTGAGCATGGTTCTGGCAGTTTCACCATGACCCTTCATCGTACCCGCTCCGAAGGCACTGCGAGGTCTGCAGATGACTTTCGTCTTTCCCCTATGGTTTGTTCCACCGTGACCAGGGATGTCTCACTGCCCATGGAGACCCTTCACTCCTGCGCATCATTTTGGGATGGCTTCCCCGGCTCAGCTGACCGTCCAGCCCTTGTCAGAGGCTCAAACTGAGCACCCTGTGACAGCCGCACCTTAAATTACTTTCTGAAAGTATAAATAGAAATTTGAATGTGACTTTGAATATGGGCTGTACACGTCCTTCCATGAGCGCTTTTGCGAGAGGTGGAGGGGGCCAGCACGCCCCTGCTGCCCTCAGTAAAGGTGTACTAATACCTTAAATATCTTTACTCTTACATACTCCACTTGCAGATTTTGTTTCTTTTTTTTCTTTTTTTTAAAATACATATCCCAATTAAAAGAGGAGAAAGAAGAGGAATACTAAAAAACGAAGCTAAAGTAACGTGATAACTTTGACCTTAATCCATAAAAGACAGATATTTTATGGTTCAGGCTAAAACTCAAGGCTGACATCTAACCTGACACAAATATGCCATTGCGTGTAAGAGTCCTTGTTGAAAAAAAATGCCGGGAATCTGCAGGCATAAGCCTGACAGCACTAATTTAAACAGGAAAATGTATCTGTTTGGGAGGTAGACCATACGTCTGAAAGTCATGAAAGGAAACGCCAATAATAACCGTCTATGGCAGAGCATGTTCCTTGGAATGTGGAAATTACTGTATTACAACAAAGCTGTTGTTTCCACCAGGGTGTTTTGTAGCCTGGCTCATAATATTATGTATTTCGGCAGATCCTTGTAATTACAAATTTAAGTCTTAAATCCTCGGCTTTTCTTTATGTTCTTAAAGTACCCCTATAGGTATCCTCACTCCAAGCTTAAATCAGACCCAAAATACAAGGTGAAATGGGGCTGGTTGAATTCCTGCACTTTATAATGATATTTATTAAGCTAGTTCTGAAGAGAAAAGTTGAGCCAAGCATTTCATTTAAATCCAATGGTACCTCCAAAGCGCTCTGGAATTGTTTAATTAAAACCAAGGTGCACATTAATCAGAAAGGATATCATTTTGTCATTTATATATAATTTCTTTATTTTGTTAGGGGAATAAAAAGTGAAGAAAGCCCCCAAAAATATAAAGAGAAGGAAGGACCAGTAAGCCTGATAATAGCCCTCCATGGAGAAGAAATAAGTATACAACAGAAGAAAAGCACAGTGAGGAACATAATGTTAGTAAAACACTCTTAATGCTACACAAGCCGTAGAAAATGCTACTTTGCATTTGGGCTGCAGCATCGTTAACTGTGAGCAATTGAGTAAAGAGTGCACCTTTTAAACTAATTCCTTGTGCTGGAGACATAGCCACATCCAGAAGCCTACCTCATTAATATGCTATAGTGGTCAAATAGGAGATTAATAGCAAAGTCACCTGCTAAACCTACAAGGAACCTGTTGATTAACAATAAGCTTCAAAAATAAGATACCAGCCTGCAAAGCAAAATCGAGTCCAAGGGCAACAAGTGCTTCTGTAATTTATTCCTTCTTTACACAAGGGCATAAAGCTCCCTTTATAACCGTGTTTTCAAGGCCCTGCTGTGAGCTGTAGGTGTGAGCTTTTCAGCTGATTTATTAATTTTAGTTTCAATCAAAGTGTCACCTGCAGACACAAAAATGTAGGCCTCACCACAGAAAATACAGTAAAAAAAAAAAAAAAAGAGAGAGAGGGAGAAAAAAAAGAGAGAGTGAGGAGAAAAAGAAAGGGAAAGACCAAAGGTTTTATTCTGAGAAACTCTGCCAGCAATTTTTTTTTTCATTTTTTTTTTTTTTCACGTGCACACCGGATGGCCTATTCTCTGCGAAGCCCAAATAATTCCCAGCTACATAATTAAAAAAAAAAAAATATTTTGAAATTAAACATTTTTGTCATACTTCGAAAGTCAGCCTCAGACCCGGGAAATGGCGCTAACCCGGCGGCTGCCAAAACAATCAGCCCCTGTTGTCAGTAGGGGGACATTCTCCCCAACCAACCGCCTGAACAACAAGTCCACTGAGCAAAATGTGCAAAAAATTCTCAATTAGTTGTCTTTATTTAGTGAACACTATGGGGTCCTCAACGGCGCTATAGAATTATGGCAGGAAAGCTGAGCTCTTCAGTGGCTTATTAGCATTCTCCGAGGGTTGGAGTGCTGCTGGTAGCAGACTGGTGCCTCCAAGAGCTGGTGGTGGGACCCGGGCACTCCTTCGGCTTTGTCCTTTTGTCCTTCCCAGCCAGCAGGAAGTATGGCCCCATGTCCGGGGTATTCTGGGATACCTTCATCTCATTCACCACTTGCAGGACCGGCAGCGCCCGTGCCTTTGTCAGTGGCCATGAGCATCCTTCTTGCCTGGGAAGCAAAAGCTCTGGGTTTGCCATCTTTTAAAAAAAAACCCCACATTTAGAAAGTGGGTTTTCTCCCTCCTCCCTCCTCTCCCCACCAGCTTTTCCAAATGAACATCGCCGTCAATGGGTTGGGGTTGAAGAAGCTAAATGTTATGCTGCCGTCCTATTAAATTACATCAGATGTTATCGACACCCTGCTTCGATGTTAGAGCAAAAGAAGGCAAATAGGGGTAAATAGAAGTATCTTCCCATCCAATTCTTATCTTAATTTAAATGTAAAGGGAATTATTTTTTTTTTAAATAAGAGAAGGGTGTGGGGGGAAAAGTCGGGTAGCAAGTGTTAGAAATGTCTTTTCTGAGAGAGAGGGTATTTGCTGCTTTAGGGAAAACACTATCATTGACTAAATTAACAAGTTGTCTTATCAACTGCCATAAGCCTTGAAGTCTAATTAATTTAGTACTGATCAATAGCCTTGAATGAAGCATTGATTTCTGCAGCTTTCCAGGGCTGCAGCAGAAACACATTCTCTCCTCCATGCACACTTCTCTCATGGAAACCATGCATTTGTGCATCTATTTTCCCCTTTTCAACATCCAGGAAGTATTTTAGGAATTAATTTCAGTGGGAGAGTTGATTTTCTAAATGATTTTGAAGAAAGAAAGTGGTATGACAGGCGGTTCTGGGAAATGTACTTCTCTCATCTTTGAGTTATATTCTGCTATAAAAATCTCTGTCTAAGAGGAAAAGGATTCAGTGGTAGATAATGAAACGGTGTAAAGCCTGGCAGAACTCTAGAGAAATCAGTGGGGTTTTCCTCATTCATGCCTGCCAAAAAATTGACTTCTTGAACACAGATGATGGGTTGAGCAGTAGGATCTCTACTCTACTTTCAAGATAGAGGCCTACAGCTCTCTGGAGAGCATGTTAAAAAAGTTACGGTATCGACTCAAAGCAAGGAGACCTCCACAGTCATTAGAACAAGAGTAAAGTCTCTAAATACTAACAGATGAGCCTGGAACTAAAATTGCTCAACTGGTGTGGGTATATTCAAGCTGCCATCAACAGACATGCCATGGAAGCCCATGGTCCTCAACACTTCCACGGAGACGGCTGAGACGTAGAGGATAGTGGCTTAAATTTCTTGAGAAGGAAAATGAAACACCAAAGCAGTGTACAGTGTTGTTGAAGAGGCTCTCAGGAGCCCCATCATGGTGGCAATGACTTTGGACCCAAAGTGGCATGTCCACATGATGCAAGTTGCAAACCCACCCACTCAAGTCCCCACGGGTGGAGGAGGCATCAGCAGCTGTGACTCTTTTGTGCCATCCTTGCCCCGGGGGGATGTGGGCTGGTGTCCCCCAGAGAAATGAGCTCATTATCTGTGTCTGCAAGCCCAGGGGAGGCCATCCCATCTGGCAGGATGAAGCCTCGGGGTTAAGTTCTGCCCTGGGCTACGTCCCTGCAACACTCATATTGGTGTTGCTCCGTCTTCGGCGTCACATTTAAGAGCCAGAGACGGGGCTTCAAAATTGTCATGCCCAAATCTACCAGGAAAAAATGAAGGAGAAATCCAAGTTCAGAAGGTGGAGTTGCCTATCATGTGTCTGCTGGGAAGCGCTTTGACAGCCTGAGCAGAGCTGCTGGGGTGTAAGAGAGATCAGAATCAGGTCCTAAATACTTACAAATTAGCTTAAATTCCAAACCTTCGCTAGCAGGAGCCAAGCGTTGGACAGATCTCCTCCAAGCCTTACGCCTCTACCACCCTTTCCAGCTGAGGCACACCATTCACTTTATTTCTTTATTCCACCCGTTCTCCTAGGAAAATAGGCACACGAAGCCAATTCCAGTGAAAAAAAGGAAAGGAAAAAAAAAAAGAAAGGTCACAATAGTAAAAATTTGAAACCACAGAAGAATTACATTTTACCTTTACAAAATTTGTCCCTTTTAACTTAAAGTTTAAAAAAAAACCCAACAAAAACAAAACCAACCCCAAAAAACCCCTACCACAAAAGTCCCACTCCTAATCTGTTTGGGGGCCTCCATGAGTTTCCATAGCACTTTACAAAAGACCTTTATTGAAGAAAGGATTGGACAAACTTTCCTTATATGTGTGGCCCTAGTCATTAATTGCCCCTGTCTTCTTTAGCAAGGCCTTATTCCTATGTAAATACCCTTGCATAATGTTACAGGCTATTGTCAGGCCAGCGCCAGTCAGTCGCCACTTATATGCATTTTTATTTCAATCCGCTGCGCGGAGAATGAAAAGATGTCTGGACTTAAGCTGTTTACCAACTGGGCCAAAGCTGCAGTGTGGAAGAACTGAAGAAAGCACCAGGCAACTGCAGGAACAGACTTTGACAATGCAAGCAGCCATTTTCAGTTGAGTTATTAACCTACCCTGAAACTCTTCTAATCTACGCCTTTTTTAAAGAACAAATGTACTGAACCAAACATGAATGAGCCAGGACTATTAAGAGAGAAATCCTCTAAAGGACTATTGAGCGCAACATAGGTTTGTAATCATTTTGTCTCAGTTGCCTGCTACCAACATTATCAATGATGAAAATGCTTGCTCAGTTGTGGGGGATTGTCTCGTAATTAAATGACAGCGCCGTACTGTAAAAGAACATGCAGAAACACAGGAGATACCGAGGGCTTTCAAACGAGCCGCTCGCAGAAAGGAGTGGGAACGGGGATGGATTACAAACCAACTTGAAAAACCGAATTAAGGACATCGGGATCTTCCTTTTAAAACACAAGCACTTTTTTAGTCTCGTTGGGGAAGGAAAAGTTGTTAAAATGGGCTCCCGCACGCAGAATCTTTCAGATGAAAAGGAGCAAAAGTATGTAGGGGGAATTCTTCTTCCTTTAGGTTTAAAAAAAGAAAAAAGTACAAAAATGGGAAATCAAACCCTCACATACGCTTGCCGAAAGAGAAAAAAAACCCACCGTATAAGTTTGCTGCAGGCTACAACTTTGTAGTGACTTAATGGCACTACAATCTACATAGTGTAGTATTAGCCTTAAGAAACTCTTGACTATTTGCATGCATATTAGAATCCAATGAGAGCTTAATAAGTGCATATATATGACAGAGGAAACATCTCATTGCATAGTTAAAGCTACAAAAACACATTGAGGGAGGCAAAGTCTCAAGTTAATTACCATTACAATACAATCAAGTACAGCAGTCATAGCTGAAAACCTTTTCTATTAAGACCGCTAGGCTCAACCTTGTCTCTGCAGGTCAGCTCCGGCACAGATAACCTTTCCAGCAGACAAATACATGTAAAATTGGCTCATCTAATTAAAAGCTCAGGGAGGTGTAGAAAAATACCAGCACATTGAGGTTGAGCAAATCACAGAGTACCCCCTCCAGCTGGATGAAGCTACAATATGTGGCTGCTGTTTGTTCTGGAAGGAAACTGAGTCACTTACCATTTCAATAGGTTAATCAATTGACAATTAAATGGAGAAATTGGTTAACTCTGCAACAATTAACATGACACTCTATTAAGTACACTTTCTAATTGCCACAGCTGCAAGTGAAAATTAACGTCTGTGTCAAAGCGGCTGCACAGGGTCGCGCTGGTTCTGGTGGTGGTGGGGTAATAAAAGTAGCTTTAAAAGCCTGGTGTTCATCTTACACCCTTGAGCACTGTGGGGAAAGGGTACAGCGCCGAGCTAAGGAGGGTCTCACGTGTTTATTGTGTGTATATGTATGTCCGTAAGCGCACTAATGCACGTGGGTGCACGGTCGCATACGTAGGTGCATATCCCTGGTATAATGCATATCCCTTTAAAATAACATTTAAAATCAATTATAAGCTTCTTTGAATACTGAAGGTCTATAATACACACATACAGTGTACAAATAGTGTGCGTGTGTGATACATGGAGAGACACATAATTCTCACCCACTCGGATAAGAGGTAAATAAAAGAAACCAAATGGTCCAGTGTCTCCAAAATCAGTGCTTTGATGGCAATTTGGAAAGGTTCTGCTTTTGAAGAAATATTTGGTTGTGGTGAGTGCCTGGTCAGGAAGCAGAGCAGATACCAGCTGAGCCCAAGCCCTCCTGAAGTTGGTGGAAACATCGTCTTTGCTTTTCTTAGGACAGAAATGTTTGGTTTATAGCAAAAGGTGCTGAGCTGTTGTCCTACAGGTTCAGTTCCCAGCTCCCCTGTGCAGCTCCTGGATGATTTACCAGAAGCACAAGCAGGTTATAAAAATACATATGTCTTCCAGGGAGGGCGCTCCTTGCTTCAGAAACGCTGGTGGTGGATACCTGCTTCTCCCACACCATCGTACGGACTATGTGTTGGGAGCGGACGCTCAGCAGGGCAGGGCTGTCTGTTGTGGTACCGCAGTGGCCGCTGTGCACAGTTCTCAGGTTGTTTTGCAATACAAATGATCACTGGGTGCTTCATTTGGTTATCTTCAATCTCTGTTCATTCACACTGGAAAACCAGTAGTGCCAAGATCTGCCTGAGCTCTTCTTCTGTTCAAAACACAGAGATCCGGGATCTGGAGGAGGTGCTGCTCTGGAGAAGGACCAGAGAAATGGGGCCACAAGCCCAAACCTCATTTAGGCAACTTTTCTGGTGCTCACAAATCTGCAGGATTGAGGTTGCATCTTTTCAGGTGTTTAGGGAAATCTGTTATCTTGTGGATCCAGCATTATGATGGACCACCTGTATCACATGTGGAGGACAGGAGTAAGGCACAACCTTGCATTTTACTGCTGCTTTCTATTCGTTTTCTGTGGGTTGGTAGGATGGGAGGTGCCATTCAAAGGAAAGCCAGCTAGCTTATGCTGGCAGTGACCTGTTTCCCACAAAGAGCTATATGGGGTGCCTGGACAGGACCCCAGCACGAGAAGCCCTCCAGAGGCTTGTAAGGACGTGGCCAGGTTTTTCCAGAGTAAATTCTGTTACTTCTGAGCTCTGCTGTGAAAGAAGCAAAGCTGTGAATCCTTAAAGCTAATACTGGTTTGGTTTTGGGGTTTTTGGGGTTTTTGTTGTTGTTGTTGTTTTACCAAAAAAACCCAAGGAAAAACAAAAGGTTACATCAGTAGCTGTTGTTCAGAAACCAAATCATGAGAATTACTTATTTCTGCAATAATGTGAATTAACCTAAAAGCCATGTTAAGCAGAATTGCACATCTGGTGTATTTTTTAATTCCGTGTGTGTCCTTGCTGTATGAAAGTGTTTATTGTTAAACATGTTGCTCAGCTAATTGATAAAATCAAGCACTAATACTTTAACTCAGCCTGAATTCTCGACAGGCTGCAGAACTCCTTCGAGTTTGGCTTTCCAGAAACCAGTATCCGATGACGGGATCGAATTTTGCTAGCACAGCCTATTAGCTGCTTCATTTCCCGGTGATGGAGAATTTAGATTCATAACAGACAGAAAAGCCAAAGGGACGGTGTCTGTTCTTTTTTTCTCCACGAACAAAGTCTGTTGCGGCAGCAGGGAGGAGAGCAAGGTCTGCCAGGCTTCGCCGTCCAACCTTGGAGTACCTGCAGCCGCAGGAGAGGACTCCATGGGAAATAGCGTGGATGTCTGATGTGCACCGAGATGTGTCATTTGAAGGGCCTGCTTGGCTGGCAGCTAACCAGAGAGCCCAGCAGCCTCGGTGGCAGCAGTTCAGGCTAAATAAATAGTGAGGAACGAGTGATCAGGGTGAAATCCCGGCTTGGAGGAGTCTGCTGTTGGCTTTGCCGGGCCAATACTCCTTCATTGAAAAAAAACCCTTCCTCCTTGGAGAAATATGCTGGGCAGATGTTGCAAATCTTTGATGCATCACCTGGAAAAGCAGGAAACCCAAGAGTTTTCCCCTCTTTGCAGCGGCAGGATTTCTGCTGCCACCCTTGCCCTGAGTCGAGGGGAGGTTTGTCCCTGAGAGCGGTGGATGTCGTCGAACATATACTTCTAATTGCAGCTGCTTTCACTCTAATTATAGCTCCGTTTGGTTAGGATTTTCCTCCAATCCCTCATTTCCCCTAAAGCAAACACCAGAGCACCAGAGTTGTAACCCCAGTGGGGACATTTATTAATAACCCCCTTGGCAAATAGGGAAAAAAATCATTACGCTGTATTAGGCGCTAAAATATTTTCCCACCGCAAAGGCTAATTGATAAAACCAAGCAGACATTATGGGGCAATTAATGTTAAGATGAAAATAAACATGAGAGCAAAACAAAAACAGGCTGACGGAGAGTATTTTTTTCTGGCTTTGAGGCATTTTTTGAGAGTTGGAAATGAGATGCTGGTAAATAATCTGAGATTACCTGCCTTAGCTGGACAAGGAGAGAATAAATGGGGAACTGGAAGAAAGGATTCTTGCACACCTCTTCCAGTGAGAGTGGTTATAACTCTGAATGGGTTTTGCATGTCTTTCAAAAAAGCCTTCTATTCCGAAATTTTCTATCAACTCTTTCTCTCTTGTGGCTGGAATTGGCTTTTTTCTTCCTCCCCAGAACCACTCCAAATTCTGCATTGCACTGTAAATGATGACCAACATGATCTAAATGTATTAGAAGCCCCATAAAAAAAAAAAATCCATAATGTTGCCTTTTGAAATAATTACAAAAGGGAAAAAAGAGAAAAAATATGCTTTATCAACTGAATTATTCCCTGCTTCAGATTTAAAATTTGTGTGAAGGATCCAGCAAGGAAAGATGTTCTGGGAAAAACAAGATCTGGCAAAACTCTGAACTTATTCTGGAGGGATTACCTTTTTGTTTGATATTTGTAGAGTGTTGAACACCTTCGATCTTAACCTATGTCCAGGGTTCCCAGCTGGTAGCTGCTAGTACAAACCAAACAGGGAATGACCAGTAAGGAAAAACACACCGGTCCAGACACACAGCCCATGTACTGACTCAGCAGGACGAGCAAGGAGATAATGAAGACACAGACAAACAAGATACTTCCTACCTGATATTTTATTCATTCATCAAACAATATTACCTATTCCCGTTCATGCTGGCAGGCGGAATTTTGCAGGGCTGATTAAAAGCAAGCAGAAGTGAAAAAGCAAGATAGCCAGCAGTTGCTAGCCTGCAATTTTTACTTAATTTGTGAATTTTGACTTAGTTTAGGTTAGTAAGGCTCTCTGGCAGCTGAGAGTTCTGTGCAAATCCAGTCTAAAGCAGTGGTGGATGCAAGGAATACTTCACTTTATTATTCCCTGTCTGAGATTTAAAAAGAAAGTCACAATATTGTGTTTTTTAAAAAATAATTAAAAAAATAAAAAAGATTGTAGGTGTCCTGTCCCTGTTTGAGTATTGCACAAAAGCTAACAGACAGGACTCATCTCCTTTACTTAACAGCAGAGATTTTTCGGTGTTTCTTGGGAAAATTCCTCCCATGTCTGCTGGGGCAAGCCAAGTCATCTTCCAATGTAAGGAGGACTCCAGTGGGTATTGTGGATTGGCTCTGTGAGTTGTTGCGCTGCCAAGCAAGTCCTGAGGGACTTGTCCATGCTGCATCAAAGGTGGGGCAGGACCTTTTAAACAGGCATTTCTTGACCCTTAATGAGCAGCTGGCCATTCATGGAGTTAGCAGCCTGAAGGTAAATAGCTATTTAGAAGGTCCATTTTTAACACCCTGTGTTGAGAAGGGGATGGCGTGTCCTCCAGCTGCCTGAGGGCAAACACTTTTGCCCATTTACCTGTAACCCACCTGAGATTACTCTGCTTCCTATCACATGTCAGGGGGCAACACCTCATGGTGAGTCGTAGTCTGAAGATTTTAAGTCTCATAGCTGCTCACTGTCCTTTTGTTCACCTTTCACATAGGGGCTGTGGGAGACTTGTCCCTGTTGGAACAACCAGACTGGATTTGTGAAGCTGCATTCCCTGGGAAGAGACGCCCACCTGAGAAAACTAGGGGCAAAGCTGAAGGTGGGATTCAAATCATCTTCACTGCAGATGTGCTGGTCCAGCATCAAAGGGATGTCATGACAGCAGGTCGTCCCAGTGCTGCTCGCTTTGGAAGGGAATTTGGGGTCTCCCAACTCCTTCTTATTAATTTTGTGGGCCCCAATCTCATCATTTACGCAGAAGTCAGCTTGCGGGTGAGTGTTAGAAGAGACTCCTGGTTATATTGATGGCATCAACTCTGTTGTTGTGTGACCTCAGGTATGCTGAGTTTTCAGGGGATGGGGTATGGCAAGTGCCAGGACAAGATGGGAGAGAAGGAAGAAGCTGAGCACAGATATTCCTCCTACTGAACCGGTTGCAAATTGGCCATCCCAGTGTGTCAGCCTAGATTTGGACTGTAAAGAACTAAGTATCAGGGATCAGAGATTTCGGAGGTTTTTTTTAGACATCTAAAACTTGGGTGACATCTCAGAGCTTATGGTTGGGAAAAAATATGAAACTATAATATCAAAACTTCAGAAAATAAATAGTCAAAAGCTCTTTGGCAGGTTTTGTTTTTTTTTTTTTTTAAAAAAAAGATACCAAAGGGGAATCTACTGTATCAGGGAGGGAGAAATTGAGAGAGAAGCGGGGACCCTCTGGGTCTTTTCAGGTACTGGGGAGCAGCAGTGCTGACACCCCTGGGGGACCCCTCAGTCTCTGGCAGGCAGGGTGCTCCTCTCCTGACTGGGTCTGCCAGTCCCACTACACTGCTCCAGGGCTCCCACCCTCCCAAAAAGCAGAGAAAGAGCAAGATGCTATGAAAGATGTCCAATACTACCCAAGGCTGGAGCCACATCAGTGTAGCTTTGCTCCTCCTGGACCCCAGATTAGTGCCAGCACACATGTCTGTGCACCTTACCACCAGCTTGGAGCCATGACCTGGTCCCTGGGGCCTGCTACCTGCCTCCTCAAACTGACCCACCACAGCTAAAGCCCTAAAGTAAGAATTGCAGAGTTAGTCGTGTTCTAATTCCCCCACCATGTTCATGGATCCATTTAGATACAGTCTTTTGATCACCAGACTCGCTCCCCAGTCTGCTTATCCTGTCAATGCTTATTACACACCCATTTGCCTTCTTTTCCTTTCCCTTGTACATGCTGTGGCTTTCAAGTTGTCTTTCCCTGTTGCTCAGCCCTCTTCATTCAAATCTGGGCACTTTCTCCCCCTCTTCTGCCTGGGACCTTCAACAGGACCTAGAAGGCTTTTTGGGGAGCTTTAGATTAGATATGAGAATGAAATCCTTCCCTGGGAGGGTGCTGAGGCCCTGGCACAGGGTGCCCCGAGAAGCTGTGGCTGCCCCTGGATCCCTGGCAGTGCCCAAGGCCAGGTTGGATGGGGCTTTGGGCAGCCTGGGCTGGTGGGGGGTGTCCCTGCCCATGGCAGGGAGTGGGACTGGATGATCTTTGAGGGCCCCTCCAACCCAAACCATTCTATGATTCTATAAAAACACTGTGCTCTGCTGCTGCTTTTGCTGCATGAGAGTACAGCTTTGCATGTGAAGATGCTTTCAACTCTGCCTATAATGAAGGCAGCACATTTCCAAAGTTAGAAATTAGCACAGCTCTTGTTCAGACCTCCATCGCTTGAGCTCCAGACAGTGATGACTGTGATTAAGGGAAGGTCATACACTTCTTATAAGTCTCTCCTGTAGCTCTGCTACTAATGCTTGGTTGGGACTCACACCTTCTCTTAGCATTTGTTGTTTTCTGCTGAGAGCTTTCTGCAGTTTCTCCCCTTCCTAGTTTGTGACCCATCTATTCGTCCTTTCTCTTCCCACTTGGGGCTTTTCTTCAGACCGCACCTTGAGGAGACAGGCGTTTCCATCCCAGTGATCTCCTATCCTACCATGCCTGAGCACCTTCAGCCTTTGTTCCCCCAACAATGAACCTGCCTCCTGTTTGCCTGTGGAGGACACTCCCTGGTGCCCACAGCGAGCTTTGGGGTCAATAATAATACAAGTCCAAGACTGGGAACTCGCCCCATGCATGAGCACAGGAAACTCAATCCGAACATAAGAAAATCCATTTTTGCCATGAGGGTGGTAGACTGATGAGTCAAGCTGCCCGGAGAGATTGTGGAGTCTCCATCCGTGGAGATATTCCAAACCAGGCTGGAGGTGGTCTTGGGCAGCCCGCTGTAGCTGGCCCTGCCTAAGCTACTCTTGGACAACCCTGCCAAGATTAACACTTCTGTGTTCCTGTGAACCTTACTCCCTGAACTTTCTTTGCTTTCCTCCCAGTCTCTCCTTGCTTCTTCTCACCACTTTCTCGCACTCCTGGCTTTTCTGTTTCACCTGCCGGAAGCTCCATCTCTCCTCTTTCTCCTCCACTACTTACCTCCTGCCACTTTCTGGCCTCTTGGACTTCAATTTGCCTTTGTTTGTGCTGCCTTTTTTTTTCCTGTGATCTTCCTGGCTCCGGTGTACTTCAGAGCAAAGTACAGAGGATCTAAGAAAGACCAAGAAAGCATGTCCGTTATCACAAACATAACTCATTTTGCAGAAATGGTGTTCAATACCTAATAGATAGCAGTCACACGTGGACTCCCAAAAGGCGGTCATTTTCAAAATTGGTGGCCAACATATACTATAACATCATATACATGTGACATTATATCTATATGTGAGAGTCATCTTCAGAAAATAACCAAAGGTCTGGAGCAGGCTTCCGGGGCAGTGACTGGTGCTCCCTTGCGCCCAGGTCTGAGCTCATCCCCTCCAGTCCTGGACATTGAAGGAGCACCATGGTGGTGGACAGCCACCCTCGCCACGGGTGAGGGTGCCCTGGGGACAGGACGAGGGCACCCGCATTTCATCTGCCCATCTCTGCATGTGGAAAGGAGTATTTGTGCTGCTCAGTTTGTGCCTGGGACCTGAACCAAGTACCACTTAAGGATGCTAATAGAAGTGGATGAGTTTATTTAGCCAAGCTATTAGTATTTTGGGGTATTTCTGCGCTGCCTTATCACCTCAAAAAGAGGCAGACTGCTTAAAATTCTCAATATTTAGAAAAGCTTGTTTCCATTCTCCTGCTTGATGTTACTGGTGTGGAATATTCTCTTCTTAAGCACACTGCAATAATATTAGATAATTACTTAGCTCATTTTTCTATATGGGTTTTGGTAATTCATAATTGTCTCAGAGCTGAGAAAATGTTTCCTTTAAGAAGGTTAAACAAAGAGTTTATTGACATTAGTGAAGATTGGTTAAAGAAAACATTATTAAATAAAAGGAGCTTTATTTAAACACTAAATTAATCATTTAAAGGCAAATTAGAGGTCGTAACTCCTCCTAAATAAATAATGTTAAACAATAATTAGATATCCATTTTAGATTACAGGCAAGCACTTGGGTTCAGTGGGCTGAAAAACAAGTTTCTTCTCATCTCTTCAAATTTGTTCAATATACATAATTAAAGCGAATCACTGCCCCGCTTAAATTTTCCATTCTGAGATTAAAAAAAGATTCCGTTTGTAACTGTGTGTCATATTCGCCATTAGATGATAAAACATCTTTAAAGCTTCACTTTCATATAAACAGAAGAAAAGATGAGAGCATCCAGAGAGATCCCCGGCAGTGGAAATCGATTCTCCTAAGCTACTGGTTACAGTTATCAATCTTATCAAACAGGCCGATGCATGAGTGCCCTCAGCCACTTTGGTTTGTATGATCTCTCTTTGCCAGAGTTAACCTTTCCGACGTTACGGCGCGTGCAATACGCGCTATCTGGGCTATAATTACACTGCCTTTCATCAGCACTTTTAGTCATCTCTGAAGTGCGAGATAAAATTAAAAGAAACTGTCCTCCTTTCTCATTTCATTACTACTTTTTTTTTTCCCCCTTAATTTTAGGCTCTGAGTAGTTTTATTTGCAGTTTCCTACAAATATGAACCAACCTTCCCCTGACCATCCCTTTTCAAAGAGGGATTCAAGACAGGGTGTCACAAACCCAGCATCTCGTATCTCGCTACCGCTGGGTTTGCGTTAGGCCTCCTCAAAACGATGATGGAGGTTGAGTGTTGACAGGAACCATGCCACCGTCCTCCAGACCCTTCCACGGGCTTTGCTAGCCCCGGTGCCAGCTGCCTTAATAAAAAGCACTGGGAATTTTTGTCCGCCGTGATACACGTGTTAAGGAGTTAGATTAATGAAATCTGACGTTAGCACTGATAAATAATGACACCACCAAAAGCAACCTCGGCGGTGGATGGCAACATCAGAAAGCACAGCAGATCTCACTCTCCATTAAGGGATTGTCCTGTAAGGAAGCAGAGAGGGTGGCAAGGGGAAAGCTGGATGGTCTGGCAATGTTTTACATGACTCTCCCATCAGCGAGCAAGGTTTTTTGCACCGAATTGCTACTCTGCTCCTGTGTTTGCCACGTTTGATTTCAGGCTGATAATGGCAATGGCGAGCGCTGTCGAAATGACGCCGTGTTGTAGACGTCGTGCTTGGCGTGAGCAAATGTTGCAAGGCTAATTGTCGCCGGTAATTGCACATTCTGCATTAGCTTTGGTTACCCTCATTTTCCCTACCTCTGCCTGGCACGCAGGCTCCTGGTCATTCTTCTTTCATTGCCAGGACTAAGGTGACTATAACTTTGCTTTACACTAGAAAATGTGTTTCACCTATTTTCATTTTCTTTTATTTTAAAATGAAAATGGCTGATGCTAGAGATATTTTTAACCCCTGAATACGTTATCTCACACCTCACACAGATCTTTGGGGTCCGCAACAGCGGTAGGGATTGCAGATTTCATTTAAATCCACGTTCTAGGAAGAATGACCTCGCAGGGAAAAGTTGTTTTGTATGACCCCGATATCTCTCATTAGCTAGTGAACACAAAGGAACAGAACAGGACTTTTCTGATTATTTTAGTGTTCCCCCCCCCAACTACTGAATTTACACACAAAAAGAAAGGCACTTTGTATTTAAGGTTAATCAAGTTTCAGTACAATTTTTTACAAACTGGAATCACACTAATCTTTTTTTTCTTGCTCTAATGTGTGGCTGTTGAAATCCTTAGCTGTGATAAATTAAGCTACTTATTAATCTAATTATCGTACATTCATCCTAGAAACTTTCATGTGACTTGAAAAGGCTATTCAACCTTTTCCCTCCCCTCCTAGAAAGGGCTCAACCTTGCACCAATTAAGATCATTCTGAAGTAATGCTTTAAAAAAGCTTTCTTTAATCACCCAGTGGAACATGGGCTGATGGTAAGCAAACTAAAAGCTGTGAGAAAAGTTTACCTTACCTTTAAGTTTGGACATTTGGAGTTGGAAGAGGAAGGTATAACTGCGGTATTCCTCTCTTCCTCCTCTTCTCTGCTCTCCTAAATAAGTCCATGAAATTATTTAGCAAGAAAAGTTGTTACTGAAATTGCTGGCTTTTCTCTGAGCATAGCAAAGGACGAGATGGGAAAATGTACTCGAACAAAACCTGTGAAGTCTAATTCAGTACTGGGGTGATGGGAACTTTTTGACTCCCAGGTTATATAGTTTTGTGGATTTTATAGGGTTTTTTTTTTGTTGTTTTAATGCCTTATCTATCGATACGAAAACATCCTGATACCAAAGTATCCAAAGGATTAAAAAAGAAGAAAAAAACCCCAAGAACAGAAAAGAAATAGGTTGGAAGTGTATCCTATCTTAAACATCCATTCATTGCCAAACGGTTTTGTTACTTTTTCTTAATAAGCACATAAATGGAGCTATTTTATATTCAAATTAAACTAGGTATTAATTTGAATGCAAAGCAGCTCAGTTTGTGCCGTTTCAATGACAGGTTTACCCCCAGACAGAATTTATGAACAGCCCGATGTGGGGGAAGTCCGCTTCTGCTCCTCACCCCCTCTCCGTGCCTAGCAAACTTGCTAACTGTGAATAGTTTTTGAAGTGAAGATTAAAAGAGTGGAATTATAAAGTATAATTACATTTTATTGAAACTCTAGAAATCAGAAAAAAATTCAGCAGGAAACTTTTAGTGAAACATGATGTGTTGTCATTATCATTAAAAGATAAAAGTTCCATACTGTTTTTATCTGTTTATTTGGAAGAAATCCAGCCTTTGCAGTTACACAGGAAACAAAAAACTGGAATGCAGGAGTAATTATTAAAACTGTGTGATTTGTTATCTCAGCTACTGTCTTTCCAAATGGTAATGCGATATCAGCAGCTGCAGACGGTCGCTGATTTCCTCTATTAGTAAACAAGTGCTTTGGAGACCTGTGTGAGGCACTTTAAGCCCACTACTCCCCGAAGTGCTGTCAGGCTTAACTACTAATCCATGGTATTTCAGAGCACTGGAAATTCATCTTTATAAAACCTGAACAAAAAAGGGAAAAAGCCTGGAGGGCAGGAGCTCCCTCTGGTGAGACAAATGACATGTTCATTTATTAATGAAACAATAACCCTGGAAAGAGGATCAAAGCACATTCCATCCTCACTTTACAATCCCCAATTTTCTCAGGCCATACCATTTAATTGAGCCATGACAATGGAATACTTAATTGTTGCGTTAAAGTTTGAAGAAGCGACTTCTTCAGAATCAATGTTCATTTCTGGATTATGACAGTATAATGTCGCCAGTTTGTAGCTGCTGGAATTTTATTTACTGTCTTTCTTGTATGCAGAGAGAGAGAAAAAGAGCTCATTTTATTCTTTTACCAAAGGCCTCATAAGCAGGGGGAGATATATATATATATATACACACCTATGCTGCAGGTGAAGCCCAGCCGCTGGCCCTTTGCCCTGTTGAGGTTGTGCCCAGGGGGACATGGCCAGGGGTGACTTCTGCAGCAGAAGGAGAAATGTGGGATGCGCAGCACCTTGGAAAGGTAAAAGAAACCAGCTTTTGATCTAAGATTAAAGAAAAAGCCGAAAGATGGAGCTGGCCTTGCTGCATCCTCTTTGCTTCAGGTACAACAGCTCATTGCCAAGACAGAGGTAGCATTTCGATTTCGGTAGCTCTGCTGTCAGGACAGCTTGTTGGCAGGTTTGGATCGCATGTGCAAAACATTAAACGTGAGCACTCGTGTCTTATTGATGGTTTGGCCTCTTGACTCCCGTTTGAGAATGTCTTTAAGCACATGCACATGCCTCTGTAAGCACCGGCGAGGTCCCAGAGCTCTCCACGGGATCCTTCAGCACTTGAAGCTCTCCTTGTACATCACCACCTTCGGGAATCTGGGTCACAGGCAGATCTTAGTCCATGACAGATGTAGGAACAGCTACGGTTACACTGCGAGCCTGCCCACCCTGCTTTGCAGATACTTTACTTTCTCCCAGTACTTAAAACACATGGATGCCTCTGTGTTTGGGAGTTGCTGAAAGGGCTTTGGAGTCTCACCCTGATTTCAGATAAGGTCATAGAGCACCTCCAGGTTCTTCCCTGGGAGGCCACATTGTCCTCCATCACAGTTTTGAGGCAAAAGGGCCATCCTCCTGGTTTTGTGCCCAGCTGCTGCTGGGGTCCGCAGTATTTTGAAGGGGCACGCAGAAACCAGAAGTGCCCAAAATGAGATCTGTGTTTCCAAAAAGAGTGGTGTACCTTCCGAAATGAAGGTGTGTGTCACATCTGCCTCTCCAAGTGTCCTTTCCCTAATACCTGATTTTATCAAAGTTCTTATCAGTGACTCATTTTATATAATTGATATTTACTGACTCAGTATCCGTTAGTGATTGACTACACTCTTTTTCCTTAACCTGATTTTAACTTAAATGTCATTTTCTGGGTGCCTGTAAAGAAGCAGCTAGAAAGGCTATCATGCACGAGTGTCTGCTACCTTTAAATTAATACATTATGGTTTATTAATTCTTCTTATGACACGTATTATAATAAACCTGCATGTACATAGCGCCTATCGTATAAGAACCCTGAGGCACTTACAAACATTAACTAAGCCTTACAATCTTCTTACTCTGGGTAAACAGGGACAGAGGGAGGTTAAGTCTGTCATCCTGACAGCTCTGTGCAGAGCTGGGCACCGAACTGCTACGTCCTGACACCTCGTAGGCTCATGGCTCCCCATAGGGTGGCTGATGCTCCCTATGGCATGGCTAATGCACCCCACAGGATGGCTAATGCACCCTGCAGGATGGCTAACGCTCCCCATTTCTCCATATGTGGCAGAGATGGTTTGCAGGACTAGGAAAATGGGTCAAGATCTCAAAGGGATCACAACGGAATTGCTTGTACTCACACATATTTCCTCCGCATCCTTACCTGACTCGAGCAATGAGTTAAGTATCGGCTATGCAAGAAGCGAGTAAACGCTGGTTGCTCAGCAGAAGTACAAATCATTCTTAACATCAGTTTGAAGGGGGTAATAAAGACAGAGTTGTTGAGAAATCCACCTAAGCGACAGGTCAGCCTTGTGGAGTGTAAGTGTGGGCTAAAGACACTGAAATCTCTGCCGCAGCAAAGATCTGTTCTGTAGGATTTAATAGAAAATATGACCCATCCCCTTTTTCTCTTCAAAACACTAAGCGCTGAGTTAGAAATGGGGTGGGATGGGGACATTTTGGGACTTGAGCTTCACAGGATGCACTGTTCTCTTAAAAGAAATATACCACACTGCAAGGGTGTAGCCTGGGGGGGTGGGTCCATCTGTGTAGGTCAGGTGAAGTCCCGCTGCATTCCTGACACGGAAACCACCAGATGAGAAAGTCTGAGTAAATGAATTGTGTAACAAAGCCCAAAATGAGTCTATTCCCCCCCTCCCACCCCCCCAGAGTATTAAGAAATCTGTGCAAAAATCCTCTGCTTTCCAGAGGGCACTGCGTGAAAAGCACAGTGCTATTTCCAGTCTGCCTGGGAGCTCCAGTCCTATTTCCTTCAGCGCGTGTTGCAGCAGGGTCTAGCTGACCCGTCCCTTCAGGGCGAATATCGGGATACCCCAAATACTCGTAGCAATAGAGGTGAGGTGATGGGGACCGAAAGCAATAAAAGCCACCCTGGATCCCTCTGCACGGGCTGGTCCTGAGTCCTCCTCTGCCCATGGGCATCTCTCTGGTCTTACTGTGCCCCCTTGCACAGATCTCTCCATGCCTGGGGAGTCTCCCTCCACCAGCAAAACATGCCCAAATAATAAGAGGAAAGACTGTCTGGTAGAGAAACATTAAAAGGAAGGGTTATCCCTTCCCTTTGCACGAAGGTGAATGGCTGAGACAGGAGCAAGAACCGATATTGAGGGCTTGGAGAGGAAGATGAGGTCTGTCCAGCAGCATGAGCTACGTCCATCAGTCCCAGTTCGTGTAGGTGAACCTGGTTCCCTCTGCCCTGCTCCTTACCTATTGAGTCCCTCAAAATCCGATTACTGATCCAGGCCAGCCGTACGTGCAGCCAAGCAATTACATTGTTTTTCCTCCACCGCAGCTGAGCGAGTTCTGCGGTTGATAGGAAAACATAATTTTGAGACAAAAAAAAAAAAAAAAAGCTTGATGATATTAGTATTATAAAGACGGCTTACTGTACTGGATATTACTATTCTGTTCGGTAGTGATTAAGGGTTCTAGCTGAGGCTGGACAATTTATTATGTTTTACTGAGATACAGTAAGAGCTGGGAAATGAAGGGAATTGGAAAAGAGAGAGTGGAGGTGTGGTGATGCCTGTGTTTCAGCTGGGGAGCTGAGGTGTGGGATGAATAAGTCCCTCGTCCTACAAGGATGCAGGTCTGCCCATGCATTCATGTCGGGCGATGCTCTCCATGCACAAAACGAAACATGTGGCCATCCGCGGCAACGACGCTGAAGAATTCCACCAAAGTCATAGTGTGGAGGACAAGGGACCCCCAGCCTCCAACCAGAGTGTCCCCATTCTCCCTAGGCTGGACCCCTGAGTTTTCCCATCCTGGGATGAGTTTTAATGCCGTGCCCAGTTTGGCAGCTCCCGGGGAGGTTTTGGGTAGCTGACTTGGGAGCGGTGCACAGCAAAGGCATAACTTTCCCAGCGGTGAAGAGCTGAGCTTTTGGAACTGCAGAGGAAATGTTTTCTCGAACAAGTTTAAGACAATAAACTCAACTGAGTGAGCAGACACCAGGAAGAAATATTTAATTATCCTTCTCACCATTATGAGGAACTTCTGCCACTCTTCAGGTTATTATACAGTAAATAACCAGTTTTGTAAAGGACAGAGCTGTTTTAATTATATGACAATGAATGCATAATTATTATGTTTGTTAGGAATGAATCACAAGACAACAGACTTGATATTGCTGCTCTAGTTAGTGCATCTTAATTACTTTTTCATTTATTTTGCATATAAAAGCTATTTGCTAATTGTCTTTGCTGTAAATATGCAAAATATAATTAGTCATTCATAATTCTTTATGTGTTATCTAACTGTACATTTGTTACTGAGGAATGTATATTAAAGTTTGAATATTTAATGGGCTTTTGTGGCATAGAATATTTTTGTACAAAGTTTTCAGGAAATATTAGAGACATAATTTAAACCTTCTTTTAACCCCTTTTCCTATGCAAACTAGTGTTTCCCATAAAGACTAGATATTGATAAATTAAACCCCCTGGAAATCCATTTCTATTTTCTAAGCATACAATATAAATCCACTGTTGATGATATGAAATGCCTCTTGGTCTCAAACTGAAACCAGAGAGATTAGAGCCTGTTAAAAGTATTGCAAGTTGCTCTCTGCAGTGAATTTAAACCATCAGCACGGAGTCGCAGATGTGTTCAAATCATATAGCAGGATCAGACGCGTTTATGTTTGGTGTAGGTTCGCTGCTGTGACAGTAGTGCCATGTTGCAGAAGAATCTGATGGCAATATGTGTTTTCTGATTGATATTGTCCATCAGAGCAAGAGGTCACCATTCCTGGTTATTCTCAGGCTGTTAAGCACTTACCAAATAATAAAATACAGAAGACTTTAAATCTTAATTTTGCTCATTCTTTAATTTTGGCACTTGTTGGATTTCTCTCTCTTATTTGCTTTGCTCCTCCTGAACTGGAATCGTAGGTCCAGCGAAGACACTGGGCCTTTCCTTCCTTACGTCTTCTATTTTTCTTCAGGCTTAGGCTAGTTTCATCTGTAATTAGCGCTCTGTAAAGCCCGCCATTCCTGGGAATGTTTTACACTGTGATTAGATTCATCACAGAGATCGACTGGTTAAAATGGGCCGTGTGTTTCTGGAAGTTGAATTAAAGTCCAGGTCTCAAGAACCTCCACAGATAATTATACATTATCTGTTCGCTCGTCTCGGCGAAACGCTGCCGGTTCGTTCTCCTGATGCATGTCACATTCTACATTTTTTCATCTCAAACATTTGATTTACTATCCGGTTGTACTGTTAATCCTATGTCATGACACTCCTATTCACTTCTGCTTTTCAACTGAAAGCAGCTTCCTATGAAGATAAAGCTAGGTAAAATCTATTGTAAAGGAAAGAATAACTTGAATGCCGCTATCATATCGAAAAGAAAACACACTCCTCCACTCTTCACCCTTTAGACGCTCTGAATACTTTTCTTAATGATGAAGTCAAATAGAATAGCCACTGAGAATACAAGCCACGGTTATTTTTTTTTTCCCTTCAGAAGTAATCCTGCTCTGTAATTCTGTAATTGTTCTTATTTACGTTGGGCAAATCTTTTTAAACTAACATATATAAAACCAGACTGACAGTAGGGTATAAATTAGAAAAAAACCACCCAGCTAACATGCCTCAGTAAATTGTGATATGAATAAATCATACATATCCCTACTTATCAAACAAGTATTTAGAAGCAAATTTAAATAATTCTATTTAATGCTGGCACTTGCATAAAACCCACAACTGTCAGTGACATTTTTTCAAGCAGTTGACTACTTGAGCTATAGATTAAAAAACCCCACATATTTTATGCATCTAGCGCAGTGCAAAAAAAATTAAAAAAACCCCAGCTCGTCCAAAAAACCAACCCAACTACTTCAAATGATG
>VWZZ01005406.1:171221-173721 GCA_013399095.1 Psophia crepitans | reverse complement strand
CACTCCAACAGATCTCCCTTTTTCAATAAAATTGTGGCAGGAGCACGCTCACCCATGGAAATGCAATATTAAATGTGCTTGTATGTGGAGGATCTTCTCAACGCCGGGTGCGATGCTGCACAATATTTTGCATAATATAGCTTTATTCTCAGCTCTTCAGGCCATGTTAAGGTGGCAAGAACCCCCCATCAGCTCTATAGATGGCTAAACCTCAGTTTACCCCCAGACCTCTGCAGAAATCATATGGCATACGCACCAGCGGGATTAATAACAGAGGATGAAGCGGGCAGGTGAAATGCGCTGCCTCCCTCTTTCATCCACGCCGGTCACAGTCCTAATGTTATTTGCGTATGGTTGCGTGAAGAAAGGGATGTTGCAAAACAGTGGCTTGCATTTTTCTTTCCCCAAAACGCTAGTCTCGAATGAAAGAGAAAGATGTTTCTGCAGAGAGGAGGGTTAGGGCTGGTAGGGCACCGTGCTAACAGCCCTACGTGGACTTTTTAAAAGCTGGGCTGTGTCACTGGCCTAATGGATTGATGTGATTTAGTCTTCAAATAGGTATTTAGAGAACGGTTTAAATGTGAATAACTGAGTGATACCTTATTAAAACCAACTGGCTGAAAGAATTATAAATTCACAGCTCGTTCAAATAAGAAAGGAAAGCCCATGACATTTCCTTAAGGAGTAATGATAGTCTGCAGTGTCAATATGGCTTTGGTACATACACATTAAAATGCTCGTATGCGTGAGTCTCTATTTATGGGGTAATGGCATGCAAAATTTCAGCTGGATACTTAAATGGAGCGTTTTTCCTCTTTTATAATTGCAGTGTTAGAGAGAACTAATTCAATTTTTTTTCCCCTTTAATTTAATATTCAGCAAACTATTTTATTTTCTCAAATATTGTAGAAAAGGATTTTCTCCCTGACTTAGACTTTGTTTGCTAAGTTTCATGACTGCGGTATGTAAATTTTACGTCTGAATTAAAAAAAAAACCACACTTAAAAATAGAAGTTATAATAGAAACACGCTCGACTTAAACTACAGTGGTTTTATAGCCATGTGGATGTGGCACCATAATTATAGTTTAAAAAGCAATTAAGATAAAAGCCGGTACAAAGAGATCAGCCAAATATCAAGAGACTAAATTCTAAGCAAAACAAATCTCTAACTTCAAGCTAAACAAACTTTTGGTGGTCCATGCACTCAACATTTTAATATTCATATATAGACATGCAGAGGGTTTGGGCTTCAAAAATGTTCCTTTAGCAGCAAACTGAGCCCAAAACCTCTTGAAGCTTTTCAGGAAAAAAAAAAGTCATAATGGAGATCCTGAAACATTTTGGGGCAGTGTAGTTGTGGGTTTTAATGCCCATGGTCGACTCCTGTGTAGGGGCCAAATTGTTTGTCTCCTCTCATGTGGGACCAGGATCTGAAATTTGTCTCCCCCCTGGAGGTAGGTTGGGCAGCGCTGCTGTGCTGCTGCTGGAAAGCGTCACAGAGATTTGGGGTATTTTCTGGTGAAATACTGAGTCACTGAGAGGTGTCTGAATTCATTTCCTGCACAGGCTGTACTGCACTAGCAAGTTTAAGATAAATATAGGAATACACATGTACACATCTAGTGTAAATGTTTACATTATAAATGTATCACACAGACACATATATGAACGGGTACATTTGCACATAAATTCATTATATTCATGTAGATACGGACATCTGGCCATATATGGATAAGAACTGTACATCCCTTTTTATTCCTTTCCTACATCTATTTCTATTACAAACCCTTTCATATATTACAAACCCAACTAAAACAGACTGCAGAAGACAGTTATAACCCTATCCTGTGCTTTTTGCGTCTGTAACAATCCTACAAGATTTAATACCTTGCTGGATTGCTATTAAATGGCAGACTTTCCAATAGGAAAGTGTAGTTTTCTATTCAATTCTGTAGGCAGACTGCCTACAGACTGACAGAATTACAAAGCACAAACTGGCTTCTGATGTATTGAGTTTAATGGGAATTTTCCATAAGGGAATACATTACGTCTTAACTAATGTTTTGCCTTAAAACATAAGTTTTGCTGAACCAATTAAATCAACCAACTAATCTTGCACATGAAACATTAAACAAGAATGAAGTGTCTGCAATTAGCAAAGAGCTTTGATATGACTAAATATCTATCTCTATGCATCACCAATGTTGTGGGTTTAAGTCCCAGATGATGTTAGACGTGCTGAATGTAAATGTTTGCTGTCTATACGTTTCCAACCAGCTGAGTCTTGGAGCAGCAGCACTGCTGGGTTCAGAGAGATGGAAAACCAGATGCTGATTGCCGTTACTAGGTAAGGAACTGTTTGCATTAAAATGTAAGCAAAAATAAATAAGGAAGGAAGAGAGGAAGAGAGGAAGACAGAAAGCGAGAAAGAAAGGAAGAAAGAAAAGAGAAAGAAAATAAAGAAAGAAAGGAGGGAAGGAAGGAGGGAAGGAGGGAAG
>VWZZ01005406.1:143132-170533 GCA_013399095.1 Psophia crepitans | reverse complement strand
GGAAGGAAGGAAGGAAGGAAGGAACGAAGGAAGGAAGGAAGGAAGGAAGGAAGGAAGGAAGGAAGGAAAAGAAAAGCCAAGCCCTGACATGGCATTGCACTAAAGGACAGGCAAAAGCACCATAGTTAAGCCCCTAAACACATAAAAATTCTTTAAAACAGAAATATTTTTTAAAAGCAAGGCAAGAAGGTGACAAAAGAACTATCAATAACATGATAGTCCAAAATAAGCATATTGCGTACAGCAGCCCAACTCTGCTGACTCAGGAGCAAAACGCCTGGAGCCGGTGCAACACCTCCCTCCTGGGCAGCAGTGATTTCGGGAACCTGATACTCAGAGTTTTAGAAACTTTAGAGGCATGAGAAGTTGTGTGTGGAGGTGTGGCCTGGTAATTGCTCACCTTCTTTGTGCAAACACAAAAATACTGCCCCGGCCAGGTTGCTTGGGAAGCACCGATGTGTGTGGGAGCAGGTGTGGATGCTGGCGGGGCCCCGGTGGGAATGCGGCAGGGGAAAGGAGGGACCTGCAGGACGGCCCCAGCCCCTTCGGATCAGCCTGGCAACGAAAAAAGCGCTTTCTGTTTAGAGAAATTATTTAGACTCGAACTCTTTGATTGTGGGACTTTCTTCTTGCTCCGTGTTTGTACAACATTCACTACAGTGAGGTCAGGCTTCAGACCTTCTTCCACTTTTTAATTTTTTTTTTAATGTAAAGATTTTCCTCTTTTGCTCTGGAGAGAAACTGAGACTTTCAGAAATTGCTCATGAGATGGGCATCCCTCATGGTAACAACTAAGAAAGGGTCAGGCTCAAATATCCAGCCTGATTCAGGCAGCAGAAAGACACAGATCTAGGTTTCCCCAAGCAGCTGAGTATGCTGATTACCAAACTACTGCCTTGGCAGTAGAGGTCTCCCAACTCAGCCTAGAAGTGCCATTTATTTTGTATAAATAATTCAATATTCACTAGACATGAGAGATGCTTGAGGCTATAAAGGTCAAGTAGAAACTGAGCAGGACCCACCTCTGAAGACCACCAGTGAGTTATTTTGAGATCATGATGTGAGGCATTAATTCCATCCTTTGGGTGAAGTGAGGAGCAAACTTGAACTTTGAACTGGGGCTGGTATTAAAAAGGAAAACAATGTTGGAAGGCCACAATCCATCTTAAGAATCTACCATCATGAAAAAAATAAACTCACAGTTTAGGTAATGGCAAACCTGGCAATTTAATTAAAAAAACCCACCAAAACAATGATGAGGATAAGAAATATCATGAGAAAGAATTGTGTCCTGTACATTCAGTCAAAAATGACTGGAGCAAGTCATCTGTAGGGAGAAAACTTGTAATTTCTCCAGCACATATGGATGATTTTAATTGAACATTGGAAATTCAACTAAGCAAACAGGTGCAGAGATCTGTGCTTTTCCGCTTGCATCTGAACTTCTTGTTATTACAGTGGCAATTAATATTTTGTGTCTCCTGAAGATGGGAAGGTAATTTACAAAGATGAATTAATCAGGTAGTGCAGCACTGCAGAAGGATTGGTATTAGCAGGAACACTTTGCAAAAAGCAAAAAGGATCCCTGAGATTATGTACGACATCCCACCAGCGTGACTGACAGCATCCTCCCGGTTGCTTCATTGCATGTGCCACACATTCAACAATAATTATACAGGAGGGATGTTACAAAACACTGGTGTAATGGCTGCGTTCCTCCTCCTTCCCTTTCCCCTTCAAAGTCTGCCTTCAAAACTAGATGTTGGCCATTGAACACACTTTTGGGCAGTGCTGAGTAGCCCAGTGTTGTCTGAATTGTGAACTACATGGGGAAGAGATGGTGGTGGTGAATAGCCATTACATGCGTGTGGACACTGTGATAATTTTCTCAATTTCAGGTGTTTTGCTAGTTGTGATTTAAAAAAAAAACAGCAAAAAAACCAATTACAAGTGGTAAAAATGAATGCATTTGAGATAGTACTTTGAAGACCAGTGTATCTCTGAAAAGTCAGCAAAAGTGAGTGGTGTAACTAGGACAACTCCCACTCCTGCAGCATTGCTCTAGGTGCTTGGGAGGAGATGCTGTGAAGAGCAGGAGGAAGCCCAAATAATTCACCCCAAGGAGACTGAAGGTTGCTGCTCTCTTCCTATTTAATTTAAAAATAATGTTTTGTTTCTCATTGCTCACTTGTCTGAACATGGTAGGGTCCAGAAATGTGTATCAGCTACGGGATGGTGATGAAGGAAATGAAAGCTTGGGCCTGCATGCTCCACCATGGAGCAGGAAATCTGTGCGCTTCCTCATCAAGATGAAACCAAGCGAAGAAGGAACTGGGGAACAAAGGACACAGGACCAGGGCTTTGACATCAGATGAAGCGTCAGGCTCAGATCCCTGTTGAAGGGTCAGTGTTTTATACCAGCTGAAAGTGCTACAGAAGCAGAGGTGCTTTCAGATCAGAAAAATCCTGTTGCAGAGTAGGATTGGGTCAGTCCTGATGGTTTTAGACACTTGGATGAGACCACTATGTCCAGATCCTGGTTCCCCACCCAGACGTGGCTGACCTTGCATGCCAGGCGCCAACATGGTGTGCTTGGGGTTGCATCCTGGCTCAGCTGCAGACACCCTGCGAGTAGTTATGCATCTCCCACCAGCCCACTGTCCTCATGCTCCATTGCATCCCAGCTCCAGGCAGCTCACCAACAAGGTCAAAAGTTTCTAGGGCAACCTGCCAGATGGATGATGCAACTGCGTAGCCTGTCCTTCCTCAGGGAAGCAGGCTAAAATGGCAGGAATAGGTATGGAATATGATGCCTCATTAGTTAACATCAAAAATTCCTCTGAAATAATAATTTTTATCTCATTGCCAATTAAATTACATTCGTATATGTCTGTAGTAGCATTTGGGTCTCCAGGAAGAATCGGTGTTCAATTAAAAGAGAAGCCAAGCACCATTAAAATAGAAATGTACAGTAAATGCGGTTGAATTCCACCTGTTCATTCCAGATGTTTGCAGTGATTCACACATCTAAAGGCTCAGTAAATAGAGCTAATGACGGTTCAGAATATCTTAATGCCAATAGCTGCATCACTTAAAAACAGAGCTGTCTAAACAGGGTTAGAAGGCATGCTGCTAAAAACTCTGTAGGGATAACACTGCCCTTGTGGCACACTACAGCTTGAATTTGCTCCGGGATCCAAGGCTCAAGCAATTCTCTGGGGATCTGCCTCAGATTCCTGGTTTATCAAAGGGAGAAATCTGTGGATTAATAATAAGAAGAGAAAATGGAATACAAAAGGAAAGATGGCTCCTATGAATGCGAAGTGCACCTCTCCTAAATATGTGCCGAGAAGTCAAACATCACCCGGCACTCTCTCTTTGCTCCTTTTTATGCCACGGACAAGTGTTGTTCCCCATATATATGTCCATGCAAGAGTGGCTGTTTTCACAGCATGTTTGTATTTGTGCATAGGGAAGCTGAATTTCTCTTTTTTAATGCCAGCCTGACTCCAAATTCTCTTGGTAATTTATTTATTACCCCCTTAACAGGGCAGCGTTACAGACCTGGGGAGCACACTTTTCCTTGCATGGGAATGGTTCACAACGGTTAAAGATCATGCTATGAGCTAAATCAAACAATCCGAACAAATTAGGACTTGTGAAAATATTCTGCAGTTAAAGGAAAAAACATTTAAAGAGGCTCTTCCCCCAGCCTGGCAACTAATCAGAGAATCATAGAATCACAGAATAGTTTGGGTTGGAAGGGACCACAAGGATCACCTAGTCCCACCCCCTGCCACGGGCAGGGACACCCCCCACCAGCCCAGGCTGCCCAAAGCCCCGTCCAACCTGGCCTTGGGCACTGCCAGGGAGCCAGGGGCAGCCACAGGTTCTCGGGGCACCCTGTGCCAGGGCCTCACCACCCTCACAGGGAATAATTTCTTCCGAATATCTCATCTCAATCTCCCCTTTTTTAGTTTAAGCCCATTGCCCCTTGTTCTGTCAGTATACTCCCTAAGAAACAGCCCCTCATCAGCTTTCCTGTAGGAGAATGAAGCTGGGATTCCTAAAGATTTGTGCCCCAAGTCCTCAATCCCCCAGGTACCTTGTGTTCTGAAGCTCCCTTTTGTGTTCCCCATGAATTCAGCATGGATATTCCCAGTTGGCAAATTTCTTAACATTTATCAGAATTATCTCTGAGATCTTGTGCCCCTCCATCAGATTTTAAAACTGCACATCTTGGGGGATGAAGGCATGGTCAGCACTATTTCTGGAAACAAGACTGTAGTCAGAGATGAGTTTTGATGAACCACCAGAAGATATGATTTCTGGAGCAGAGGACGTTCTACTTTGAAAACCTTGTTCACTCTTCAGGCTTTGAGGAGCAGTTGTAGAGTGAGTTCTGGCCAGTTTAACATGTTTCTCCTGGACCCATTGGTCTCAGGAATCTAATCAAGTACTACAAAGCCAGAACCACTCCTACTCCAGGCACATTCAATATCCTCTGATAATCAAAGAGCATCTCAGGTGTACAAGCATTTTGTGGTCTGCAGTTCCTGACTTATTGCATACGGATCATCCCTTGAAATATATCCAAGCAAGGCATAACTCCAAGATGGCATCAATCCCAAGGGTCATCAAAACAATAACCATGGGTTTTTCTTTATAGGAACTCCCTCCATTTATAGTGGGAAGATCTCAATGCTCAAAGCCAGAGAACATCAGGATGTAGGGCCAGGAGGTTTTCGTGACGCCACCTCATCCATCCCCGCCTTAAGGCAGGATTACGGCTAGCTAACTACTCCTGACAGATACAATCTGCTTTGAAAAGCCACTTACAAGGTCCTTGGACACTCTGATCAGTGCTCCTGTTACTTCAACACGGTTCTTAATGAAAAATGAGAATATGAGAGTGAGAAAGTATGGACTGTAGCTACCCCTTTCTGTAAGGACACTCAAAACATGTTCCTCACTGCCTTGGGAAACATTATTTTCTCATCACTATTTTTAAGTGCTTCTGTGCACACTTCTGCATGGACAACCAGGGCCGCCCATGAAGCCCCATGCTGGGTGGCAGCTGGTGGGAGCTGCCAGGAATACGCCAGGCAGGGTAGACCCGGTGGCCTGGGAAGCAGGAATGCTGCTCCAGCTGAGGAAAGGTGTTGTGTTCCCTTCTCTTGCACTGCCTCTGCTCCCTCGCACACAGCGTTTCCACAGGCTGTGCACAGGGACCAGGATTTGGGCATTAATTAATAGGATTATTTCTTATGAATTCCTTCTTCCCTTTTCGGTAAGAGGTTTTACGAGAGCGGTAGGTTTGACTTCCCTTCCGTAAAATGCCAGGGCTGCGTCTGCAGGGCTAGGGATGTGGCAATTGCTACTGCCACCCCATTAATACCATCAAATATGGGGCACATCATCAAATTAAGAGAAACATAGGACAGCATATTACTGTTCCCCTCAGCTCACCAGGGGAGATAGCCCCATTACACATCTCCCACACACTGAGAATGCTCCCACGCATTGGATGTTCCCTGGGGAAAGCAAGACGGGATCCCAGCATTGTGGCCAGATGGTGGTTTGTGTGCACAAACTTTCCCCTGCGAGTAGGGTCTTGCCAAAAAGCAAGGTTTGAAAACATCAGTTGTGGGGAAAAGGAGCAGCTCAAGCCAAGGAGGCACTGAGTACCTGTGCTGCTGCTCTCATCTCAGAATCTCTTTTCTTCATTATTGTAATAGAGCCTTTCATGTGTTTTCTCTATGTAACTGATAATGTTCTTGAGCTTGCATTTCACAGGAAAGGTTATTTTTGAAAAGAATAAAGAAAATCCTTATCAACCTACACGCTTGTTGTAGGAATGCCAACTCTCTTATAAGTGTAGGCCCATCCATTTCCTTTATTTTGATGTAAAAAAAATCTCCTGGCCTGCATCTACAACATGTAAGAGGTGTTGCAAGCAGAACTTGATCTCATCTTGCTCTGAAGACAGCAGGACCTTTCTCCTCCAGAATAAATCCCAAACAAACCCCCCTCCTGCACCTAGCTTTACTGGCAGCTTCGGCAACAAGAGATAAACTTCACCCTATGTTTCCTTTCCAAGCTTAGTTGTTTAACACTTTTCCACCCCACATACCTGCTTCGATCCCTTGCAAGAAGCAATTATCCAAACGATACTGTGGCCGGGGATAACTGAATATCCCTCCTGATACAATGCAGTGATATCATGACTTCTACAGATCTTAACAGGTTTCATACAGCATGCCTCAAAAAAAGGGCCATCCTCCCAAGGGGTCTTTGAATCTGTCCTGCATTATAATCACATCTTGCAGAAATGAGAGAGAAAGGGAATGGCAAGAACTCACGTCTAGAAAATTCCTTGCCCAGGAGCATTTGGACCAATTGTTAAGTTCTAAGAAAGGTAGAACAGTCAGCATAACTGACTGTTCATAAATGTCTAGGAGTCCTCATCCTGCTTTGTGATCATTGGAAGAGAGAGAAAGGGATCGTGGATCTCAGACGTTCATTTAGAACAGATGCCTCCCACTCACAAAGCACTGGAAGTGTTTTAAGTGACGGAAGAAAGCTTGCTTCTGTTTTCTGTATGGTAAAGACTGTTCACCAGAAACTTCACGTGGCAAAGTCTACTCTGGAGGAAGGTGGGGCTGTGGGGTGGCCGTGACTTATTGCTATGGAGCCGGTCTGTCAACACGTAGCGAAGGTAGCACGGCAAGCGGGAAAAATGCAAAACCTGCTGAAGGGACAAGGCATAGATTTTCTGTAATTAGCAGCTGATGCCCATTGATTTTTGAAATACCAACTCTTTAAAACAAACCAGGTTGTACAATGGTCACATCGGCCCGGAGAAACACGCCAGAGCTCCCGGGTCTGCTTCAGTAACAGATAAGAGTGACACCACCACGGCGTTTAGCAGCATTGGCATGTGCATGCAGTGGAGCGGGGACTGCCTCTGAAACCCCTCTCTACTTCAGGCCAATTTGTGTAAATAAACACAAACATTTCTGAGGCTTGATTGACTGGAGTCAGTGAGAAGGTCTCTGCTGACTCCACTGGGCTCCAGATAAGGTTCTTCAGTTCAGCAGCTTCCACAATGCATCTGCTTTTCTGATTTAGTGCTATTGTTTGATACAGGTCAAAACCAAATGAGCCTTAATTAGCTTCAGACTGAGTTCTCATGTTTACAACATACTGGCTTATATTCCTATACTTAATTCAGGTATATACATTATCAACCATCTGTGAACTGTGGCTTCTCTTAAAAAAACTGTTTGTCTCTCAGTCTTTCACTTACTACAATGTCACATTTCTGAATTCTTGTATAATCAAAGGTACACTAAAAATAGAGGAATTTCTTGTGTATCAGGACAAAAAAAAATACACACAACTTCTTTGCTCACTGATGCAACCAAAACACCCAGGAGTTATTATAATGTGTGTTCCCTTGACAGAGACTTTTATTTCATGCAAATTACTATGATTAAGATTCGAATACTTTTTTTCCATTTTCGCACATTACTTAATCAATGTGAAGTACTGTGTAAAAATTGCATCTCTTCATAACAGTGATTTTGACCAAGTCAAGTGTTGCTGCTAGAATCCTAATCCAGACCTGTGATTCAATTATCATTTAGAGACTTTCTAAATTCAAATTAAGTTTACCAAAAAAAAAAAAGTTAATATCAATACGGATCATTTGTAGGTTTTATCAAAATAACTTTCTGTTGCAAGGGAATGTAAAATGTGTTGGATTCTTTCTGTTTCATTTACTTCTTTAACTTAACGTGAAAAATATACAGTGCTGCACAGAATCTGAGCATTAAAATGTATACCTTGGGACACTTCTTGTTTATATTGCATTGTTTATATTTTATAGGCAGCGACCCTGAGAGCTTATGAGAATATTTAATCTCTGGATGTGGGCATCTGATGGAAGCAAACACACTACCACAAGTTCATGAGTTACCATTCATCAGCTGAGTCCCAGAGATTCACTACTACCTCATAACCCAAAGTAGGTGTCTGCTTCAGTCCTCAGAGCTACAACTACCTCAAATAACAGGTAAAAACCATGTCTGTTAAAAACCTCCCTCCTCTTGGTGATCTACTTTAAAATTTGGATGGGATATGCATGTATATGCCGCAAGTTGCCCGTGAACTGCTCTAACCTTGTGGCTTCTACATGTACGCCCGGGTAGTCAGGTTGGCTATGGGTTTTTTCTTGGATAAACTTACTGTGGGCTGCTCATGGGTGTTCAGGTCAGCAACAGTTACGACGTTGGTCTGGCCTTTTACATACCCATGCAATTTGACATTGAAATTCCTTCCCCAAAGCCAGTGATGCTGGTGGGACCACAACAAATATCTTTTTCTGGGGGGTGGGAACCCAGCTACTCAACTTAAAGAATCTTATCTGAGGAGAAGCTGCTACATCCCTTGGCCCTGGAGACAACACAGTCTATTCTGGAGACCATTAGCCTGGAATTCATAATGTAAAGCCTCTAGATTTCACAGGCTAGATAGAAAATCACATTTTCATTAATGTTCTGACTAATTATTCTCCTACAGCCATGTAGAAAGGTTACCTGGTCTCTTAAATCTGGTATGTATCTAGTATGCTAGCAATTCTCCTTCCTTTTCATTCCTCACAGGACAGAAATTAGACATTGTCATTCCATATTATTTGCGACATGTTGACATTATAATTTAAAAGGATGCAGCAGTTCTGAACAGCTGGAGAGTAATCCCGAACAATCCTTGACAGTTTCCTTTGGAGGATGAATGCCCCTCCCTGGAGAACTGCACAGTCTCTTATTTTAAACTAACAGCTAATTTTAGACAGTTTGCCCTCTTAGAAATGCATGCCACAGAGACTTCTCTATATGGTGAACAGCAGTGACCAGAGATAAGCACCCACACAGAAAAAGAGAGAGCTCTAAAATAGATTTTTCCTCTTCTAAGAGACATGACTTGTTTGCAGTATTGCCTGATGCAGCCAAAGAGAGATTCTCATTGCTGGTGCTCTCTGAGACAGCCCTCCCTCGTGCTATGCTGAGCTGAAAGCTTCTTGGATGCTGCAGACGCTTTGGGATTGCTGTGGTTTACTTCTCCACAGAGACCTGGGGGAACTGGTTTAAGGGATTTTCCCTCCCCATCACCCAACAGGTTCGATGCACTGTGCTTGAAACCTCTTGCTCCTAGAAAGAAGCAGGAAGCAATCTGCAACAGGGTCGTGCATCACCTGTGTCTCTCAAAGGTCTTGGGTGCAATGACATTGAGTGATGGGGGGCACGAGCCAGCAAACACCTTGTGTAAGAGGGAAACCAGCTTCACATGGCTTTGCCTTGTGGGTTGCTGAGAGAAGGAGAGTGTGGGACCTGAGGCATCCACATCTGTGGCTGTAGGACAGAGCCCCACCTCTCCTGCTCTTCTGCAGCTATAGTCTAGCCTTGAGGACAGGTTCAAACACTCCCTACCAAAGAGTGCTTGTATCTTTAGCCAGAAAAGTCTTCCCGCCCCCGAGAACTCCTGACTTCACATCATCATGCTCCTGGGACATCCCAGCCAAAGGCTTTCTGACTGCAGATCAGACATCAGGCAGATGAACCATTTGCAAAGTCTGAGGGGTGATGTGGGTTCAGGTTAATGGCAGAAAAAACCTACTGAAATGATTATTGCTTTATTGTGTGTCGTACTGTCTGAACAGAAGCAGATCCAGCTTGTAGAAGTCATTGCAAGGACAAGCAAGAAGCACAAGAGAAATGATTATGTGTTGTCACAGGAGCTGGAGGCACTTCCAAGACAGAAGAGGAGCTCTCCCAAAAAACTGGTTCATGTTCTGCAGCTCTTGTCTCTCCTGAATCCAAGAGAAAAGAAGGGCTGAAAGGACAAACCGTTTTGTGCCATGGACTCAGGAAAATACCCCTGTGCTCAAGTAGGAGCAAGGTTGGGTCAGATCTGAATTGTGCTCAACCACATTGTTCCTAGCTTTGCAGCAGACAGTAATGTGGTCAGTATGGGCACTGATAATTGCCTCCTGCTCCACTGGGACCACTGAAAGACTTCATGCTGGCTCTGATGGGGCTTTGGTCCAGCCTTTAATCTATACAAGTTTTTTTTCTATGCCATACATCTCCTCTGGGGAACAGTCTGAACAGGAACCACGGCTGGCTGCAGAATAAAAATGTCTGGAGTCAGGCTATGCTGGATACTGTGCCCTGTGAAGTCAAGGGGACAGTCATCATTGGTTTCATAGACAGCAGCTTGAGGTCCCTTCTTGAGCTGTAACTCAAGACTTTGCCTCATGGTTTCTACCAGTTCAATATTTCCAATAAATGAGGAAAGTGCTCCAAAAAGGAGAGTCTGGTAGGAAAAAAACCACAGAAGAGTGCATAGAATCATGGAATGGCCTTGGTTGGAAGGAACCTTAAAGAACATCTAGTTCCCACCCCCTGCCAAGGGCAGGGACACCCCCCACCAGCCCAGGCTGCCCAAAGCCCCATCCAACCTGGCCTTGGACACTGCCAGGGATCCAGGGGCAGCCACAGCTTCTCGGGGCACCCTGTGCCAGGGCCTCAGCGCCCTCCCAGGGAAGGATTTCTGCCTCACTTCTCATCTAAATCTCCCCTCTGTTAGTTCAAACCCATTCCCCTTGTCCTGTCCCTCCCTGCCCTGGAACCAGCCCCTCTCCAGCCTTCCTGCAGCTCCTGCAGGGACTGGAAGGGGCTCCAAGGTCTCCCTGGAGCCTTACTCTTCTCCAGGCTGAACAAGCCCAACTCCCTCAGCCTGTCTCCAGAGCAGAGGTGCTCCAGCCCTCAGATCATCTCCGTGGCCTCCTCTGGACTCACTCCAACAGCAACCTGTACTTCTTGTCCTGGGGGCCCCAGTCCTGGATGCAGTACTGCAGGGCGGTCTCACCAGAGAGGCGCAGAGGGGCAGAATCACCTCCATTGAGCTGCTGGTCATGCTTGTGAAGAGTTCCTGGTTCTCATTTCTCTAATTAAGAATGACTTTTCTCAGCTCTCAAAGTTCTAATCTGGGCATAATACTTTCAAGAAGAGAATACTTCCCTTGCAGAGTCTACAGTAGCAAGCTTAAAAGTCCAGGTTTTGGACAGAGGTGTTTTCAAAAGCAATTTCGCGGTATGTATTCTGTAGTTGTAAGAGCTGATAAGCCATGCAAAAAAACCCAAAAACCCTGAGAATGTAGAGAATGAGTGGACTGATATAAATCCATCACTGCAAGATCTGTGTTGAGAGGACTTGGTCACAGGGGTAATGCTGTCCCTGTGAAGAAGCATTTGCAGGCTCCAGCCCTCAGTATAACTTGTGGAGTAGCTGAAGAAGAAATACCTCGGGGCCTGTGGGAATGGGAGAAGAAGCTGTTCGAGCACTTGTCTGCGTGCAGGCACTCGAGTGAATACATAAAGTGTGCATGCCAGAGCCGAAAGGCTTACAGGACTCAGGTGTTTACACCTGATAAAAAGTCAGGACAAGCGTTGCGGGAGTGCGGGAGTCTGTAGAGGACACGTCAAGACTTGATCTATTTCCCTGAATGATTCTTTGCCCTGAAAAACAGAATCTGAACTCTATTTTCCACTGAAGACCAGATCCTCCCAGCTAAGAGAGGGCCCCAAGAGCTTTTCCAGGGACCCTGTATGTGGGAACAAAGGAGCCAGTGAAGGAAACTCATTTTCTTAGGTCCTTCCAAACTTGGTCTCAAGCAGTTGCTAGAAAAGTGAGCTCAGCCAGTTCCCTCTCCAGAAAGAATAAAATAAAATAAAATGGCTTAGCAGAGTTCTTAAATCCTGATATCCCTATTGATTTTGCATAGAAAGCAGACAGCGATGAACAGTAACGGTGTAATGCCCTCAGGTCAATTTTCTTGTGCTGAGATGCAGAATGTATCTAAACAAGTCTAGTTTTACTAGAAATTGTGCTCTAGAGCATAAGTCACCTCATCCAACGTGATCCCAGATCAGCTCACTACCGCTCTACCCTCCCCACCGTAGCTCTAAGTATAGGGTTGATGCAAGTCTATTTAACAACCTCTGATGTAATCCAGGAGATGTGGTAGAAAACCATGATCAAGTCAAGGGTTAGGTGAGTCTTGCAAACTCTGCTCTTTGGGTGAGGTCAAGATCCTCTCCTAAATTCACATAAGTCTTTGTAAAACATTCCTGGGAGAGTCTGAAGGGGAGAAATCAAGGACATTGGGTGGAAGAAGGGCTGGTAGGAAACATAAGAAAACTCCTACCTCTGAGCTGTCCAGCAGATCTCCCAGGTCCTCGTTCCACCCTCTTATCCAGCAACTAGAGGCCTCCTGGAGCCACTGGAGGGTTACGGTGATGGTGATCAGCAGAGCAGGTTGCTGAAGTGAGGTTTCCTCCTGCAACATCTAATGTCTTTGTGTGCAGTCAGAGGCATGGGCAATTCTGTCCCCAAATAGCTGTCTCCAAACCAAGGCTGGTGCTACTTGTCGAGGGAAAAATCTGTATCTCCCTGTAGCATCAAGCCTTCCCCAGAGAAGGTTTCATCTGCGAAAATGTGATCTAAGATGCCTTTGAATGTTGAAGTCCTCTCCTGACTTGCTTTGTCCACTGGCAACAGAAGCCATTCCTTCCAGGATATAAAGAAAAGCAACAAACCCTCCTTATTTTCTTTCACCCTTGCACATTTTCAATTAAAATAGATTTGCACAAGCTATACTGAATGTGCTGCAAATCTCTTTGCATGGTTAAAGTTGATTAATTGGGGTTGGAAGTGAAAATTAAAAAATGGCAGCAGCTAACAAAATATAAATAGCCTCTCCTGGGCCTTGCGGATGATGGAGCACAAACAGAGATGCCTGAGCTGGTTCTGCCTTGAGGAGGACCGCCTGCTTCACCTTGGGTTAAACACTCAAGAGCAGAGCTGGGTTTTGGGGGGAGGGGGCTGGCCTCAAAATAATATGTATATAATCCTCAAGATAATCAATTTCTTACAGATGCTTTGTAAACTTTCGTGTTCGAGAGCGCAAGCCATAGTACTTTCTAAATCCCTAGGGGTTGTACTTGATATCCATTTGTTATTTCCTAATGCTATTCAATCTTTTCCCCCCCCTGTTTTTTTTTGAAGCTTGCAGCAATAAGCCTCAGACTTACGTCGGCAGTCGCCACCGCTTTTGCCATTCTGCAGTGAACTTTGTGCGTGTTTTCATATTCCTTTTCTTACACTCCTGATAAAAGCATTATCAGGGAAATTCAAAAGCAAGCAGAAAACTGGCATAGCTAATTTAGGCTAATTAGTATGGCAGAAGCTGAGTCTTGTACTTCAGAGGTTCCCATGCCCTCCCATGTCTCCACCTGATCGCCTTGTCCAGCAGCAAACCCAGGAGGCAGCTCCAATTATATCATAACCTCTTCAAACACCAAGCCACTCAAGCTAATTTTATCCTATTAAACAGACTGAAGGATTCAGAAGAAAGGTTCTCCCCCAAAAGCTTCAATTACCAGTGTCCCTGATTACCATCTTTACAATCCTATATGCTACAGTTAAATACTTTTTTGCTTAGTGTTGCTTTCTTGATTTAGATGAAAAGCGAGTATTAAGAGCATGTCTTTTCAACTCAAGCAAGTGACATTCATAAAAAAAAAAAAAGGAACCTCTCTTGTTATTAGCGTGTTTAATCAAAGTCAAGTTTAGAACCATTCAAAGACAATGTAATTGGGGAAATGTAAACATCCCCTCGCATCCGGTGGCATTTAAAGCAGCCACAGGTAACTGCCAATAATGGCAGTGATGGCCAAAAGAATTAGGTCTAGAGGAAAAAAATAAAGAAAGAAAACAGCAGGATCTCCTGAAGCAAGGAAATGTCGAATGGGGCTTGAAGTAAATCTCATAGCACTAATCAGCAATAAAAACAGAAAATATCCTCTAAGGTATTGAGCTGGTTCATCCTTCCTTGCACCAATATGCGCTAGATGTTGACCTTGAGCATGCAGTCATGTCTGGCCTCCTGGGTCACAGATGTGCCTGGGCTTAGGGCAGCGCACAACCTTTCCTCCCTATGCTCCGGTCTTGATGGTGGCCTCCAGCCTTCACTCTCCATCTCCATGATGCTCCTTCTCTGCTGGCTGTGCCCACAGGAATGGGGAGCTTGGTGGGGAACCACCTTGCCATTTTTCAGGCTAGTGCCTCCTGCGAGGGGGCTAATGATCTTGGCTAACGACCCTGGGTGCTGTTATAATTCAAATAATAAATGTAGGATCCAGACTATTATTTTTAACAACACAGAGGGAAATGGAAAGGATATGTGTCATCTGCGCACCAAATTAACCTTCTCCTGAACACTGAACCTGGGAGATGTTCAGGTGATGGCAGTACCTGTTAGGACAGCATTTATATGGAAACAAGACGAGGATGTGGATAACTTGGGAAATGCAGTAGCACAAGTCATAGCAAAACCACATCTTGCTTTTTTTTTTTTTTTAAAGGAACTCATTCTTCACATTCCCCAAATAGACTAACTTTGCTTATTCCTCTTCTCTCACAGACAGCAATTATTTTAAACACACTTACGACTTAATATTCTTGTCTTCTTTCCTAAATTAGCTCCCAGTCCGTCACGATCTGGAAGTATTTGGGGGTTGGATTTCACTTCTGATCTACTCATCCTTGCAGCTGAAAATGAGCATTTTTCTTTCTAGAAACAAACAAACAAACAAACAATTTCTGTCATTTAACAGAAATTGAATGAGTTTCACCCAACTGCCCGCTCTTTGGGCGATATGGAAATGCTATTGTCTGCAGACAATGATTCTCATGCAAATGAAACAACAGCTAAACAAGAACCCTCCCTATCTCTGTTTGGGCCAATTTTCTTAACGTTTCAGCAAAGCTTAATCTGTTGGCAGAAGTGTTTAGGCCCATTAACAGCTAAAGTCACAGAGTCCACAACTCACCCTGCTGACAGTAAACAAGGAATTTGAGGAATGGCCTTTAAACAATGGCTAAGCCACAAACCATTTTGTCATCAAATGCTGTGAAAGGCATATAGGCTGATGATTTTCTTCCTTGGGTTACAGCGATTTGAAAGACCAGCTTCCCTCCCCTGAGTCCCCGGGACCCTCCAGGCTTGGGTTACAGCTGTTTTATTTGCCTTTCCAGCCCTACAGCTGTGGGATGGGTTATGCAGGTGTGCGACCAACAAATGAGTCATTCCAGGGCTTCGTATTATTTATTTGTATTGACCGTCTCAGAGGCCAGGGCCCCCCTGTGCTCGTCACTGCCCAAACATAGGACAACACGATGCTCCGTGCCCCACAGGGAAGATTCACGGGTTTAATTTTGTTCAGGGAATACTGCTCCCAGGCCCTTCCCTAACAGTGCCATGGACAAAAAGAGAAAATTTACCCTGGGGGTGAGAAATAAATGGTAATTGCTAAATCAAATAAATTGCTAAATAAAATCCATAAAGCGTATATCCTTCCAGCAGAGCTCAGATGAAGAGGGGGTGTGTGGATCCTGGGGCTGCTCACCTCACCACATTTCTCTGTTGGAGGTTCTACCAGGCAGTGCCAAAGGACGTCCCTCTGCACTCCGCTGCCCGAATGGTACCCAGATTTACCTCTTCCCCCTGGGAGAAGAAGCACAGCCAAAGCTATGGCAGATGGCCGCAACCCAAAAGAGAATGTGGACTTTTTACCTGGAGTTGTTTGGAAAATACGACTCTGAAAACTCATGATACCAGGGCCATGCCAACACCATTTGCCTCCCATGTGTTTTTCCCAAGCTGAGCTAATGTGTGCATCTAGCAGAGAACTGAAGAGCAACATGTTACAGACCCTGCCATTGTGTCCTTCCCATGCTGGAGGGCAGGAGAAGGTGCCACACCAGCATCTCCCACCCAAATTGTCCTCACCTGTTCTCTTGCCAGAAGACATTGGAGAAACCACAAGCAAAAGGTGAGGACTGAGGCTCAGATCAATCTCCCTTCACACCTGACCCAATGATCATCAAAGGCAACAGACCAAGCTAATTAGTGCAAGTGCTGAAGGCCCATTCCCAGATAAACCACAAGTGCTAAATCAGGCTTCTGGTGGGTTTGAGAGATCTTTTCCTCTATTGGTTCTCCCCAAGAGAAAACAAAGAACAGGGAAGGAAGAGAGGAGTGAGGAGCAGAGCAAGTAATTAAATGCTCTTTGGCTGCACGTGCAGATCTCCCATCCTTTGACTTGTTCAGGCTGCATCCAAACTGTGTTGCATCCACCAGTGCCTGGAGGAATCCTCACCAGCGTTATCAGGGAATGTGAGAGAAGGAGGGAAAAGAGAGATGTGGTGGAGGAGAGTTGGCTGTGCCAGCAATGGACCATCAGGCACCAGCCTGCTGCATGGCAGGACTCTCATCGTCCCACAGCTCCGGACTGTCCACGTTCCACTTCTCCAACTCTGACATTCATTGCCATTAAGGACAGATGAAAACACCAGATTATTTTAGTATGGTGGCATCTGGGAAACAGTTTGGCTTCTTTTCCCAAGCTTTGGTATAGGTTGGTTCAAAGTTTTCCACCAAAACACGTTTTCCACAGTAAATTAGTTCTGTAGTAGACAAGATTCTGGGTTTTGTTGAAATAGAAATGAAATTAAATATTTTTTTTTTAAAAGAAAGTAAACTAAAGCCTGTAACCAAGCTTTTTTGCCCTTTGAGGTACCATTATAAAAAATAAATGCTGCAGTGTTTCATGGCAATTTTACAAACTGAAAACTGGTATCAGTCACACTATCAGCTGGCGTTATTGCTCGGTGCCAACCTTGTTTCATTTATATCTTTAGACCACCATGGTTACAGTGACCCTGTTGTTAACTGCTAATTAGATGTGGGAGGAAAGAAGGTCATGAGGCATTTCTACAGATGGAAATTGAGAACAATTCTGGTGACGCCAACACCAAGCTACTAGCACCAGAAATTAATTCTTCCATAGATCGGTCTGTATAATTCACAGTAACGTGGTTCCATATATGCACAGGTGTGTGGAGATGGCTGCTGGGTGCGGTGTTGGCTGGTGGCACACAAGAAAACAGATCCCACCTCCTGGTGCGGTGCTGATATTCCTGCCCATGGTTGTGCCCGAGACAGGACCTCCTTGCAGCCCTCCATACAGCATTTAACTATGATTCCAGCTTTCTAATGACTTCGCATTCGAGCTAGTGTGAACAGATGGAGAGGCAGGACATGAATTAGATGAACGAGAGTTCGATGCCAAAGGAAAGGAAGAAAACTAACAGTTTAGCATGGAGCAAACACCTTTATCAGCAGTGCTGGGACCACAGTGATGTATTCTTCCAGAAGGGTCTGACAGCAGCGCTCCATGAAGGCCACTTTTTACTGGACTGAAAACTCTTTTCCCTAGTACTAACATACTAAGAACTCCTTGTAGGTCCCAAAATGCCAACCAGAAACACCCCTTGGAAACAAAGTGGAGTCTACACAGCAAATGAGACTTTTGATCTCCAAGGCAGCATCAAAGAGGGGATCTAATCAAACTTTTAAAAGAAACAAAGCATAAACTCAGATCAAGCGCTCTGATTTTTATTTTTTTTTTGCCTTTCTGACAGACCTGAACATTTCTTGGAAGAGTTTCCTCTAGAACAAATAAATAAGCCACCATCTTAATCCCACAGCAGGACCTCCTCCTCCCTCCCCCCCACATATACATATAGATAGATATATGCACTTAAATACACAAATAAAATGGCTACAGTAAATCAGTTTTCAAGACATAATTCTGTAAGATGTTGATCAGGATGTCATGGTGGGGAGGGGAGTTCCAGGGTACCTGCAGGTCTCTGGTGGCAGAGGAGACCCCAACGCCTGGCCAGCCAAAATGAGGAGGCAGAGCTGTCACATCTGGCTTAGCAAGACGGGGCACGTGGAGGACCAGGCAGGTTGGTGTATGGCAGCTGAGGCAAGGCGTGCTTGGGACCTGAATGTCCAGTAAAAATTATATCAGGTTTTAGAGAAAAAATGAAGTCCACTAAAATTGGAAGAAACTCTTTACTTTATGTGCTGCTGTGCATCGGATTGTGCATGTGCTTTTAAGGACAGGGCCATAATTAGGCGTGCACAGCGATTATCTAGAGAAAAGCAGATGCTGCAGATATTTATATGTTACCGTTTTCAGGGTGTACAGCAGTTTTCAGCCTCTCCTGAAATGGTGCCTCTCAGCGTGACGCACACACTTGTAGTTTTGCATCTCAACAGGAGGAAGGACTCATTTTGGTGAGTGAGGCTTTCAGCCTTTTTGCCTCTTCTCTTTGAGGTAAAAAGAGAAGCCTGATTAAAACCTACTAATCTGAGGACTTGGGTAAGAGATGTTGAACAGATTATAAAACCTGAAATTGTTAGAATTATCTGGGAGACAGACAGACAAGCAAAACTGGACATGTATCGAGGACGCAAGAACACATCAGCTCATTTGGAGTTTTCACTCGCATTTTAAAAAGTAAAAAGATTTCATAATTTTCCTTTTTGAAGGAGGTATAAATGAAAGGTGGAGGTTTTGCTGATAAAATATTTCCTCTTTTGAGCTTTATCACAAGTGAAAATGAACTTGGCATTTGCAGCTTAGTCCCAGTTAATCAGAACTTGCAATTAGAGAAATCAAGTCGTATTTCCGCCTGCAAGTGAAGCCAGAGTGAATATTCCTGCGAGGTCCAGGAATGTTTCAGTGGGCAGATGGATGCTCCATCCGTAAACGAGGGGGGACGGCTCTATTGCAAAGTGAAATTCAGGCTCGAAACGTGCCTCTTTGGGGAAAGGGTGGCATCCCGAACACAAGGCTTTCAGGCTTGCCAAGTTCTCTGCGGGGTGTTAGGAGCTTCTTTTTAGCTGCCTAAAACCAGCCACTCAAACTTTGCGAGCACAAATATTCACCCCAAATGTAAGCGTGGCATGAATCAAGCAATAAAAGTTAATCGGCATCGTTAAATCTGTCAAACCAGCAGGTTATTAAAATTACCACTATTCACTCTGAAAATGGGAACAAAAAATTATGCTCCAGCTTTCTGAGCCTGTTTGTCTTGTTTTCCCACACTGCTTATGAATTACTACAGTATATTACAATGTCCTCTATCCATCTTCATTAGCATTGTGAACAAATTGTATTCGGCTGTAATGCAGCATTTTTTTTTTTCGTATTGTACAAACATATATGATGTACAGAAAATGGGCAATTTAATATGAAAAGAATATTGTGCCTCAGAATTTTTATTTTCTAAACAGTCATTTCAGTTGGGAATTATTGCATGATTTGTGCATAATTTCTCATGGATAGTTATTTAAATATAAATAGGGAAAATACGTAATTCCATATGGTGGCTATCTACCCTTTCTTGATGCCTCTCCATATTTTTAATAGTGCAATAAACAAAAGATAAAACATCTCTAAGCCACACACTAGTCAAAAGGAGATAATTGTGCCTGTATGTGTTTATTGTAATTTGAATGTGCTTCAATTAACTTTCCTCAATATTTCCCAGTTCTTTTAAAAGAAACTTAAATTGGTTTTTATTTTGTGAAATTTGTTTTCAGTGCAATAAGAAAAAAACCCCAACCCAATCCCTTTGTTTACCTCATTATGGATACATCCTACACAGGAGCAAAGCTCCAACTCTTTATTCCCAAGAATCTTTTTTTTTTTTCCTCCATTCTAACATGCTTCTTATTATACTTTAAGTAAAAATATCAGATTTCTAGTGCTCCCTAGGAAGAGTTAGCTCATCCTCACTCGATATATCACATATCAAAGTGTGGTAAAACATGAAAATGGCAGAAAAGCAAACTCTCACACTTTTGCTCTCCAGTCACTTTTAAAAGACGAGAATTTATTACCCTTTCCTTCTACAAACCGTCAGGGCAACCGAAACAGAGAGAGCGCATATAGAACACTTGTTGTAATTAACCTTGAGGCTTTTATTTAAACAAGGTCAAACATTTTAACAGCTTTATAAATTAAGGTTGGGTCTGCATGGCTCTATAGCATCAGGCTAACGACCAAATGCACAAGGAATACTTATGAAACAGCATTTATTTACAGAAAATATATCCCGCAAGCTTCAGAGAGGCACACCCGTGGGCTGATCTAGCACTGACACACAGCTCCATCCCCAACCAAACCACCCCAAGGTGACCTGCGTAACTGTGCTTATTTCACGTGCTGCCCAAGCCCAGGTATTGGTAAATTAGGTCATTTGCAAGCTAACTGCATTTTTAGCCTGATTACAAAATTACAGAAGGTAGATTACAATCATCCCAATAACTGCTGTTCTGTCCTTAATTACCTCCTATTTTTATTTATTTTTTCTTCTACTTTAGTTAAGTTTTAATGGTAGGAGAAGGTAGGAGGACATTTCAGTTGAGTAAGATGAACAACTTAGTGAGCGGTTAGTTATCCAGGTACCTTTATCAGTCTCTCTGGCCACCCTGGGTTACCTCCTACTTTGTAATAAAAAAAAAAGGCCATCAAGAGTAATTTTTTCCGAACAAGAAACTTTCTATTTCTTTCTATTGCACACTCTAAATAACCAGTAGCTTTTAAGTTGCCACCGTTCATAATTTCACACTCTCTTCAGTGTACCAAAGCACAATAAAGAAGATCATAAGCCACAGCGCCTGACACGGCTGCTGTACACGACGGTCTGCTCTGCAGACATCCCTTACCAAAAATCCTCTCTTTGAAGTCAAGATGAGATCCACGTGGACAATAGATGCCCGCTATATGTGTCACCCACCAGTCAGGAAACAGCTGGCGTCATTTTCGGAAACGCTTCAGATAATTTCTCCCTAAACATTTCTTGGCTCAAGCAATTTTTCTTAGCCCCGTGGTGTATGAGTTACACAGTCCCTAAGGGATACTCGTTATTCACCACGCTCGCTCTCTCAAACTTCACATCTGGGTTGCCACAACCACCTCTCAGTAGGAGCTCTGGACCCCTGGAAGCATCAGTTGGGATCTCCACCTAAACCTCCTCCTTTTCACCTGGCCCCAAGGTATTGCACCACATCCAACCAACAAAAACCCTGCGTAGCAGCGGGGCCGACAGCGGGGACTGAACTGGGGGGGAAGAAAGAAACATTTTTCGGCATCTGCATTCACCATTTTGATTGACTCCTCCTTTCATTTCTTCCCCTTCTGTGCCCTCCGACTGTAAGCGTTCAAGCGGCTGTATTAACCCCCAGGAAAAAAAAAAAACCAACTAGTTGTGCTAAATGAGATTTTTATGTGTGGGTGTTTAAGTATCCGCATGAAGCAAATTTCTACCCTCTTCTCATCAGAATGGGAATGAGACCATGTGAGTGATGTGACCAATTACCACCGAGCACCCCCAGAGCAGCTTCTGAATATTCACGTCCAATTGCTACTTTGGTGGAACAATTGGTTTGAACAGTTTGAAAAGGCAATGATGTCAAACGTGCGGCGTGATTAAACGCAGAGAAATTACCAGCCGTTGAGCTGAAAAAGAAGCTCTGTTTCCTTCCCAGGGTAACTCTGCTTTCAAATTTTGCAGGAAGCGCCGCGCTCAGATGGCCTCTTCCCACACACCCAAATCTGTCAGGGCTAAGGTGCAGCTGAGTTTTGGAGACGGCGTCATCGAGGAGATGCATGGGAGCTTTGGTACAGGTGCAGCAAGCCAAATACCTCCTCTTCACCCCCATCCTCATGCAGAACCATGCTTCTACCCCAGGTAGAGCAACGCCGCGGTGCGTTCTGCAAGCACACCGTGATGCAAATGTAATCTGAATAAAAAAATTCTGGGGCCAAGTATCTGGGAGTTGAATTGTCCAGATAACTGGAAAAGGCTACACCATTTCCATCAATATCAGCTGTGCTTGGGAGCTTTTCTGCTTTCTGTGCAGACAAGGACCACATTAAACACGCAGTTCTGTTTCTGTCATCACTGAAAATGGCCTGTATCCTTTTAAAAAATAGACCATTAACTCCTCCATCCAGCTCTCTCCTTCTGCTTTAAAAATGCATATACTATTATAAGTTACAGTTCAGCAATAGCCTGAGTTTTATGACTGAGTCATGCAAATCCAAGAATTAGGAGAAACAGCATTTTTTTGTTGTAGTGCACAGAGCAGTGTGCAGTTCCCAGATGGCAGAAGGGAGCTGAGAGCACACACAAGGAAAAAAAAGTCATACATCTTCCAGGATCATATCTGGTGCTGAGCCCTTGTCAGAAAGAGTGGGCACAGACACACTGCTCAGATTTGGGGCCAGCTCTGAAAACAATTTCTTTCTGCCTGGTGCCCTTTGGGAATGGTGGTTGTGCACATTCTTGTACAAAAAAATATAGTTTTTTCTTAACATGCGACTCCCAAGCATTTTGTGAATGTGCAAAAGGTTTTTTAAACATGATGCAGGAGGCTAAGATGAGGAAACAGCCTGTATAAATCCTCCTTGAAACTAGGGAACTTTTTCTTTTCCTTTCTTCTCATTTCCTACACAGAGATCTGAGCTAATTTTCCCTATCCATAGGCTGCCCCTACCCTCTCCAAAAAAAAAAAAAAAAAAGAGGGGGGGAGAGACTGTATTCACTAATTATACATCCTGAAAAGAATTTGGTTCAGTGTAAGATGATCCTAGTGATATGCTAATCCTTTTTTCTGCTTGGTGCAGCCTGAAGCCTGTGTCTAACATTTTTTTCAACTGTATGACAATAAAAGTTGTGGCAACAAAAGGAATAAATGGGCAGCTAAAGAAGGTATAGCTGAAACACATGGCAGACCAGTTCTCTCCTCTCCTTCTGGCTGCTCTTTTGTAGGCTCTGGTTTGGTATCCTCAAGTCAATAGCCGAAAGCCAGCCACCTTAGCAACTTAGTATGACACCCAAGCCCTCTCTCTTTACATTCATGAATAGTCAGCAAGCAGCAGACAAAATAGAACTAATCTTTTTTGACAGAATTGTTCAATTTTAGAGGAAAGGCTTTTGAGGCACCTTCCATACACTGGCAGAATATGAGACGACAATGGCCACCATCACGTTTCACAAAAGGACGACCAGGGATGTGGACGCGCACACACGCATCCACAGCGGCTGTTTCGATAAAATATTGCAGCTAAGTTCAAGCGATTGCAGGGTACGCCCATTGTTAGGGGGAAAGCTGGCAGGCAGGAATAAATAAATAAATAAATAAACAGGAATCTCCATTGTTTTCTTGCTGATTATTAAACATACACATCCCGATAACGCGCGATTAAGGGTATTTGTCTTGATTAACCAAAGTTAAGAGAGCTGATTAATATCCATTCTTTAATTTCCTGTCATAGGCTGATAACTTCATCTTTTTTTTTTTTTTTTGCTTTTTTGGACCAATGATTCTTATTGCGAAACGCGTTCAATCCAGCAGGTTCCTGCCTGCGTTTGAAAGCTGGTTTTGCCATTTCGAAATCCTGTAACACAGCAGCCACTCACAACTCTAGCATGTGCAGAGAAGGACATTCCTCCTTTTCCCTTCTCTCCCCTCCATTCAATGTAAGCCATATCTCTATCTCGGAATACAGCCTGAGCTGGAAAGAGAAAATAATAATAATAATGATAATAATAATAATAATAATATAGCAATAGTAATTTAAAAAATCTACCCAGTCTATGGGCAAAAACAGAAGTTAGCAACATGGTCCATGCAGCTGCAACACTACATTTAAAATTCAGTTTACTCCTAGGAAGAGGGCTAATCCTGCCCCTGTAATTCCCTACAGCCAAAATGTACCCCCCTCCCTGAGTGACAGTGCAATGCAAAGACACTCGCATGCTTATCTTCCCCAACCAGATGGCCGACTTGGATCAATGCACACACGCCACGATCAATGGGAGCGATAAAGAATTAGGAAAACAGTGGTACATGCTCCCAGAAAGCTTGTACACTGCATAATTATTTTATGATTCTACACATGGCTACATGTGATACTGGAGTCAAGAAGGAAAAGGATAATTAGAGAGCCAGAAAGCACCCGTACTGCACTACACACTTTGTCAGTCAGCAGTTCCCACTCGGCTCAAGTCACCGCCGTTATCTCCTCTCCTGCCCCCTTGCAAACGAATTTAGGGAATATGTAAAATATTAGGGGGAGGCGGCTTCTGGGTTACAGAGACGGGATACAGGAGATTACCGCGTCCTGTGATACGACAGTGAAAGTTTTTGTCCGAGGACTGGGGTGGACCGTGCGAGCATCGCTTGCGGAGCGGATCGTGGGGTGGCATCCGTGGGGCACCTGCGACGAGCGGGGGCTGTGTCTGAGCCCTTCTAGGGCTTTGTTGGGAGAGGGATATGTCCATGTTCATTCAATAAAATATTGCTGTATATATTCTGGGTTTGGTTTTTTTTTTTTCCCTCCTTTCCTTCCAGGAGCAATTTTGAGATTGGCTCCTTGTATCCAGCCTATTTGTCACCACGCTGCCAAGCAGAAAAGGCGGAGGGAGTTAAAAACTGGCTCCCCCCAAACTGATCGAATGACACAGAATAAATATCAAAGCACTGGATGGTTACGACCGTAAATCTGGATGCCAAAGAGCACATGACCGAGATTAGGGAGCAGAACAATGCCAGGCAGAAAGCTGCCCTTCGTGCCCAGGCAGGCAGCGAGAAATCACTGCGCTAAGCACTTTGCAGAAACACGTCGTCACCGCCTGACGCCACCGACACGTCCTTGCCCTGCCACCCTAATACCGCACTGAAATTGCCAACAGGGATGGAGGGAGGAGGAAGGAGACGGGCTGCCATCATCATCAGAGGCAAAGCTGAGGCACCCTTGTCCCTCTGAGTGCCCCCATGGACAGGAGCTTCCTGCTGGCCCTCAGGGTGGTGGTAGGACCCAGGGCCATGGTATGGTGTTCCTGTGCATGGGGAGAGCAGGGTAAGCAATACCCAGAAAGCATTATGGAGAGTTTATTCACTGACCAGCCAAGGAGCAGAGGAGTGCGATGGAGAGCTGGAGCTCAGGGGGCAAAGGGGTAGGCATCACCATCCCTTCCGCAGCTGCCTTTCCTCCTAGGGGCTTAGTGTACACTGCAGAGGTGTCATTGCAGAGAATTGGTGTCTCCCCTGCTGGCATTTGACTTAAATAAAGACCAGGGCCCAGAACTCTTCCCTAACATGTGGATCAAAATGTGTCTGATGTGCACTCAGACTAAAACAGCCACCTCAAAAACATCTGCACTTTACTCTTCTCCTCAGACACAGCCCATTGCATAGGCAAAGGCAGGTCAAGCTGCAGTGGCCTCACCAGTAGAAACAGCCATGATGAACATATTTATGAAGCTGGACTGGTGATCAGAGATACCCTATGCATGACAAGTCATTCACTAAATTGGTTACTGCAGCTTCATCCCTGAACACGCTTTTCTGCTTTTTCATAAAGGTTTCCCATCATACCGGGTCTCAGATCAAAACACACATTAGAGCTTGGTTTGCCCAGCAATGTTTTGCTCCGCTAAAACCACACGTGCGTAAGAAAGGTGAGAAAGAACATGACAAGAGTTGCATCAATTTAAGCAAACATCCTCCACTGCCAAATCAGAAATCATGCAGTGCCAGTTCTGCCTGTGAGGGAAAACTCCCAGGCAGCATTTCCTGCAAGCAACACTCCAGGAGCTGAGCAGCGCTAGTGGGTCCAGCTGGCATGGGGATCAAGGCTGGTGGGCAGGTGAGGTGAGACACACAATGGCATTAACTCACCCATTTCTTGATCTCTTCCTTTGTGGAGATGGGTGGCATCTGTGAGGAGGGAGGTAAAGTCAACCCTTAGAGGCGTGCCAACAGCAAGTTGCAGTCACAGTATATCACGGTCAAGGGCCCACCTTGACCGGGCAACTCTTTGTGAAGGATTTATAGCTCTGTGCATGACATCCCATCGCCTAGAACCAACCCACTGTGATGGGTATGTAATCTTCAGTGGTGTAGGCGATCTCAGTGACACTGTCGAAGCAGCATTATTCTACCTGCACAGTTATGCATTGCCCCAGGTCTTGGAAAGACAGCTTTTCTGGAGGTGGTAGAGACCATATGTGAAGTGCCATTAGTTTGACCACTATGGCTGTTTCAACTTCTTAATCAAAATGTCTCTATTAAAAAAAAATATATTACTTTTTGAACAGATAGGAAATTTTTGTTGGTGCCTTCTGCTTCTCTTGATATATTACCATTATGTAGGGAAAAACCCCGCAATATTTACCTTCTTTAAAATTGTCATTTTTTGGTAAAAGTTTTATTAAAGATGTACCTCAAACTGCATATTTATCCTAAAAATAATTTTTAAAAAATCAGGTTTAGTTTTCAAAGTTTTTAGGCTCAATTTTTTTTTTGTCAAAAGTATGATAGGAATTTCAGACAGAAAATGGAACTATTTCTGAAATTTCTCAAGAGAAATAATTGCCTTCACTAATCATTGTTTCCACAAAGAAAAGGTTCTTTAGTGACACAGGTTCTGCCTTTGGAGTTGGCATCATACTGGGTAACAGTGTAATTAGAAATAGAGAGATGTAATAACTCTCCAGGTTGGAACAGATCTGTACGAGATCAGTTTTGCCTCACTTGGATATGGACTATCCATTTCTGGAGCGCAATTTAATTACTTCTGTGGTAGCAGGTGGTAAGTTCTGCATCTCCCCGACTGGCAAAGTGCCTCTTCTCCTCCTCAGTCCCGTTCCCTATGCCTTCGCTAAGTCCGTCCTCTTCCTCGCTGCGTCTGTCTCTGTTGTTCGGTATTCTCCTGCCATACTGGTTATGATGGATGGATTCTACCTTTTGTTTTGGTATGCAAAGACCTGGAGCCACAGCTGCAAGCAAAGAAAGCTTGCTGCAACTCAGAAGAGGGTATTTTTTTCCCCACCTGCTATGTATTAGCCTTTCTAGCACAGAATTAAATAACCTGACAGATGTCCCAAATTTTGCCAGCTGCTTTTGATCCCTTAGGACAGGCAGGGATGACTAGAACATGTGGGACACCATGACCATGTCTCCTTTCCCTTGGTCAGCCCTCTCTCAGAGGTTTTAGATATCACATAGTGATGTAGACGCTTTGGTTCCCATCCCTGGAAGTGTTCAAGGCCAGGTTGGATGGGACTTCGGGCAATCTGGTCCAGTGTAGGGTCTCCCTGCTCATGGCGGGGGGCTTGGAACTAGATGATCCTTGTGGTCCCTTCCAACCCAAACCATTCTGTGATTCTGCGATTCTGCGATTCTATGACTCTAGGATGGCTGGATGTATCATCTTTTATTAACGCCAACTGTGTTGGTGTCTTCTGGTGAGGCTGGTCCATGCCAGAGGGAGCTGGCGGATGTGATTGCCGAGCCGCTCTCCATCATCTATCAGTGGTCACGGTCAACCGGAGAAGTCCCAGATG
>VWZZ01005406.1:15523-136933 GCA_013399095.1 Psophia crepitans | reverse complement strand
TTTTTTTTTTTTTTGTGTTCAGGAGCAACTATTTAAACTTGATGTCTAGAAAATATAGGGAGAAAAACCAGTTCTGTTAAACATCTGCCCCTTTGGTGCACACCACCGTCATTACGCTCCACAAGTGAAAGGACCAATGCTCAATGCCTATAAAAGTCTGTTTGAAGGTAGGGTTTACCAACCAAAGTCAAGAAGGGGTCCCCACCTGGACTAAAGCTCTGCTGCTGTGTGCTGGTTTACTCGTATGCACTTTGACCAAATCGCAGCATGACCTACAACATGCTAATCCTGGGCTTGCAATGGCAGATCTGAGCCTTGACTTGTCTTCACAAAGAAGTTCTCATGCTGCAAGTTGGAGAGGAATTTGTGCAGCATGTACTCTGTACCACATGTCTGTATGCCACCCAATATTATACTCAAACTAGTAGCAAAGTCTTCACTAACCATGGGAAGGTGAGGGACAGCTTACCTAGAGGTGGTACCTACCCTTTGGTATGACTGAAGTTACAAAACTGACCTTTAGTGCAACTTACCTGCTTTACATGCAACATGCACTGATGTCAGGATGGCATCTCAGTACAGCGTAGTGTGTGTCTATTGACCTTAAGATGCAATATTTGCACCAAGACCCTGAGAACAGCATGACCATTTTCATTCTTATACGATTCCAGTCTTATACTGGTTCTTGCACTGTGCACATCAGTGGGCGCAGCTGTTTGCTCTCTGCGCCTTTTCTTTTCAGTGGAGTTTGCTGCATTGCTTGAGTTTTCTTCTGAAAAGAGAATTCTTGTTTTGCATGATTCAACTACAAAAGAAAACGAGATGGAAAAATACACATGGGGTAGAAGGGAGTGAGGTTTGTGGTGCTCGTTTCTTCTGCAGGGAGGCAACTTTGCATTGGCTTTCAGGGAAGTTGTATCTCTCACCCAGGGGCTCTTCACCCCATTATACAGAGCTCCACAATTCAGAACAAAATTCTTGAGGATAGCCCTGAGGAGTCCTTGAACGTTTTCTTCCAGTAGGCTTTTCCCAGAGCTTGTGACCTTGTCAACAAACAATAGACTATAAACTGAATTTGAAATTCTCTGAAAAGCTACCTGAAGGACTGGAGGTGCGATGCTGTTGAGTAGCTGGTATCATTAGGGAGATGCCTGATGCCATTTCTTACTAGCTACAGTTTTCCAAATACTGATGGTTTTATGCACAGTTCTCTCACATTGCTGCACTTTTCCTGCAAAATGACAAAATACTGCAGGAACACGGTGAGGTCACCACCAGAGGAGATAGGACAGAGTCTCTGAGCTGGAAGGAAACAGCGGAGGATATTACTTGCACATGCTGCTATGGAAGAGATTACTGTCAGGGAAGACTGAGTTGAATGGACACCTTCAACAAAACAAGACAGCGCTACAGCTACATACTCTTTGAAATCCTTTCCTCCGAGCAACAGCATTACCTCTGCCTCACTAAGATTCAGCTTCAATGAGCTCTTCTTTCTTGATAAGACTGTCCTGATGTGAAGGATGTAGCTCTGCGTGGTGGCAAATAGGAAAGGCTGCGTGCTACCCGTGTGCTGCTGGCACTCAAAGCAATGTTGCCTAATCAGTTTATCTTCAGGTTTCACAGAGGTGTTCAAAAAAGCCAGAGAGGAACTGATCTTTGTGAGACCCCATGAACAAAGGACTCGGAGGTGCAGCTTTATTTAGTCCATTTTAGCATTTCACCCTGCAGTCCTGACACCTGTTTGCCATGAGAAGAAGACTCGCATGGTCTCGAGGATCAAAACAACTCGATGAGATTGTGAGTTGGTGTTTGGCTAACTTCACAGAGCTTGCTCAGGAGCGGGAGCTCAGCCAACGGGAAGCCATAAGCTGATATACTACGGGGCAGGAGGTTTCCTTCATGTCCGTGGGATGGAAATGGCACGGACTAGATTAACAAGACTTTGTGGGACAGGGTGGAAGGGGATATTTCTTACATCATCCAGAACTTCTCAGTTGCAACTGCACTGCTCCCTGGGAGCAGAGACAAGCTGCTGACTAGTGAGTACAAGCCATTTTGTTTCAGAAAACCACAGACACGGAGCGGCTCTGCCTAAGAAGTGCAATTTGAATTAAGGTTACTATACCAGTTCTGCACGAAGCCAAGTTTCTTCAGTGCTTTCACAGCCATTTTGCACACACATTCTGGCCATAATTTCTCAGGGTGGAAAAATCACCCACCAGGCTTTAGCCTTGCTGTTTCTCTCAGCAGGAGCTGCAAGCCCAGGCGGTAATCAGAACGCAATTTTGCAGGCTATTTGGAAGCGTCACCCTACTCAGGTGCTCCTTTTCATGTTATTATCAATATCCACAAAATACAGCCTACTTTGAAAGCATTTCCTACCTTAAGTATAATAGAATTTCACCCTGAAATATATAGGTTTTAATAGTTCTCACAAACAAACTGTGGGTTTGCTAATAAGTAAAAGAAAAATGATGGATGGGAAACATGAGAAAACTCCAGAAATGAAATGTTGTGAGGATTCATCTTGTTGAATGGTGATTCATGCATGCAATTCCCATGAGTATTACCAGGAGTTATGGATAGAAATCCTAGCACATCAAGAGGGGAGTATAACCCCTAGTGGTTAGGAATTAAAAGCATTCTGAGGGGCGCGGAGTCTCATCTTAAGACACAGAGCCGCTGTACGCATCTAAATCCCTGTACGCCGAGATGTGAATACGTTAGGATCACAGTAACGACAACGACTATGCAGCTTGTACGGCGCTTTTGAAATTGGATGACACAGACACATCTTTCCAAATTAGCGATTTAAAATTGCAGGTGGCTGGCGCTTTCAGTTTTCATCCACCCCGTAAGCCTGGAGATGGTTTCGCTAATACAGCACTTCCCAGATGTTTAGACCCCAGGTGTGCAACAGTGTTCTTATTGATGAGATTTAAATTCTCTCTTTTTTTTCGGTACTGCTTCTGATAGGAGCAAAGATAACTGCATTGGGTCATATCTTTCATTATCACACAATCTTCCTCTCTTGCTTGCATTACTGATGGTGAGTTTAATGCTTTTTACAAGGAATTTGTTGAGACCGTACATATATTTGTGTGCAGGGCAAGTACTGTGTCCAGTTTTGGGCCCCTCACCACAAGAAAGACATCGAAGCCCTGGAGCGTGTCCAGAGAAGGGCAACGAAACTGGTGAAGGGGCTGGAGCACAGGTCTTATGAGGAGCGGCTGAAGGAACTGGGCTTGTTTAGTCTGGAGAAGAGGAGGCTCAGGGCAGACCTTGTTGCCCTGTACAACTACCTGAAAGGAAGCTGTGGCGAGCTGGGGGTTGGCCTCTTCTCGNTGGAACGGGTTGCCCAGGGAGGTGGTGGAGCCACCATCCCTGCGGGTGTTTAAGGAAAGGTTAGATGTGGTACTTAGGGACATGGTTTAGTGGGTAATAGGTAGTGGTGGGATGGTTGGACTAGATGATCCTTGAGGTCACTTCCAACCTTAATGATTCTATTCTATTCTATTCTATTCTATTCTATTCTATTCTATTCTATTCTATTCTAACCAGGATAGTCGCTTCTCCATTCATTCATTTCTAACCATTGCCTCCACGTGCCTGCTCACACCCACAGACATTATTTTACTGGGGATTGTTAAACTATATTATTAATGATTATTATATTTTTTTCAGTGCTCATTTACATGTTAGGATTGTTTCTTTGTTCTAGTTTTACAAACCTTTGGATGTTGTCGCTGCACCACTAGACAGTGCATTTCAAAGTCTCGTGGTTACTCTAGTTCCCATTCGTATGTCTGCGGCTTACTTCAAGCCTTATTTGCTTGTCTGATAGGGGACAGCAAGCAGTACTTTGGTTGGAGGGGGATTCATCTCTTTTAGGGCACGTGTACACTGCACAGGTACTTCCATCAGAGCTAGTCCTCCTCATGCATTTTGAACCAGTCAAGAGAGACAGGCACAATTTCTCTCAGCCCCACGACGTCAGCATCAGATGAACCGTATCCTAAAAGTATCTGTTTATTCCCCGTGACTCTAAAAGGAGTCCAGAATAACGGGTTCAGATGATGATGTTCACATTGTAGGTATCTGCACTCAAGCGAGACGACACCTACTTTGCGTGCCAAATACAGCCATCCGTAAAAAAACAACTTGGAGCAGCCAAAATGATGAAAGTCACGGAGAAGTGGCCACAATCAATCTAGAGATTAAGAAAGAAGCAAACCCCTTTCAGTGCAACATGTCCAATGCCTTTCATCATGTACATCATTAACGCTCACAGGCAAAAATAAAGGCATATGTATGGGGCTCTAGCATGAATTAAATAGTCATGTACTTCCCATGCTTGGGTAACAAGCAACGAAACACAGTCCCCTTCTAAAAGGACTGCAGGATGGCAGACCAAAGTACAACACCCTGAAAATGGAACAAATCCATTCCTAATCACTACTGAAGTGCTGACTATGAAGTAGATATTTCTCTTCTCAAAACCTATAACTGGATTCACTGATATGGGTAATTTCCCAGGTGTTTACTAGCCAGAGAAACAGGTCATCTAGGGGAGAAATGTCTCCTGGAAGATGAAGTGCTGTGACCCGACACCTAAGTAAGTGTAGGAAAAGGTCTGTCGACACAGCAAAATGCTGTATTTATTATAATTCCTGAAAATGCCAGGGAGCTGGATTCACAGGACTCTTCCAGCTGCATATCCCTGTGTCTTACATGACACCTCCCACCTCTACCCACATGCCATTATGAAAATAACTCCAAAGTGTACTCATTAAGAGAATGATACTAGAACGAAGCACTGTCAGTATTCAGGCTTGCTATCATGCCAACACATTTCAGAAAACAAAATACAAGCTGTGGAGTACTTGGAGTACTATATTTCACTTTTTCTTCCTATCACTGAATGAATTACTCCTCTAGTTATTCCACTGCAATTTTTGCTGCCAAGGAGGAGCCTGAATTTGCATTTTCCTCAAACAAGAACCAGTTGAACACAATGTTTCTGTTCAGTCTCCTGTAACACTGCAGTGAGTGAATTCACATTTCCTTTTTTTTTCAAGTACTGAAACTAGAAACTTGGCCTTGGGAGTCACACTCAGCCGCTGCTGGCAGAGAAGCACTGCTGGGTGACATCTGTCATCAGCCACCGCTGAGCTGAAACGTTCACTTCCTAGCAGCTACTTGTGCATGAAACAAACAAACAAAGAGCCTTCCAAGAATTCTCCAAAAGCAGTTTGAAGCGGAAGTGGATCTGAGAAAATTCACTATGTTTTTCAGTCACTCCTCCATCAGAAAAATTCACATCAAGTATCAGGTGAATTGTGCGTTGGGCATTGAGCGCTGCACAGATCCGTTTGAACTGCAGTGTGAAAGCAATTCAGCAATTCTGACCGGTCTAATTGTGGTCTGTAGCACTTGTCCAGACACAGGATTTTAGGTAGTACTTTAATCTAGGGAAAATATCTGATAGAAACATGCCTTTTAACTGCTAGAGGGGTGACCTTATCAATGTTTATAAATATGTTAAGGGTGAGTGTCAGGAAGATGGAGCCAGGCTCTTCTCAGTGTCACTAAGCGATAGGACAAGGGGCAACAGGTGCAAGCTGGAGCACAGAAGGTTCCGTGTTAATATAAGGAAAAACTTTTTCACTGTGATGGTGACAGAGCACTGGAACAGGCTGCCCAGAGAGGGTGTGGAGTCTCCTTCTCTGGAGACATTCAAAACTCTACTGGACACATTCCCTTGGCAGGGGAGGTGGACTAGACGATCTTTTGAGGTCCCTTCCAACCTCTTCGATTCTGTGATTCTGTGATGTATGAAGAGGCAATGCTTTGAAAACTCAGCCAGAGAAATTCTAGAAATCAGGTAAACATTGATAATATTGATAGCGATTAATTCTAGTGACAAACACCCAGCAAAATTTGGAACTCTCTAGCTCTTTAAGTCTTCGAATCGAGAATGGACAGGTCATTTTAACATCACAAAATGTTGAGCTTTACACTGATTTTAAATTAATAAAATGATCTGGTCTGGAACATGCAGTATGTCGGATCTAAGAACCACCCAGGCTTAAAATGCTGACTCCGTGAAAGCAAAGGGGTTCACATGGCTGTGTGACTGCATCGTAAGATGGTCCAATTTGTCCCAGAGCTCTAAAGCCTGGGCCAAAGATTATTTAGGGACTAGACTTGTTCTTGGCTGAAAGTAAAGCTATTGGGATGTTCTCTACACCAGAAAGGTAGATGATGTGTTAGGTAAGGCATGCTTCAGCACTTTCTATAGATCCTGAGGGCCCCACGAATATATCTGTTTGAACATTTTTGTCACGCAGCCCCATGGGATTCAGGATACTTGTGTTCCCTTCTTGATTCACCTTAGACTTGTTACGGGGTCCCAAGCATGTTGGTTCTCCCACTATGCTCCCGTCTCCCCAAACAATTTGTCTATTTAAACCTCACGCTCTGGGAGACAGGGCTCTGATTGCAGAGATTGTCCTAATAACACTCCTGACAGATAAGAGCATAAGAGCACTTCCATCACAGCTCTTTCACGTGCTCTAAATGCAAAAATAAAAGGGACTTTACTTTCCCTTGTTTAGATCCTACTGCATCCCCAAAAGTGAAGTTAAATACCTGATTAGAAGGCAGCAAAATACTTTTTGCAAAGAACAAAAACCTATCTGTATGTTAAAAATGGTATAAACCTGCTGTGGGTGAGAGCGTAAGTGTTGACACGAGTGTGTTAGGTTGAGGTTTAGAACATCATTATTTGCTCTTATTTACCAAATGTCTTACCTACCATATTATCTGCCTTTTCAGATGTGTACTGCTTTTGATTTTTAATTGGTCTTATTTACCAAATGTCTTACTCATTAGACTATCTACTTTTTCAGATGTGTTCCCGTTTTGATTTCGCTGTGAAGCAAACCAGGATATCAAAACAGCGACACATGAGGCTTTTTCAGCATCTTGGTACCTTTGACACAGGGTCCATCCCCTCTGTGTACCACTCTGGTGGGTTAGCAAATGGCCCCTTCTCGATTTAACTTTGAATTCTGTGATCCATGTTTGCCATCTCCCTGTTCAGTACGTCGGGAGACTAATAAGGCATTGAACGTGATGGGGCTGAGCTAGAGATGCCAGAGGTTGCTTCTCCTCCACACCTCGCTGACACGTCTTTCTGCCTCTGGTTTTCGTGTACCGTTTGGAATGATTTATCTCCCTTGTAAAGGAATAACTTCACTACCTGAAACAGTCTGAAACATTGCACTTCATTTCTTTTCTCAAGGCTAATTGTTGCAGCAAGCTGGTCTCATTCCCCAGATATCTGAAGCGTGTAGTCAACAGCAACTCATTATTCAGAGCAACAGAAGCCCCTGGGGGTATTTAGTCACTTAATGCTAAATATGTCCTTAACTCTTCTGCTGGAGGGGACTTGAGAAGATGCTCACTGCAGCCAGGGTCTTTTTGTGATGATAGCAAAGAGCGGCTAAAACGTCCCACAGAGGATGAGGCAGCCCGCCACAGGGGGTTAGTGTGGGGGTCCACACAAGCAGGGTTTGTCTCTGGAGATGGATACCCCTCCTCATCATCACAGCAACCCTGCATGACGTTTCCAAGCAATTCCCACCTAGATAGAGCAGAGCCATATGAGGTCTTACAGCCCATCATCGGACTGGGACACCACAGAGCACACCCTGCAGATCCCAGCTCGGCATGTCTGTGCTGCCAAGGGAGTCAGCAATAAGGGACAAAATTGCATCAGTCGTGGGATTTTTCACATTTAACCTCATCTTCATGAGCATTCCTTACCTCTCGGTGGCTTTCAATTTGCAATTAAAGCCCCTGAAGGTGGGAACAAAAAAGGCAACTTTTGTCTGAAGAACAGTTAGCTATGTGCAGTAGGTTGGATGTTGGATTTATTGTTTCCTTATACAATAAAATCCATTTTTTGCTGAATAAAACCCAGCTGTTTGCACTGACTGCTTAAGAACACTCTAACATTTAATCTAAAAAACATCTCCAAATGACAGTTTGCCCCAGACCTTCTGGTAGCTGAAAATCCAGAGCACAAAGGATGTAGTTTTCTAAAAAAAAAAAAAAAAAAGAAAAATCTCAGTGCATTCTTGGGAAAGCAAACAAATTTACCAAAAATATCTAACAGTTAAAAACTCTGGAGAAATTAGCAATAATTATAGACTGTCTTGATCGGAGTTTTTTGATCGGGTTTATATAGATCTCATTGCATTACGAGCCTCTTCACAGTTCAAGATGTCTGGAACTAGCAAAAAAGTGTTAGCAAAATATAAATGCCTTTAACATTACTAAAAAAACCCCTTGCCTTCTGTATGCAAGCCAACATAACAACAACAACAACAAAAGAAAAACAGTGGTAGCAAATATTAATAGTTTATTCTTTAGGTTAATTTAAATTACCCTGTTTTACCAAAAGTTGGATTCATTTTCAGCTTGCAACAGGCAGGCTGAATTTTAATGCATTTTACCCTTTTATTGTTTTGTCTAATAAAAATGTCCTTAGCTCATGAAAAACACAATGATGAAAACTGATGGCTTGATATGCAAACTTTGACCCACAGCAATAGCCTACTATGTCACCAGCCGGGAAAATTCCAAGTGAAAACGTTTTTGACAATAAGCAATAAAGGAACAGCATTCCAGGGAGGAACTCACACTTGAGGCTGACAACTAGGCGAGAGATTAAAAAGAAGAGAGTGAATTTTAATGACCTGGAATGCTCTGGAAGATACGTCTGGTGTAAGTATCAAAAAACTACAACAAAGAATGCAAACATGATAGAGCCCAAATACGCGTGAAACTCTAAAGGTCTTAAAAAAAATTAAAAATGGAGAAATGAAGTAATGTTAATGTGTGCAAAGATCCCTGGCTTGGTGGCTTGTGCTCCTGTTTAAGAGCAATCTAGGGGACGTACACATGTACGCAGAGATAAACACGACTTGTCAAATCAGGTCCACTTCGGTTAAAGGGGTTGCCTCAACGAATGTTCTTCTAATCTTCCTTTTTCTAAAAACCCAGATCTGCCTGCAATTCAGAGTGGAAGCTGAAGGTGTTTTGTAGGGCTGAAGACTGATAAGGCTGCACCAGGACCCAGACACTTCAGAGAGGGCACCACTGACTTGCCCAAAAGCTCTAGATAGATTATTAAGGTTTCTTGTGGACATTTGACCATGAAGGCGCTTGGCTTTTCCTCCCTCTACCAGATGATTCTGCAGCCCCTAAGTACTAGCGTTTATTGAACTCTCTTTACTTCCAAGAAAAAAAAAAAAAGATGAAAAAGAGGAAAAAATTGTACAAAAAAATAAATCCTGCTTTTGTTCTGGATAAAACTAGGTCAGCGTTTTCCATCCTCACTGTCAGTTTTCTGCAGTGTGTTTTGTACAAAGCATCATCATTCCAGCAAAAGGTATTTATAAAGTGAGCTTTGACAAAACAATTGGCTTTGGGGTTTTTTTGTTGGTTTTTTTTTTTTTTTTCCAGAAAGGCTTTGGCATCTGTCACTGACAGAAAAGATTTAAGATCTAGGTAGAATTTTCATCTCTCACAATGACTTGGCCTATATTGACTAGATCTAATAGACCTGATGTTTTAAAACCCCTTGTGCAGTAAAGCACTATAAATTGCAGCCGTTTAGAAATCCCCCTCCTCTACGGAAAATTTTCGGTGGATAACGTATAAATGTTTCCAAGATTTATTTTCACCTGGCACCCACACAACATCTCCCCCCTGCCACTTCTCTTGATTCAGAGACAAAAAAAATAGTACCACATGGGAGCTAGAACATGCCAAAAATAGTACCCCATGGGACAAGAAGGATGCCAAAAACACAGACTACAGTGGGCAGGGGGCATGACAGAGGCTTTGCTGAAAGAAATGAGAGAGCATTTTCCCCAGAACTGGGGAACAAAGACAACTTTTTTCATTTCTTCATGGTTTGCAACCAACTGGTAAACCCAGACCCTTTTCCACACACATTTCAGTGCAATTACACACAGAAAAAAAAAGTGATACTTGAAATGCGAAAATAAAGAGAAAAATATCTGTCATTTTCTTGCCATCTTTATCAGCACGCAGACAATCAGGACTAGTTAAGGCTTATTGTGCGCACACAGAATAGTAACTCCAGGGCATTTACTCCATTGTGGTGACACATAACCCACTGCAAGGGTAATGCCTCCACTTACCCCACTCCTCCCACTTCATTAGGAATACGCTCTGTCTGCAGCAGTTTTGGAGCCCCTTACCTGTTCCATGAAAGAGGATTTGAAAGTGTAAGATGCAGCTGGGGTAGATGCTTATCATCAGTTCTCCAGCCAGATCATCCCTTAATAAAAAAATATATGAGAAGGTCATCCACTGTGGACACATAAAACAAGACCAAAGATCTACATCAGTGACAAAAAAGAAATGGACTGAGAGGCCTGGTGATCATGAACGTCCCTACATCTCACTAATAAAAGTGGGATACAGGACTGATCAGCAAGATGGGAAGAGTTGGAAAGCAGAGACATGCATGACAGAGAAGCATAGAAGACCTGCACTGGCAAAAGCAAGAGATGGATGAAGGACCATAGGGCTGAAGACAATGGGTTTCTCTGTAGAAGCGGTAGTAAAGGCATCACAGTCTGGCCTGCATTTGCACTGAGGTTCTTGCTCTTGGATAAAGTCAGAGAAGACAGAACAAGACCTTAGATGGAGAAAGGGAGGAAAGGCAGAGAGGACTACAGGAACGCTGGCGAGGGGCTGTTTCTTAGGGAGTGCAGTGACAGGACAAGGGGTAATGGGTATAAACTAAAAGAGAGGGGATTTAGATTGGACGTTGGGAAGAAATCCTTCCCTGTGAGGGTGCTGAGGCCCTGGAACAGGGTGCCCAGAGAAGTTGTGGCTGCCCCTGGATCCCTGGCAGTGTTCAAGGCCAGGTTGGAGGGGGCTTTGGGCACTCTAGGCTGATGGGTGGTCTCCCTGCCCATGGCAGGGGTTTGGACTAGATGATCCTTGTGGTCCCTTCCAACCCAAACCATTCTATGATTCTATGACTTCAGCACATCCCACAGCTCTAGAGGCAAGGCAGGAGACAATACACAGCCATAAACTAGTTAATCTCAAAAGCTTCATCTGAGCTGTCCTAAACCAAACATGCCACCAGAAAAGCATTCCTGCAGCCCTGTAATAGCTCAGCGTCACTCACAATAGCCACAGCGTGTCCAGCAGAACAGCAAGGTTAGTCAGTAAATCAATATTATGTCAAATCCCAAAGTCAATCTGAGTCTGATTCATCTTGAAAACACAGCTCCCATGTCTTCAAACACAGCCAAATTCTTTACAGGAAAAAAGTCTCTGCTTCCCTGGGTGTTGTGAACAAGTAAATAAGTCTAGCAAAATCCAAACACAATTTGGCAGGATATAATACTTGTTGGAGATAATCCTACCTGCTGAAATTTCCTTTTAACCTCAGTGAAGACTCCAGTAGATGCTAAGTATAATCAGGACAGATACCAATTCTCTCCCACTGGAAAGCAGAGTGAAAAGTCTTCAAAATAATATTCTTTCATGCCAGAGCACGGCAGCAAAGGAAAAGTTCTGGAATTAGTTACTTTGGGCAATTTTCTTCTGAAAAGTACGCTGGGGGATTTTGGGTGTGGTAGGTTCCCCCAGGGTAATAACAGCATGACTCAGCCCATGACATTCAGGTGATGGAGAACCAGGGTGTTCCCAGGTAGGGGGACTGCAGATTCCCACAGCAGGAGTTGGTCTGGTTTTTCCTGAACCCGTGGTGGGTTGGAAAGGAACACGGCAAAGCTGTTGTCAACGTTTCTTACCAGTTGAAAACCTCTCACTACAACTTCTGCCTTGCCATCCATCTTGAAAATGGCTCTCAAGTATTACAGGATGGGGATGACTCTTGTGGTCACCTAAAGATACACTTTACAGATAGATTGTCCCAAGCCTCAAAAAGATTTCTGGAAATGCCCATAATGCTGCACAAAGTGTTTATTCAACTTCAATTAAAGCTCTGATCATGCACTAACTGTATATTTTATTGCAAAAAAGCATGAGTTTCCTGATGATTAAAGGACTGATATCGCTATTATTAATTATCATTTGTAGCATGGAAGGCTGCCGTGTGATTCCCCCTGCAGAGGTGGGTGCTGTACATACCCTCCTGAAGAAGCATCCTTGGCCCTGGAAAACTTAGAAATCTAAATAGACAGTGCAGACAAAGAACTGCCATTATCTTCCTTTTACAGATGGGGAACTGAGGCACAGAGAGATTAACTGACTTGCCAACATCTGTGGAAGAATGGAGGATTAAACCTTGATCTCCTGAGTCAAGTCTGGTGTTCAGTCACCGGACCAGCCTTCCTGCTCCTGCTAGTGTGTTATTGCTATCATCTGCTCAGTGGTTTTTCCTACCCATTTCTACCTAATCCCTTTTCAAGGTAGCCCTTCAGGGACTGTTACTTATGTGGGTCAAGGCTTGATACAGCCATGCCAAAGCAGGACATACTGTTTCGTCCTGTGGGCACCACTGCCTCGGCTGGCAGGTGCCACTGCTGGGTGGCGTCGCAGAAGCAAGGACTTAGAAAGTCATTTCTAGTTCAAGACAGACAAACCAGCCATGGAATAGCTGGGCAGCAGGGAAAGAGGAGGGTGTTTGCTGCATCTGCAGTTCCCACCCTAGCGAAGCCAACAGAGTGTGTTCATGTAGGAAGAAGGCTTGTAAGATGGGGCTGTAAGACAAGAAGAAAAAAAATCTTGAAAGGTGTACATTGGATGGATCCCTGGACTCTATAAGTGTTTATATCTTGTGCTGCAATACCACCTGCAGGTCCCAGCACAGGGCTGGATGCTGCAGAGAAAAGTTGGTCTTATAACCCAAGGGGTAGGTCCCAGCTCTCAACCTCCATGGGAGCCTTTCTGGTCGCTACAGAGGGTTCAGATGCGGCTCTGTGCACACCGTCAGACAGGTGGACCCCGCGCTGCATCACTGCGCGCATTGTCCAAACCCGTCCTCTCAACCTAATCAAATGCCTTGCAAAAAAAACCCTAAAAACCTGTAAGGAGGAAGCCCACAAGGAAAATAAGCCTCGAAACAGCCTTTGAGGTGGAAAGCTGCCAGTCCTCCCAAGGAACTAAGCAACAACGCTATTTCCGCACCGTTTGTGAAAGGTCAAACCTTTGTCCTCCACCGGCAAGCGATCCGTTGGCATGTGGACCCCAAGCAGAGCTGCCCCACTCCCCCAGCCCATTACAAAACGGGGGGCGAGGGTGGAGGGTGCCACCGCCAGGCCCTCACCTCAACGCCTGTCACCCCAATTGCAGTGGGCAAGAGATCACAGGCAAACGGCGGTATCTGCTCAAGAGACATCAGACAGCGTCGGAGCAAGGGTAATCCATTTATTTTTAGAGAAGTTTTTCCACTCGGAGATCATACACACTGCAGATCACAGAAACACATGCAAGCATGAAATTTAATTTTTAAGAATTCTTTTCCTGGGGCTTCCATGTAAAGCGGCAGTGAATGGGAAAAACTATAATCATGACAAGACAATTACAGAGGGGTTTTTTGCTAAGCATGAAACTTCAAAAAAAATGTTTAGGGAAAGAGGGAGAAAAAAACCCCCAAAACACTAGACCAGTCATTTTTGTCCAGTTGTCTTGTTCCACTGGAGCAGAATTAGACATCACGTCAGATAAGTGACTTTTAAATAATAAGCAGCTTTAAAGTACCCACGAATAAAAAATAAAATGTTTGAGCTTGAGCTACTTTTCCTGGTTTGGCTGTTTTAGTGACACAGGGTGTATGCAAATGTGGAAACTGTCTGCAACCTCCTAAATGCTGCAAAACACACGCACTTGTGCTTTTGGCATGAAAGGACCGGGAGAGACATATATTAGGATTTGTGGGATTATGGTGAGAAAGCAGGAGTGATAACTTTGATGTTCTTTTAAAAAAAAAAAAATGGTGAAAAGAGAAAACTGTCAGTGTTTTTTTTTTTTTTTCTTCTTGGCAAAGCCCCCCAGGAAAGAGCTAGCATGGAAAATGAATCCCCTCTCATCTCCCGGAGAGGCAATTCCTTCCCTTCCAGCCTAAGTTCACCGACATGGCTGTGTGGGGAGCTCAGACGCTGCGTGTCTGAGCCCTGCTTAGCCTGTGGATAAACAGAGAGGTTAGTTTCTGCAACACGCAGCCACGTAAAACTTCTTAAGTAGCAAATACTCCCTGCAAAATAAATACCCATTGTACATCCGGAAACGCGAAATAGAACCGATTTGGTACTGGTGAGCAATGCGTGATTGCCACCTCGACGGTCACATAGGAATTTTAACTCTGGGGAAGATTTCTAGCTTGCTCCTCATTAAAGCCGGTCCTTTCTTGGCGTAGGTCTCTTCTGATGTAGCAACAACTGCTTAGAGGTTTTCACAGCTGCCCTATTCATAGCTGCAGCACCCAGCGGCTTTAAGTAGGAAATAGAGACTCAAAAATAGCTCATCGATTCACAGCGGAGGGAATCAAGATGTTAAAAAATTGCTCCGAAACTTTTCAGCTGCCCTTATTCAAGAGGCAGAGGTTTTAGCGCTGATCGCTTAGGGGGGAAACGGCATAAAGCAGAAAGTGTAAAAGGGTTTACCTCTATTCTGCAGCACTGCAGCATCCCTCCGAGGCTCTCGTCCCTGCATCAGGCAACACTCAGCCGCAGTCAAAGGTGGGAGCGCCATGCTCGGCTCCTCCAGGTCTAGAGACAACACAGCAAAATAATTTGTCAAATTGTCAAAACTTAACAGACATGGGAGAGGAGCAGACCGGGGAAATTTGGATAGACTGTGCCTTCACCCAGTCTTAATCTCACCACTGGAGGCTGTAAACATGATGGGTAAAGTGACAGTCTGGCTACAAATCTGTCTGGCAGCTTCATTAGACATCTTTCGCCTGACTGATTAAACTGCATTTAAGACCCACTTTCATTTTTTCAAGTCTTTTGTTTAAATTAAAAGGTCATGTTTTGAAGCGAGTGATCCGCTGCCCTCTCCAGTCTCCTGCCACAATGCAGTTACATTAGTACCAGTGTTGCACAAAGCGCTCTGAATAAGATCCACCGACACCAACAAATGTCGCAGCCAGCGGAGGTTACAGAAAGGGGGTTTTGTCTGTTCGTTATATGCCACAGCAGGGACACAAGCTTGAAAAGTCCCCCAGCCTCAAACTTGGACTATTTCTGCTGCGCACCCGGGGGACTTGCAAAGAGGACTTGCTACTTTCGCAAATTTATTAAAGCAGTCGCGTTTGCCCCGTACGTCTCGCTCCACCGTGTTTTTTGCTGCTGCCTCGCCACTCGGGAGCTGAAAGGGATTTTTGGTGGTTAGACAAAAAAAAACAACAAACAAACCAAACAACAAAAACAAACCCAGGACCTGGGATTTGGGGTCTAATGCTGCCAAGTGCTGAGTGCCATCTGTTCCCACTGGCTCCGAGCGGCCGCGGGGCTGCTCCAGAGCTCACGGGATGGGGCCCCGGCGCGGCGGAGCCTGACGGAGCGGGGCAGCTCTCCAGAAGATGTAACATGGCATCTTGGGAGCGCTCCCAGTTTACACCTCTATGTCTCTGGCCCGCAGACAGACCACACTTAACCCACCGCCCTGCAGCCAAGCATTTCTCTGAGCTCTCAGGAAATAGCAAGTGTACTAGAAGCTGGGAGAGATGTCCTGGCTGCGTTTGAGACTCACGCACGCTTTGTTTCTAATGAAATCCAGGAGCACAGAGATGAATCGGAGGGTCAAGACATGGAGCAGCCGCTCCCGAGGAGGGTGATGGCTGAGCTGTCCGCTCTTCTCAGGTGAAAAGCAGGAATCAAGGGAACTGAACAAACGGACTGAAAACCAAACGCTGGGTCGCTGCCTCGGAGGAGTCCTTGCTTCCTGCCGACAAGTGTAACTCGGGCATGAGGGGGTCGGTTCAGCGCCTTGTGCGAGAGCCCACTTCACACCAACGGGATGTAAAAGTTGGCTCAATTTTTACTAGACCCGACGAGCCTCTCGCAAGCGCTCTGCTGTAGATGGCTGTACTCTGTCCCGGGGCTTGTTGTGCCCTGTTATATTCCTCAAACTGCAATTCTGTTAACCGAGAACGTTACAAATGTGACTTCATAAATGGAACTGTAGCTTGGATTGCAATACCCATTATGTCCCGGGTCTGACATGCTTTCTCACAAGTCTTTTTTTTATATATCACATTGCACTGGAACTCTGGCTACGAAAATTTACACAAAAATGTATTTGGAGGAGGGTTACTTTGTTTCTTTTACAGATACAATTAAATCCTTGATAATCACTGAGGTTTTCAGAAGTGGCGGTGACACCAGAACCCCCCCAGACAGCGTTTCCTTCGGATTGCAATGGAGTTTGATCTATCGTAAGTGCCAGTACATACCAATATTGCAAACACATCCCTGGCTGTCTGCTGCATTTCTCACTTATTGCAAGGGTCCAAGGCTGGCTAGGTGTAACATCTACGTTATCACTCTAAAATCAAGCTGCCTTTTTTGACCCACCGGCACGGAAGCTGCTGGAATCCTCTAGTGTAACATTTGCTTTAGGACTACATTTCTCTAATTGATGCGCCTAAGATTCACACGCAGGTATTGGCAGGAGAATAGACCCTTCAGCATTTAAAAGTAAATCCTTGACATTTCTATCTCATACAGCAAGTCCAATTATCTTTTTGCTCTGTTCCGCAGTCAGAAATCGGAAAGGCAGAAAGAAATCCAGAGTACACAGTAAATTTTTCCAAGTTGTGTGGACTGCTGTAAGTAAGAGCAGTGAATATGATCCAGCAACAACAAAGAGTATCTTGGATATCAAGAGGGTTAAAGCAGAATTTAAGGCTTTTCTGAATGCACTTGCTTTTATAAAGCCAGAGGACATTTTGCCATTGAGCATTCATTTAAAAAAGTGAAATAAAGTAATCTTTCTTTCCCGACACCTAACAGAAATGCTTCTGAATGACCCTTTCCTTTTCTTCACACAGGCTATGGGTTGGGGTTTTTTTTGCAACTAGCTGACTATGAATAGGCCCAACCATTACTGTAAGCCATCAGTTTGCGGTGCCAACAATTATATCGGTTATCCAGGCCCTTACGTGTCATTTAATACCTACTTTCATAGAGGGGGAGATGAAAAGAACAACTACAATAAGATGCAGTTAATTATGGATATGTTTAGAAACAGTCTAATGAATAATAAACAACGATTTATTTCCTCTGTCTATGACACAGTGGCAAATAATTAAGAATCAAAAGAATTCAAAGTATTAGGTAACAATCAGAAAACTTGTGCAAGATTTTTTTCTGCTCAAGTTTAATTGGTTCATTGTTCCCATGAACTATAAACCACGGGGTTGATAGCGGTGCTAAAGTTTACTTCTATAAAGGAAGATTAACATATTCGGGAACTTTACCCTAATCCTTGTTTTGCGTTAACTCAAGCAGATTGGATTAGTAATTCTTACCTACCACCCACCAGAAGAAAACGGGTTTCTTTTCTCAGACAACTGGCTGTATTGTACCTTCATGTGCATTATCTGCGCTGAAAGCGTTCTGCAGAAAGAAATAATGTGAAGTGAAAGGGAAAAGAGTTTTACACTGTGATGGCAAGAAACAATTGCTGACGTTGCAGAGTCTGAACTCTACTGAAAGGTAAGGCCTGTTCCTCCCCAGTTCATGGGCTGTTATTTCAGGCAAAATGAGAATAAATCTTCCTTGAATTTCTCATTCAGGAAAATTACGAAAATGAAGAAAAGTTGATTTACAATTTCTGATTTGGAGAAATCAGAACCTGTGCGGTGTGCTGGCAACAGCCCAGAGCGGGAGCAGAGCTGGCTTTGTGGTTGAGCTCCTCTGAGCATCGGCTGTTAACACAGGCGTTGCAAGCCCACCGGGCTCCCATGGGCTCAGCCCTGCTGGGAAGGGGGGCAGCCACCGCGAGAAGCGTCCTGGTGATCCTCCTGGCGTGTGGATGTGGTGCAGTGCAGACCAACCACAAGTACCAGTATAGCCTTGGGCCCGTGGATATATCCCACTGAAAAGTTAGATCCAACAAGTGTCTGCCATCCAGGTGAAATCCCATTTTCAATAACTTCCTGAGCAAAGCCAGGTCTTGCTTTACTGAAGTGGTTAAGGCACCATCCCTGGAGGTATTTATAAGATGTGTAGGCATGTCACTTAGGGACATGGTTTAGCGGTGGGCTTTGCGGTGCTGGTTTAATGATTGGACTTAATGACCTTAAGGGTCTTTTCCAACCTAAATGATTCTATGATTCTATGAACTCAGCACCACATCTGCACATACTCGCTCTCTTTAAAATTTCTTTTCTCCCATTCTGACTTTCTCTCAGAGTCTATAGCCCAGATCCTCCTGCGCCTTCTCCATACACCGGAGCTATCCCTTTACTCAAATAGAAGCAGAACAAGATCCCAATGAGAGATAAACACTGGCACTGACATGAGAAACAGCAGAAGGACTTGATACCACGCAGGTTTCTATGAAGTTTGGTAAGTCCCAAGAATCTTCTAGATGATACACTAGGGAAAATATCCTTCTTACATGTATGGACACACTTAGCCGGATCCTTTCTGTCATTGATCAGCAAGTTATGCCAGGAAATTTGAGGGTGTTTTGAATAAGCAGAATCAAACTCTTTTGCACAATATTTAAAAGCAATCTGATGCCCCAGATGGACACAGCTTCTCCATGGATTACATACTGTGGACCAAACCATGCAGGGCCATGGAAGAGCCCAATGCAAGCAGTGGTTTCTGTCCAAGCTCCATCCAAGCACAAAACTGTGAAACGCCCACAAAATGTGGCAGCAGCACATAGAAGCAAATGCCAAGGTATAGAAAGGCCACTCTTTGCTTTCTTGTTTATGCTGGTTGCCTCTGCACCTCAACAGAGCTGATGGCCTTCCCATCATGAAGGAAGAAAAATTAATTACTGCTTGGGTGGTTTCCTCTCTTTTTTATGATATTAAACAATGATTGTAACATGGGACAGCTTTAAAAACATTCGATTGCCAGGACTATAGGAAGTAAAGAGCTAGCAAACATACATGCCCTTACCATTGAAAAATACTTGGTGCAAGCACAGCTACAGCCACGAGCTTTGTGCTAAACTACAGTGAGCAACAACAGGGATTTCATGGGCAAAGAGTAATGTCATGCACTAGCTAAATGTGAAGAGGCAAACTGGCTAAATGGTGGCCCAGTTTAACCTGGATTTCTAATTGGACCTCAGTAGTTACCAATACATCCCATTTACTTCTGCTCATTAGCAAAGAGGGATATTAATTAGCTCTGCACCTAGGAATGAAAGAGAGAACCCTGAAGAAGTTCCATCTATTTCTCCCTCATTCCAGCCCAGTGCTGTCTCAGGTGATCCAGGACTGACTCTTCCACTAAGCCATACTTTATATTTTGGAAGGCAGAAGCAGCCCACCAGAAAGAAAATTACAGTGGTCTGAGGTACCTTGCTTCAGTATCTTAAGGGTAAAAGAAAAAGCGCCCCCCCCAAAACCAATAACAACAGTAAAAAACACACAAGATTGAGACGTAACTCATCTTGGCTGCAAGAAGCAGACAAGAAATTCCTTAGAAGTTAATTTACTGTCCCTAAATGAGGTGGGGACTGTGTGCTTGTCTCTGCCTCATCTGTGAGCTACGAGCTCTGGCGCAACCTCTGTTCACCAGCCCAGCTACCTGCGGAGTGTTCACCCTTTACCACCCTTCACTTGGCTATGGAAAATACCAACTCGGGGATGCACCATGTCGCAGTGCCTCCCACAGCAGAATCCTGACCTCGTATAGACCTGCTCAGTACAATTTTAAAGCTTGTTAGCTTATAGTGAAATTTGTAGGGAGTTACTTCCCAATGTCCGTGGAATGGCAAGAAAACCCTGGGGTGTCCCAAGGGTCCCGCAGAACTTGAAGCCGGTGCATTTCCCGGGAGAAGTTTGGAGGTTTTCAGGAACACATACGTGAATGACCTTTGAGTTTTGTGCTGCTGTCACTTGAAATCTTTTCTTCCCAGAGAAACTGTTGTTTCTGCTATATCAATAAAAGAAAAATGAGGAGTGGCTCAATAAATTACCCAGATGCTTTGTAGTGTCTGTTATGAGAGCTGCAAGTACTAATTTTTTACCTTCTTCCTTTTTCATGGTTTTCCACCAAGCTGTGCAAAACACACTGCATATCGCTTACTGTTTGGGATTTCATGAAGAAAAAAATAAATGCAGCCTCCAAGTACTGATTTCAAACTGCTGTAGTGAACTCTCCTTTTTTCGTTACATAATAGAGCCTTTTGTCCTCAGTTTTCCATCTGTTTGCTAAGCATTTTTCACTTGAAGACTCAATTAGGACAAAAAAACCCCACACAATCATTCAATTCAAAAATTAATTTGGAGATCAAGGGACTGACTTAGGCCTATACCAGTGACTAAAAGCGATTCAGGCTTTGTCACATGATCCAAGAGAACTCAGCAACAACAGTTTAGCTGCTTTAATCCTGCTTAATTTGAGTGCAAAGAAATTCACATGTGCTACTAAGAACATTTTGCGAGTACACTGTGTCCATTTTTCTGGGTCCCCACGTCCAAAGACTTTGTTTCATTGAGAGCTCATGACATCCTTGATTAATAACCCCCGTGCAGACAAACGAAACACACGCTATTTTGCAGACACGGTGAGCGAGCGACTCAGGAAACATCCCGCTGAGGAAGAGGTGATTCCAGATAACGCATTTTACAAGCAGGAGCGATAGCAAAACCAGCACCTTTAGGGGTTTCGGCAGTGAAGGAGGTCCCACGGTGCCAGGGGTGGTGTAAAACAGAGATGCCGTTGTTGACTCAGAGTGTATTTGAAGAAACAATACAGCTATGTCACAGGAGGTCTTAGCAATATATATAGCACTAGTTTTATAACTTTTTACGCGTGCTTTGCACAAGCTATAGGATCGTTAGCAGTGAAAGGCTACGTCCTTGCCAGCTATCACCACAGGGCAGGAGCGTGTGATCCTGGGGCCACGCGACGCGTTATCAGCCCACCTGAAGCTTGGCTCCAACCTATTTCAAGGGGAACAGCCAAGCAAATTTTCATTAGATGAAGGAAAACCTGGAAAAATCCCATCCAGCAAACACATGCGCGCACACATACCCTTTCCCTCTCTAATGCCTTGAGCATTGCTGGTTTTGGAAGAACTTAATTAAAGTCAGTTGTGAAATTTCCGAGGAAAAAAAATGTAATCCCTTACAGTAAATGTGCTGTGATTGTTCTGGGTTCGCCCTGCTTCTCCCCCTTGACTGGTCTCATGGTGAGACAACATAATCTGAGAGATCAAAAAGAAACCAGCCATGCTTGCTTTTCATCTTCCCTCTGACAAAGCAAATGGCAGTGGGAAGGGCTTGAACTGCTTGATCCAAGCAAGAAGCCAGGCTCATCCCTGGATCTAGCAGGTCCCTCAGTTCAGTAGCTAGTTGCCCAGTTCATGTAAATGTCCTTCCTGGACACAAAGAGGTCTCCCTGCAGGAAACGTCCCTTCCCAGGAGCTTGACTGAAGCAGAAAATTTCTGAAAATGTCCTGGTTTTGTTCTCTGTCTACAAGAGAAGTGCAACATGAAGGTATAACGTCCTTTTTCCCATCTCCTTCAATCCTTAGATGTCTGGTGAGGAGTCCCCAGGAGTTGCTTGGCGTGGGTGTCAGCCCCCCTGCTTACCCTGGTGAGGACAAAACCATAATTCTCCAGCTGAAAAAAGTGTGCTGAGGCAAAGGGATGAAAACTGGGTGAGGAAACCAAAGAAAACTCCTGGGAAACAGCCCTGAGCAAGGTGCGACATGGTGATTCTCTGCTCCAAGGCACATATTGCTCCCTGCTTGCTGCCCTGTTGGGACCTGGATTCCCCAAACCTGTGTTTGTAGGTCTGTGACAGGTTTGGCCCTGAAGGACCTGCTTTTCCATGAAATGTGCAGGTGCAGACGTGCAGACCCACCTCCAGTAGTTGCACAGCAAGAGTGATAGGCAAGTTTAGCTGGGATTTGACATGGCGAAGTCTCAAGGGCCTCTTTTTCCCCACCTTTGCCTTAATTTACAGCTACGCCAAGATGTGTGGTGCGCTGATGTTTTGGGAAAAAGTGTCCAAACACAGCCGCTTGCAGGAATCGGTTCATTTAGGTGACAACCCTTCAAAATGCTGGACAGTCGATTAAAGGAACAACCAAACAAAAGCCACAATGACAACGGTCCTGCGGCTCTGTTAGAGAAAGAAGCCGTACAGAAAGGTCTGTGTCGGAAACCCAACCAATTCAGCATCAAAGAGAGGAGAAATAACGAGCAAAGCTTGCCCTCCTCCCCTTACCCGCACGGTGTGTTTTATCTAGTCAGAGTGGCGGTGCTGGCATGGAGCCAGGGATCTCGCCGATAGATCCAAGCGGTGCTGATTAAGAAACGTAACCAAAGTAATTAATGATGGGGGAGGACTGGCTCCTGGTGCTGACGGCGGAGCTGGGATCCGACTCATTCTTTTCAACAGTTAACCCCAGAAAGAGTCAATTAGAGCGGGACTTCCCAACCTTTTGCAACAAACACTCTCACTTTCAATTAAAATGGCTCGCTAGGAACCCAGAGCAGCGAGTTTGAGTCAGCAGGCTGAGCAGAGCATCAGGCTTCCCGTCCCTTTGTAGTTTCTGACTGTATTTCTCTAACGCACCAGTTTTTAATTTGCAAAAATATTGTCAGGATTTCACCCAGGATTTCGGATGGGTTTCGGCGCTCTCCGTGCTCTGTTCAATATTCTGGACAAGGTTCCAGCCTCGCCGGTATCAGCAATGGCACTTGCTCCGATTTTCAGGGCAGCACTTGGTTCTCCCTGTGTTTAGGCCCCTGCTGTTGATAAGGTCCATGAATGCTAATGCTGGGTCAATATTCTGGACCACTGTAGGGCTGCAGATGCTCAATTCTGTCTTTTGGATGGGTGCAGGTTTGTCTCTGCTTAGATCATAACGTAGGGTGGGTTTTGGAGTGATGAAGCTGATTTCAGCCTCCTAGATTCATTATCATTTTGGTTCAGTTTGATATTCTGGCTAAATTCTGTAACAGCTCTAGCTGGGTTTCCTTCATATAAAGCAAAGGAATGAGCTAGGAAATCTAGGTTGAGAGGCAACCTTTACCTTTTCTCTTAAATTCTTTGTGTCAAAATAATGATATATGAGAGAATTGCAAAGGAATCAGAGTCTTTTAAATTTTTCAATTTACTTAACATTTTTTATTGTTGTTTCTTGGAGGAAACCTGAGTGTTACTGAGCAAATCTCAATCCTCTCCCAGCAAGTCCAAAAGACTCAGGAGCTTCTGACTCTTTCTGGCTGGCCCTATTGGCTCTGCTGATGGACAGACATGGATTTACACCTTGTTCTCCTTGACTTTCCCCTTGAACTTCCAGCCTGTCCACATCCTTCTTCAGGAGCAATATGCAGGCTTCACCATGAGATGATACTGAAACCTGGCACAGGTTTAAAATAAAGGCTGAGATACTGCACACTGGAGACTGAGGCTCTACTTCTGTTTTTCAAGCTCCCATTGCCATTTGTGCTGGACGTCTGTAGGCAGCTTCCACACAGGCAAAAGCTCCACTGGCTTGCGAGGTGTCTCTGTACTGCTTCCTTCACAAGGGGGACTTGATTTTATTTAGCTTTAGTTTATGATCACGTAGAAAGACTGCACTGTGCTGAGCACCAGCATCATAGTGGAGAAGTAAGATCTTAAGCTTTATCCTCTGTTTTGGTTCACACATAATCTCCCTAAAACCCCAAATTGCTGAACATTTACCCTATTGCTCAAGACACCCACAGATTCAGTCTCCTTCCCCACACCCTTTTTTCAACACGGAAAACCAAGGTTCATTTTCATGACATTCTTTTACGATCTTCATCTTCACTGGAGAAGGCATTTTCTAGCCTAGAGGGTAGAGGTTTTTCTTTATGTTGTCAAAAGTAGCAAGATCAAGTCCTGTGGTGAGGGTCACATCTTTTATAATAAACCCTTCATATCCTTTATTATCTCCTTGTTAAATGGTTCAGTACATTAATTATCGTTATCATCCAATATATTTTGCACTGAATGAAAATATTTCAACAACGCTTTTGGCTGAAGAAGAAAAACATAATACACCATTTTATGAGCAATTTTCATGAAATTTTGCATGCATCCAGATCTTGTGAGGTAGGGAACACACTCTGTTTGAACTTTATAGCCTTCTCATTCAGTTTTCATTAATAATTTTTCCTTTAGTTCTCAATAGGTTTCTCTAGCATTGAGGGAACAATATCAGAGCCCTCCTGTAGCTAATTTAATATCTGTAAATTTCCATGGCTGATAAGCGAGAACTGCGCAGACGAATAGAAAAGTAACATAGTGAATGTGGGAGAAAAAAAAATGCAAATGAAAGTGGAGGCTGCAAGATGCTATGAAGTGATAATCATTGCAAAAAGTTTGGCTTCATCAGGTAAAACCACTAGCAGAAGAACAGGGATTATTAATTGTCCTCTAAAAGAAAACCAAAGTTTTAAATTTGTTTGTCTAAAAAATAATTCCCTTGATAGATAGAAAACCATTTCTAGTGGAGTTTTTCACGAGACCCTGTCCTAAGCCATGCTCACATGCATCCCCAGCTTGCTAGACAGAGGCACTGGCAAGGACAGCCCTGTTTCCTGGTCCAAGAAATCATTTTATATCACACCTTTCTGTCTCTAAAATCAAGGCTCTGACCTGTACTCATAACTCTCCTCTAGACAACCAACCCCTAAATCAGGATCCAAGCCACCTTGCCCTTGTCCGCCCTCCTGCCACATATTTCATGACCGCTACTTGCAAAATTCCTTCTCTAACTACGTACGATTCAGTTTTTCCCCACCTGCACACTCACATGAATCCCACGTGCTTTGGTGACCACTTCAAAGGCTGAACACACCACCCTGGAAAAGAAGCAACTCTGTGAAAACCACAGACGAACCCAACAGCTCTGCAGTGTCTGATGGTATTGATCTCTCTAGAGAAGCTCCACCTTTGGTAGGCACATTAGATTCAGCTCTACAGCAAATAGAATAGAATAGAATAGAATAGAATCATTAAGGTTGGAAGTGACCTCAAGGATCATCTAGTCCAACCATCCCACCACCACCTATTACCCACCAAACCACGTCCCTAAGTACCATATCTAACCTTTCCTTAAACACCCTCAGGGATGGTGACTCCACCACCTCCCTGGGCAACCCGTTCCAATGCCCGACCACCCTTTCAGAGAAGAATTTTCTCCTCATCTCCAACCTGAACCTTCTTCCCACAACAGATCTGCTCCACAACGGTGGGACAAAGCCCCCCTTGGAAAGGATGCTTACAGGTCTATCAATTTAAGATGCATTTTTAAACCTTTGCCTGCACAACACAACTTGTTCTCATGAATGCTCCCAGCTGTGCAATCCTTTGTGGCAGCCATCACACACAAGAAAAAAAATATTGAGATAGGGGACAGTATATTGTGGGTGTTTTAGTGAGGGGAAAGTCTGCGGAAGGACTGCAGACCTTGTTGCACTTAAATAATTCCTTCTCAGCACACTGTGGGTGGTCTGTAGAGAAATGCAAGCTGAAGTGAGCAGGGAGGTGTAATTCTGCTCTCACTGGACCAGTCAGGTTTGGTCCTAGAAGCCAACCCATCCTGTCCAGACAGGATTGAAGCCTTACACTGGGCCACCGGAAAGACAGGACCTGCAAGAGGAAATAAATTCCCCTGGAGCCACGGGACCAACCATGGTGCTGGTCACCAGGACCTATCAACAAGCAAATTCTTTTCCAATCCTGCAAATACCCAAAGCCCTGGCACCCGCAGACCTCACATCTCTAATTAAAAATGGCCACGAATACTTCAATAAACAATGCAATCCATCATGTTCAGGACATAATGAAGGGACACGGAGTGGAAAAGGAGCTTTGCCCCTGTCCCATGTGCCATACTGTATGTGTTTCACCGCAGGGAAGCATGTGCTAATTTCTTACCTCTCTGCTGACTGCACTGTCCTTTTGCATAGTTGCTGCTAAACTGCATGAAAGGTATTTCTAATCTCGTGACGGTGACTGAAAAGGGTTGAAGGACACAAATTAAGTCTCATAGCAATAGAGCAGCCCAAGAATGGAAGGTCAGCCAGTTGACTCTTCCCAGAATCCCCTGAACAATGCAATTATTCATGAAGGAAATTTCAAATTATTTTCATTAGACTTCTGTTTTACCAATCTAACCAAAGTGATTAATTAGGGATTAAAATATTTACTCTGCACATGCTGCCTTGGCACGGCACTAGAATATTTAAGCATTGTGCTAAAAGGGTCAGCTGTCTCCAGTACTGTTTGGAATTCATTCTCTATTTTCTGTGTAAAAGGGCATTGACACTCATGTCTATACTACACTTAGGATCCCGTTAGGGACACGGAGAGAGAGGAATGAGTCTCCCTTCCTGCCCTTGTAGCTGCCCCAAGCTCCCCAACTTCTTTGCTGGGCCACTTCAGCTGAGCAGCAGACAGCAGCAGCAGCAATGGCTACAGCGTGCCGTGCAGGAGATTTTAGGGTCAGCACCGATTCCACAGAGCCAGAAATGAGGGAGATGCCTGTGAGAACCTGGAAGGACCAGCTAGAAAAGAGAGTGTTGGGCTGGAAGAAGGAAGGATTGGACTCAGATTTTGGTCCTGCTACAAATATCCCGCACAACGTTGGCCAGTTTCTTATTCTAACTTGTGTCTCAATTCCTTAGTTTTAATTTGGAACTCACCAGCAGCAGGATGAGAACTTGTCATGCTCGGTAAAGAATAGTGGTGCTTTGATTTCGGCCTACCAGGGAGCAAAATATTCTTCCAGTGAAGCTATCAGGATGTGGCCCACGGGAAGCTGACACTACTCATGTGGACATCTCACAAATGTTTGTCCTTACCTGAACTTTGATATAGCTTTAGATACAATTAACACACAACTAGGATAGGGTGCACACTGGGGTGGAAGCTTGGATTTAGGAACCTCAGCCCTCTAAAGACAGAAACATTGACTAACTCAGTGTCAAACACTTTCACTGGATATGGAGTTTATTGAAACGATCATCTTGCATCCCCACCGTGAAACAGGGTGCTGGAAATGCCTCACTTGCTGCATTCCCTTTCCAGAGCTGCAACCAGCAACCCCAGATCGGAGCCTGGGGCAAACGCCAGCTCACGCACAAGGGTAGCACATTTCTTCTGCTGACCTTCACCCCTCAGCCCTGTTTGCCTGACTGAACCCAGAGCAATGGGATGAGTAACAAGGAAAGACTCCAAAAAGGGTGAAAGTGAGAAACCACACCACTAACGGTGCATCAGGCCACGGTGGCTCAGCCAGTCTGCACAGGGACGGCCGCGTTCGTTTCAGCGCGGAGGATCCGAGCAGCTTTTTTGGCACGGCAATCTGACACATCTCAAGCAAGTGTATGTCTCTACAGGATAGTTAAAATGCACAGTACCTCAGAGCTGGCGAGTGCTGCCACTGCAACCTCACCAAGATGAAAAAGATGTATAACAGGATTTGCATTCCTTTCCAGACTGACTGCTGCAAGCAAACATTTCAGCACTTACTTGTTACCAATATTATTAGAAGTCTCAACCCATTTCCTGGCTGGGGCATGTTTCCTCGAGGGGACTGAAGTCACCTGTCACTTTCTTTCTCATGTTACTTAATCGTTTTAGTCCAAGCAGTAAGCTGCCAATCATATTTAATATTTAGTCACCTTGAATGCATTGCTACTGATTAAATAGACTGCTATTTCAGTAAACAACTGATGAGAGAATACTTACAGCTTCATTATAATTATTCCACCAGATATTAGAGCATTATTCATATGTAAGTCCAAAGAATATTTAGGTCTTCTCCTATTTATTTCACAAACAACATTTTAATTGCTGCCATATTAGCAGAGCTATCAGTACTAATTGGATAATACCCCTTCAAAGATTTTTCTTATAGCAACCTCTTTTGCTCGCATGCTTTTAAGGAGTCTCTGTTTTTTAGGATTTCTGCTGATTAACCACAAAGAATTTTACCCTTATGAGTTTATCAGCCAGGCACCTGTATATATTTTCTTTTTGGTCTGGTTTGTTGTTCGTGATACAGTGAAAACAAGTGGGTCGTACAAGAGGGAAGAAGAGGATGATAAGATGAAGCCTGTACTCCAACTCACGGCAGAGACATGATGGAAAACACCGGTCTTCTGAGATCATCTGTGGCCTTATCCATAGTACATCCCTTATCCTGAGTAGCGTACTCCTGGGGGCTTGAGTACCCTTTTAAAACATGCTAGAAAAGTTCATGAAGAAAAACAAACCTATTATTTATAGACTTAGAAAAAGCAGGCGTCTTGCTTCCAGTAGAAAATATCTTACCGGGTCCACAGTGGAGAAGTATTGGAAAATGATGCTGCAGATGCAGGTTGAAGCTGGGCAGCAGTCTTAGCTAAATTATATGTTTAATAAAGGTCTTTGCACACTAACGGTAAATTTATTGAGTGAACTTGGCCAGGAAAAGAAAGGTGGAGGAGAAATTTCAGAAAAGTAAAGATGTTCTGCGTCACCACCATCTAGGCAGGATCTTCAGGCCTTGATTCTAGAAGGAAGGTTTTGTTGAGAAACTCAGCTAGGGCCATTTTTCAAAGGAACAGATAATACATGTGTTTGTTTCACTTCAGTGAGAGAAAATGAAAAATTGTTACTTAACGTTGACCCAAACATTTCTCTTTGTTTCTTCCTACCCCACTCACCTCCTCTCCTTCCTCCCTCACAGTTTTTCAGTTTGACCACTGAACTGAAAAATTAATTATTCTTACAGCTCTATTAAAGGACGACTTGTGCCAGGCTGCTTACAGACAGTCTAGCTGATGTATATTAAATGTCTCTATTTCTTGTTTTTCCCTTTCTTTTAACATCTATCCCTTCCTTTGATAATTAAGCAAATATGTCCCAAAATAAAATAAATCATGAGCCCTAGAAACACCAATAACAATAATGCTGCGTTTGAAGCTGAAAAGCAAAGTTGCCTCATCACTTCATGATCAGAATTTTGTGTTACACATAAAATCCTCAGGCAAGCATGGTCTTCGCTGTGCACAGTGATGATTATCCGTGCAGGAAAACATCCTGAAAAAACCCTAACCTTCAAGCAGCTTGGTAAGAGGAGGAGCACATAAGTAAAGTATGAAGAGCGCTTGCATTCCCTTCTTTTTCTTCTGCTGCTGCCTCCTATTTGTGTCTCCTGACAGCAATGCAGTGTCCTGGGTTGCTTCACCCTGTAGCAGCAGAAGAGATCCAGGGTCACTTCTCTGCTGTTGGCAATAGCCCACTCTGTGTAGTTACAGGATTTGGCCTGTTTCTGTTTCCAAGGTACAGCAAAATTCAAGCGATGGCACGGTAAGAAGAGATATCCCATACAGCTGGGGGAAACCAGACCACTCACAGGCAAGATCTAGTAATTTGGACTCGATGATGCTTATGGGTCCCTTCCAACTCCAGATACCCTATGGTTCTAGGATAAAAGGGTCAGCTTCCCCTTTTTGTAGCTCAGTCAGATCTTCCTGATTTCTCAGGAAAACTCACTAACCTTACCTTCTTCTTGTGTAAATAATTCAGCCAGGAGGGGAGGGAACACATGGCTTGAGAAACAGAAAGAGTATCAACAGGATTAGTATTCAACTAGAACTAACGACACCCCGTTCTTCATTTGCTTCTCCTCATCCTCTCAAGGAGGTCTGTGCTTTGGTGAGTCTCTGTTAGGGTCAGTTAAACTCACTTTTCCAGCAGAAGAAGTTGAAGATAGAGAAAAGGCAGAATTTTGGCTTCGGCAGAGCAACCCTAAGTGCCTCCACCATGTACAAGGCTGTGCGTGGCCACAAAGCCATAAATGGGTCTGTCCATTCCTACATTAGAGACTACATGTCCAGCTACAAACCAGCAAGGCTGCAGGGTTTGCTGCAGATATGAAACCACAGATGAAGCATCTGGAAGCAGACATAAGGCATTCTTGGTCTATGGGATCCCAGCTAGGAAAGCACTTCCAGAAGAAATGACCTAAATGTAGGGTCTGGCGGTATTTACATTACATCGTAAGACATTTGATGCAGTTGGAAGGACCTATAGTGAGCAACCCCAGGCAATGTCTTGCATTGGTGCAAGAGGTAGAAATGTTCACAAACCCTATCAGCTACTCCTTGCTTGTCTCAGCCACGGTAACGCTGACCATTGGTTCAAAATCCAGACAACCGAAGGATCACGTAGTAGCAATGTAACTAACTACATCATCTTAAGCAGTATTTCAGGGTGTAGAATACACCCACTGTTCTTAAACTGACCAAAAAGGCCTTATTTTTTCCTCTCATTTAATTTCAAACAGGTATATGGAGACATTCACTTTTCAGCCCAGCTAGGAGAGCTGGCAGGAATAAACATTAAAATGCTCAGAACATCTTGACGAGCAGAGTTAGAGCTTTTTATTGTTGTTTTATAACTTTGCTTTAATCAACTTTTTATCCATTGACTCCCTTGCAAGTTCCAACCAATATAATTAGCACTATCTAAATTAGTTATCACTCAAAATTTCTTCCTTCTTGGAAAAAAACAGTTTTATTTTAAAATTATAGGTGTTGCCATAGGCTATGCCAGAACTATATGCATGGGCACGTTTTAAGTAGATAATATTTTTAATCCTAATTAAAAAAATATTCCTCCCCTCTATAAAATGTTAAGATTTGTGAACGACCTTATTTTCATTTTGATAGACACACGGTAACAATCAACTGATTTTCATTCATATACGTACTCTGCACCTTCCATTGAAACATTATATTGTTCAGCTAAGCTCTTGTATAAACTGAACACAGATTTTTCATTGTCAGGTTTATTCTCATTTCGTTGCACACTTGATAGAGCGCTGGGAAGCTAACATTTCCAAAGGGTGCCTGTTTCAGAACCTGCTATTTACACACTGCCATCAGTAAGTAAGACTGTGTCTTCAGTAGATGCCAAACACCATCAATTCCTATTGATTTCAGTGCGAAGTGCAAGTGTTCAGTACATCTGATAAAACGTCGGGCAGCTCAGCAGTGTGAGCCGAGAATGGAGATGCTGAGATACCCAATCTCCTAGATGTGGCTTTAGACCCAGGATTTACTCAGGGTGGCTAGTGGTCCTGGGTAACCCAGCCGAGCCGCTTCAAAGGGACCAAACTGAGTAGTCAAAAGAAGTTCACAAGATTGTTACCTGGCTTTGAAAATGTTGGCCCTGGTGGAAATTTTTAGGCACCCAAGCTTAGAAATACTGCCTGGAGATTTTATACATCCTCGCATTGCTCCACACTGCTGCAAGAGAGCTGTTTGTAGATCTGCTCTGAGCAGATTACAGGAATAGGCTTTAGTTGTTGATCTCCTGTTATCTTAAATCAATGTGAAAGTGGCCAGCTACTCCTTTGGAGCCTCAGCTACAAATCTTGATGTAGCTGACAGCCATCAGCCACACGCTGTGTTTTTGGATCCCAAGGGGAGAAGATGTTCAGGGACCAGTTTACAGGCAGAAGATGGCACAGGCTCTTTAGAGGTCCCATTTCTCTGTGGAAGGATCTTCTGGCGACTGGGGAACACTTGCCTTGGCATTCCTGGTTGGTTGTCATCCTATTAGAGAAGAATTTGAGTACACCCATCTGCCTGCACAGCATCTGTTATTTACTCCTTGCTTAGGGAAAGAAACACGGGATGGAGATGCTGGAAAATGGTCTGAACTCTGAGTACAGACCCCTTCAAACACAGAAGGGCAGGATGAAGCATAGGATTGAGGATGTTGGAGAATGCCTGAGTTAAACAGTCTGAGCTGGGGTGCCTCACCTGGGAAAACACCAACCTTACCAAAAGACCACTTTTATTCTTACATCTCTGTGTCCTTTAATGCTATGCTGCAGTGCAGGGTGGCCAAATCATGCAGTCGGTTCCGGCAGTAACTAACAATATCCATCACAAACTGCCCCTTCCATGTATTCATCCTCCAGTCCCACTCCCTCTCTCCCAGTTTCATGTCACAGGAGTAAGAGTGTGGGAGGGGTGGGGGTGGGAGGTGCAACAGGAATCAAAGCGACCTTATCATTTAAACGTATCATTTGAAATTTGGTAAAGAGAAAGCTGAATAATTTCCCACAACCTGAGGGCAGTGCTATCTTTCATCCTGACTTGTTCTGCTATTTACAAAAAACTGCATAATTACCAGAGCAAATGCCACGTCACAGCCTGCACCTGCTATGGGCAAGATAGAGAACATGCTTCTGAAAGTAATAATTAAATAAACCCATCCATCAGTCAGCGTCATGTAGTTTTGTAGCTTCTCTGTGCTTTAAAAGGAGCAAAACAGTGCATTTGTGCAATGAGCTTTCTCTCCACATTTTAATGGCAATTATTGCATGTAAACTAGCTTTTGTAAGAACTACGAAGCAGATGGATGTGGTCTGAAAAAAAAAACACCCAGGCAAATACACCCACTGGAAAATCAAAAAGATAAAAATGCAAAGTCACTGCGTGTGTAGTTATCTGTACGGTATGAAATGATTCTTTTTAGCCTCAGCATCTGAATATTCCCAATGGAAATGTTATTATAAAAGACAACAGGTTGTTTCAGCAGAACTGATCAAAAAGTGTGATCGCAGTTTCAGGCATGGTCCCATGACGTGACTGACAGTCCTGAGCAAAAGAACTATTTTTACCCAGCAGCTCACTCTCAAATGGAAGAGCCATGCAGGAAGTAGGGATGTGAGGAGAGGGTTGACTGCAGGGAAGCATCTTCTCTTCTACCCTTCATTTCTCCTTTGAGCTGTGCCACTAATGCTGCTAGCAGATCTGCCAAGCGTGGTGTCCCTCTCAGGCTGCATTCAGAGGGAGCTCTCTGGGGCTGTAGCAGTTTCCAGATGCAAAAATTCATCCTGGTCCAAGACAAGCGAAGATATGGGTGCTGGACCTTCACCTAGATGAGACAAAGGCTTAATGCTTGGACCCAGCTATCTAGAACATACCCCACATCTGTCCACGTGCATCTTTCTACATCTTTTCATTATATATTTTCTGCTCTACCAAACTGACATCTGTGGTGCTCATTCCCTTCATGTTGTGCTTTAAAATACATCTAGAATGAGTAACTGGATGAGGTATTTATTCTGTGTCACCACTGGAGAGAGCCATATGTCATTGCTTCTTCTCCATCAACGGACAAATTTACATTACAATTTTGGAAAGTTGCATGCAAGCTAAGACTATGAGGATTTAAGGGGTGGAGGGCTCTACTTTCCATTAAGGATTTGCTGACAAAGAATCTGTTGACAATTAATAGATTAATAGATACTTCTGTAAACGGCTCATGAATTCTTACCGAGTTGAGTAAGGCAATGATCCCAGTTTATAAGCCCACATAGTTCTCTGGTCTGTGGTATTTACCGTTGTGGTTTTCAACTCTTTTTCTCCCAACTTTTGATGCCTAAAATTTTACTCCAGTGGCCCAGACCCTGCCCAGTATATTTAGACCAGTTGCCAATGTTGTTGTTCTTCATTATCTCCAGAGACTTCTCAGAAGCAGTTCTTGGACCATTTTGCAAACCCTTGCTTTGGACCAAGCAAATAAGCAAATCCTGACTTCAAAATACTATTTTTATTGCCAATTAAGACTTTACAAAGTACCACGAATCAATTCTTGAAACACAGTGTAGCTAAGAATCATGTTTGAAAAGGCGCCACATCCTAAGTGGGAAGGCAACAGAAACGGTTCAAGAAAATCCCAACAGATGACTCCTACAGGCAAAGAGACCTCAGGAAATACCCTCCATAATCACCTCATCAGGCAGCGAGGAAATAACTTGTAGGAAGGATTTACTTCCTTTCCTTTTCAGTACCCTAGATATTTGGAAACTCTTCCTGAGATTGGCAGTGGTTCCTGCTTAAAGAGTAATTTATTGACATTCCTAAGAGAGAACGCTTTAATTCACAAAATATTATTCATCAAAACGCTACAAAAATGGCAGTTTTATTCTGATCCTAATCTATAAAGCTTTTTGTCTATCTTTAAAGCTATGGTTATCTTGAAGTGCTTAGTCTCATATTCATTGCTTTTATAATTGGACAACATAGAACAATGGGAGATTTACTAGTTTATTAAGAACCAAAATGAATGTAATCCAATATCACCCTTTGTTGAAAGCCACCTACAAAAGAATTGCATGAGGATGTGAAATGAATAATCTTTCTTGGTTTTCTCCTCTTGAAATCACTATAGAGCCTTTCCAGAGCATAATAAATGGCAATATGTTATGGAAAATTACTAGAAGTCTTACCAAGTAAACAAGTTCAGTAGATTTTTGGGAAGTGATGCAGCTTGTTTCTGACAAATGTTTCCACAAAGGAATCCTTTTTTTTCCTTAAATTATCCTGATGGCTCAGGGTTAAAAAAGAAAGACTTAAAATCAACAATCTGGTTCTTGTTCTACAGACAACAATGTGGTCATTCAACCCAAACTCGTTTCTCTTTTTCTCGTCATTAAAGATGGGTTTGTGCATGGACGTGGGGATCTAAAAATTATACCAGAAAACGTAGGGCAATTCAGCATCAGGAAATAAAATAGAGAGAATTAATTCACTTAGCAAGATCTAAATAATCCTCTGCACTAGTATCATTAATCTTTTAAAGATCAATTGAATGATTAGCCCTGAGGAGGAGTCAAATCCTCAAAGTTAAGAGCAATGAAAAAATGGGAACAATGTGTCCCAACAATGTGTCAGAGTTTAAACCAAATGGTGAAACAGACAAAGGGATTTTGACTCTTCCTTGCCACGCACAGAACTAATTTTTCAAGTTCTGCATCCTTTCCAGGTTGGGATGAAGCTGGAAGGGGTTGAAAAAAATTTCAGAAATCCTTTTTTGGATGAAAATGGGCTTTGATTCTGCAGTGAGCTCAGAAAGTGTCTCTTACCACCTTGGCCTCTTGAAGCCTGCTTAAATCAGAGGTCCAATTTTCTATTGCAATGCTCTGTTGCTATTAATCTATGCTATTAATTACAACGTTTTCTTCTCTGGCCTTCAAAGTGCTTTTATAAAGAACAAAAATGGCACTATGCCTATTTTTACAATCAGAGAAACTGAGGCACAAAAAGACAAAACATTACTTTCTCCTGGACCTTGGGACCAGATCTATGCAAACTATTAATTATTGTTGCCTGATACAAGGAAAAGCCTGTTCTCTGAATGAAGTGGTCACCAGGGACACAGACTGGTCTTTGGGTTTGATTTTGGTGCATGTGTTGCTTCTCCAGCTGTGAATCTGTTCTGCTGACTGGGTGACCTGCGCACCAAAGAGGTGTCAGGCGATCACACACATGACCTGCCATGTGTATGGGTGTGCTGCTCCCTGAGAAGTCAATGGTAGAAGAGCACTTGGCTTCACTGAGTGTCTCTTTGGACCACTCGATCATTTCTGCATCACAAGAAATGCTCGTCTTCAATAATCTGCCTTTTCTTATCCAACCCAAGAACAACAGCACCATCCAAGCCCATTTTCTGTGTTTTCTGTTCCTGAGAGCACTGACCGTCTCTCTGCCAGATCAACCAACTTTAATCTTTCTCTGTAGCTTCTGGGCCTTGTTGTAATGCAAATAAAAAACACATGGAGCTACTTGGAATAGACGTTCAGAGAGATATTGAGAGCTCCAGGAAGGAAACCAGAAAGCAGAGGTGTAGTAAGTTAGTTCTTTAATTTTACTTTATTTGATGTGGTGTCTGTGATAGCTTTTATTCCTACCACTTTTTCCTGCACCATGAACTTGCGGTCTTCTCATCTCCTGGGTGAACAAACAGGATGCTGGTATCCACAAGATGGGAGAAATCTCTTCTTCTCCAAGACAGGGTTCAGCTCCCCACCTCCAGGAGGGGTCTGGGCTGATGTATCCCCAGAGAACTGGAGAGAAAGATGGGAAAGACTCAGCATGCAGACTGCAACGACTCAGCTTCTCCCTCCCCATCACTAGCACTGGAAATAAGTACCAACTGTCACCAGGCCAATGCATTTAAATCCCTTCCGTGCTGAAAGTCAGAGGCAACACGCTAGACTGGTGCCAAGGGCTCCACTGATCTCAGCGGTCCCTGACAAACTGATTCTAAGGGATCTCCATGCGTTTACACCTTGCAGAGAATCTGGCTGATGCTCGGAAATGCCTCAAAGGGGGACTATCACTTCAAGCTCCCTCAGGCAGATTGTACCTAGGATCGTTTATCAAGGTAAACTTTACTCATTGGCTTAAAGAATAAATAAACGTTATTGCTGATTTCCCTGCTTTATTGCAGCTAATGGCAGGGCAGGATGTCAATTGTTTCGTTCCTCAGGACTTGTATGCTCTTCTGCTTTTCCCCATAGAGGCTTTCTTATAAAGAGTAAAAAATGTAATGAATAAATTGAAAAAAATACTTGTAGACCCAAAAGAAAGAATGCATCTATTATAAAATAAAATCTCTTTTAGTAGCTATTAGAATGCATTAAAAATATTCACAGGACTCTCCCCTCCAGTTATGTTGCAAAAGCCGTGCAAATAATAATTGTGGCTAAGTGCACTACAGTGACAGTCAATATTGTACTTCCCAAGCTAGCACTCATTATTCTTTATGGAACTCATGCATTTTGTGAAAGATCAAAAGATTTACATATCATATGGAGTGCTTTAGGGAGTGACTTGCTGTGCACTTTAAATGCACAATGTTCCACAGCCATTTAAATACAGATTTCATTTCTCCCTTCTATGTGATATTAAATTTGAAAAAAGAGGGAGAGAGAGACGAAATCGACTTGGGTACCTTTGTTCACATCATGAAATACAATTTTAATTTGGTTCCGATACAGAAGTTTAATATTTTTATGGGATGTTATTGAATAATCTGCTAGGCTCAGCACTGGCCTTTGCTCAGGGAGGAGATGAAAGAAATCATTTTTTTTTATGAGCACTGCAGGCAAAATCATCTGCTCTTCCATGCCCTGGAGAAGGGGACAGACTCCAACACACTGCTTAGCCTCTCCCCCCTCCCCAGCTTCTCTGCAGCCTTCCCCACTTAGTTTGGTCTGTGCTCATGGATGGTGGGTAATGGTAAAAGAAGAAGAAGCTGCAACAGATTTCCTTAGTGCAAGAAAGAAGGAAAATGTCCTGATTTCTGTGCTGCTCCAGGCCGCAGGAGACAAGGCAGCATCATTCTGCCACGGGTGAGCCACTGCACGCAGGTTCCTCTGCGCAACACGGAGACAAAAGCACTTTTTTACCTTGCCAGGATGTTGTGAGGATAAAGAACTACATTAAGGACAGCTGAATGGCCAGTTACTATGGTAATACGGCCACATGGCTTTGCAGAGGGGCTTTGAGGCCATATTTGCCATGGCTGCACTCTACGTATTCATGCTCCTGAGACCTGACCTTAACATGTGCCCAGCTGTGAAAGGGCCAGCTGCTTAGGCCAGTCTCAGCCTCCTCCATCTACTTTCTGTGTCCTTGTGGTTGTGCCATGGGGCCAAAGGCAGGGTATGAGCCCAGGGAACATGGGAGGTGGCAGGCAGGGGACTCATCCTGGAATGTTGCCCACTTGAAAGTGAGATGGGATCTACAGACAGCTCGAACTGGGAGACCTGAGAGTACACCAAGGTCAAGGCACTAATAAAGTAGGTTTTTCAGAATGACCTCCATGACCAGGGAAGGATCATTGATGAACATCATTTTGGGGTGACAACTAAAGAAAGAATTAAGAGAAAAACAGTCTGTGTCATTCTGGGTCTATTCATCAGCAGTGTGAGGAGCTGGGCACCACCCAACAAGTGCATATACACTGGGAAGGTGGAGGAAATGTGTCCCCTGTTCCTCTTCTGAAGAAAGAAAAGACAGGCTTCTGAACAAGTGATTATCCTTTTATTTCTATGGAAGAAAGAAAGAAAGGGTTTCATGAATAGGAAATCTACCCAATTTGTTTGCTTCTGGTACATTCTGCATTATTTTCTGAATGAAGTGAATGGAAAACCTCTTTAATGAAGCATAACTATGTTGTGATTAAGGCTTATTCTGTCTAAATATTGACTCGGATAACATTTTCTCAGGACGAACAGACCATAACCCATGAATCTGGCATCAAAGTCAGGAAGATTAATAGGAAAGATGAATTTTCTGGTTGTCTGAAGGGAAATTTGACATGGCCAAGACAACAGAGATTTTTCTCATTATTTATGAGATCCAGCCAGAGAGTTTTCAGGAGGCTGCATCTTTCTTGTTCCACTGGACATCTGAAAGCTCAGTGAAAAACCAGCTCCGTCCTTCCCTTGCTGGTGAGCACAGAGACAGGAGCAGTGACAGGAATTTCTGTAAAACAACCCCTTTATCTTGGAGCCAAGCTTAACCAAGGAGTCTTGCAAGCCCTATTGAAGTACAACCGCTGGCTCTTTGACCTGCACCTGAAGGAAAATCAGAGCAAGTCAGGCATATGGATACTAATCCTGGCCTAAACAATCCAGAAGAGGAATAGGTTGACCGGTGCTTGGGAAAAGAAAAGGCTAATTAGAGCAAAGGGTGTTTGGAAAGTTAGCTCAAAAGGGAAAAGTAAATTGTCCTGGATATATTTGGTCTTCTGCCAATTTCTACAGTGTGACATTTTTCTCTTTCTCATTCAAAAAGCAGAGATTTATGTTTCTGTAATAAATGAGCTTTATTCTCAAGACGGGTCCTGTTGTGAGGGAAAACGTGTAGATTTTTGGTTTTGCCATTGTTATCTGCATTACAGTCAGGCCCAGAGACCTCTGCTCAAACAGGATCCTAGTTTGCTAAAAAATAAAAAACTGGAGTGTATCTCTGCCCCAGAAGTCTTACTGCCTGGTGAGAGAAGGCACACAAAGTGGGCAGGACACCACAATTCTGTTTGTTGGGAGCTCATCCCTTCCTATCCTTGTCTACAAGCAGAAAAGCAATGGCACCTCACAGAGAAATACCACCTTCAGGGCTAATCAACTGCCATGGATAAGGATATCTTGGAAATACGCATAAATAGACAGAAGAAGATGATTTTTTCTCACAGACACTTAACAGAAAAACCTTTATGGGAAGAAAAATAGCTCCCTGAGATAAGAATTAGCTCTTTGGTCCAGGGGAGGTTTTTTTAGAATTTAAAAAAAAATCATGACAACAGATGATTGTGTCAAACAGAAAAGCAATGAATGTGCTGCAGCGGAAAAGGCACAGCAGTGCACTGCAATTCAGGTCTCTCTTGGCTTCTGTAGTATTTACTGGGGCAAGGTGAGAGGTTGGGACAGTTACAGGAATTATTTGATCAACAATTTAATTCTTTGATATTTAGTCATTCATTTTATCTTTCAAAACTCTTAAAAAGACAAGCTTAACTTTGGGCATACCTCTAGGTCTTACTGTGGACAAGGGATGGATTTACACTGTGACCTTTTTACAGGGCTCCGGTGATGCAGATGGACTTAAAGCAAAGTCAGGAAGAACTGGGAGGGTATGGTCCAGGACATGAACCTACATCCTTTGGGCAATTTATGTTGAAGATTCTCATTACTCTGCAACTCCATCTTCTCTCCATTCCCTGTTTGTATAGAGAGCACTTTTAATTCATGAAAGATTGTCTTTGAAAAGAGAAATTGCCCTTCCAGACGTGAGCTCTCTCAATCCTCATTGGGTATCGCCAGCACTATGGATGGCACGTAAGCCCTCCAGAATAGATACAAAGCATTTGGAAATATTTCCCTGTAGCATTCTGCAATTGTATTTCCACCTTACCAGCTGTCTAGCCCACCTAAACTTTCAAATTTCAGCTCTGTTCCCATTGTAAACTTCCCAAAGCTGAGTTCTGCAGTTCCAAGGATTTCTAGATGGAGATGCAGAAGTGTGCAGGTTAGCTAACTGTTTGTAAAAGATAAAATTATTATTCTCTGGGAAAAAAACCCCAAAACAACAACAGGAGAGACACAAAATAATAACCCAGCAGATCTCATGAGCCAATTGCCAAAAACCTTTACAGCGATGCTTTGTCTTCCTACCAGCTGCAGATCCCAGCCCTTATTCTGGGATCTGCACTGCAATACTGGGCTTTCCTTTCCACTAGAAGGAAGTAGAAATAAAAGAAATACAGAAACGTAAAGGCTGAAATTAAAGTGGAAGAGCAGCGGGAGCGTGGCAGTAGTGGTGTTAATGCTGAAATATTCCCTGGGAGCGCGAGCTGGCAAATGTAGTGGACACCCAGATATTTGAAATGCAGCCAAATAATTTGGCACATCTCTAACTGGCACAAAGCAGTCTTGGTAGAGCTTCCTACTGCTGCTGGCACTTTTACAGCTGTCTTTCTTCATCTTGCTCTTCCCACTGCAACAGCTACTCAACAGGTGTTTCCACAGACACAGTGTGTTTGGCAGCTGTAACCCTTCAATATTATCGCTGGAATACATTTTTCTCCCTCTCAACAGCATCGCTCGGGTCTGTTGCCCAGAGGCCGGCATGGCAACGGGGACAGCTGACCAACTGGATTTGGGAAACGGGGGCTGTGGGTTTGGGCAGCCAGATGTACGCGTCGGTAAAGCAGTCGGAGAACATCAATGCTTGGCGTGGCCCTGGGAAGCTGGAGTGATGCTTTGCTGAAGTTTATCTGGAACCCGTCGTCTGCTCACCTGGGTCTTCCTGGTTTTTCTCTTCGTGCCCTGGGACCTCTCGGTCCCACATCCATTTTCTTCATTGCAAAAAGTCCCCATGCATTTGGGCTTCTTGTCCTTGATTTTTCATAAGGATTGAGTGTTTGCTTAGATCACGATGGATTTTCTTTGCCCAACCCTACCCAGCCTTCCATTCAAATGTGCTTACTAAGAAAGACAGGTGAGGTCAGACCCTGGAGGAAACCCGAGAACTGCGAGATTTTCAGACACAGAAAAGTACCCAGAGAGATTCAAAGGTGAGTCACTTCAGAGCAGAGTTCATGAGAACATTAAAATTAACAATTGTCTTGTTTTCTTCTCTTTTAGCTTACCTCTGTAGTTTTCTGGCCTTCAGTAGCCCTTTCTGTTTTCTGAGTTGATATGCACCAAAGCGGCCTCAGTTCTTTCAGCAGTGCAGTCCGTGGTTTGCTGAACGTCATCTTCTTTAGGTCTCCAGTACAGAGTATATGTGAGAGAAACAATACTGGATGATTTTCTTACAGGGGTCTGTGCAAGGCCACAAAGAGATTTCTAAAATATCTTTCACTGGTGTATGTACACATAGACACATATGAAAAGAGGAACGACCGTGCTGGTTCAGCTTAAAGGTCCATTTGACTCATCATCCTGCCTCCGATAGTGGCAGAAAACAACTGGCTGAGGGCAGGTTTATGAACCAGACTGATGTTTCCATAGGACATTTTCCCACTGTGCAAAAATTTGCAGCTGAGAAACTTCCAGAAGAAGAGGAAGATGGTGCTTAAAAGCTCTCAAACAACATACTTTCCATTCCGCTTGCTTTTTGGACTTATGCAAACTTAGAGCATCCACCAGATCCTGCAGCAAGGAGTTCCACCACTTCACACCAGTGCGTGTGAAGAACCACTTCTTTTGTTTATTTTGAACCTATCACCCAAGAGTTTTGTCTGATGTCTTGTACTCTTGTATTGAAAGAGAGGTCGAAAAATCAGTTTCTGTCCCCCTCCTTCTACAGCAGCCATGCTTTCACAGGCATGGCTTTGCCAGTATGTCCTCCCTCCGTCCTCCTCCCTTTTCCACATAGGCGTGGGCCTTCAGAAATATCAGTATGGAAATGTCCTGGTGGATCTTTACTTTCTTCCCTCTCCAGAACACCTCACCTCTCTCAAGGGTGAGAATAATATTTCTAGCCCCTGCTTTGTCTATGTTTATATGTCTGTAGGTACACACTTGCTGAACTACAGCTAGGGCAATTAAAGAGCATGCCTCATGATATCTCTGCCACAGAAGAAAACAGGGCATTAAATCTTTGTCCGGAGCACCGTAAGCACTCACTTTCTGATTAGGGCCGGAAGGCCGCGAGGCTGTTAAAGCCCTCTTTCCACTCTCCCCAATGTTGCCATTAATATGTAAAAGCTTAAGCTTGCTAAAGGGATTATTTCCCATCCTATCTGATTGTAAACTGGCATTTCAATGATTACATGTATCTTTTTGTCATTTTCTCGTAAAACATCTTATTCTTGAACAGCATAATTGGCCTCTTACTAATGTTTAATGAATGATTAAATCAGCATAAATGCAACATACAGCTCTACATGGAAAGCATGCTTGCAACCTCCAGAGCCACAGAAATGTATTTTTGCAATATAGGTTTTAAATCCTTATAATTTTCTAATTATGGACTTTCTGGTATGTTTCACATTAAGTACATGGGAAAGGAAATGTGAATTTGCCTGTATGAGCTCAGAAGCAATTCATTCACTTATCATTTTGTTTGCAATTCCTAACCTATGTATGAACAACACCTCTGTGGTTTTCATTTAAGTATATTATATAATCTTCCCAAATTAAAAGCCAATTAAAATCACATAATTGCAGAGCTCAGGCAGACAAGTCCTTGTAGAGAAGGCCAGGCAAGGACACTTCTTTGCACTGATACATCACATTAACGAGCTTCATGGAGAGACTCTAGGTTTTGCCCAGGCGAAGGAGTCCAAGTGAAATGAAGCAACAAATGTTTCTGTGAGTGTAAAGAGAATTGGAAAGGTATTTCTTCAAAGGAGGGAGAGATATGGAAAGATTTTAGGTTGCTGAAGATACGAGGTTGAAAGGCATTCAGGAGAAGTGGAAATCCTGTGGAAACCTGGTCGTGACCTCAGGAGTCATGGATGTAAGCACAGTTGCAGAAAGTTCATTTTAAGAAAGGCCCCTTAGCTGACAAAACCAGACACATAAAATTGCGATGTGGTATTACCAGGGTGCCTACAGGACCCCAGAATCCTGTGGCAGTAGAAAAACGAAGCGCAGTCCTAGGATGTATCTGTCCAGATATAGCCGATGGAGTTGGAGAGGTGACACCGACCCTCTCCAAGGACACTGGTGCCTCATTCAGGAGCGATCCTCCCATGTCAACAAGAACAGAGAAGAGTGAATCAGAGATGGGAATCTGAGTCTTCCAAGAGAAGATGCAAAAAGATTCAGCGGTCTCTGTAGAAACATGACAGGAAAGCAAGCATAACAAAGCAATTAAGCCTATTTAGACAAAAAACTGGCGTTAGCGCAAGAATATACCAGAACAAATCAAATAGTTTCAGGATGGAACTTAAGTTACAGCTCCCAGGCACGAAGGTCCTGAAGCAGCTCGTTGACTGCTGGGACTAAGAAAATGTAAGTGCTTTGAAGTGAAGCTGGATTTGTTTACTTGGGTGGGCAGGGGACAGATTTCCCTTCAAAACTGCTGCCGTCACTGTGCAGAAAAAAAGTTTGTCTGCAAGATCAGCAAGGAAAGCAACACTGCGTAACAGCACTCTTGAGATGTGTAGAGCATATGCCATGCTGCTGGATTGGCCAGCTCTTCTAACCAGGCTGAAGACACAACTCACACTGAGATATACCAGAGCTGAGCACCTGAGCCCTCCAGCATCCTTCTGGATCATTCACATACCATGTTCTATTGTAGGTACATTTAGATAACATCAGATGACGGCCAGGGTTCACATGGGATGGTTGAGGTTTGTGAGAGGTGACATCCATTGGATGGAACCATCAAAGCCTTGTTTGAGAGTGACACTGCTGAACAGGTTACTCTTCCAAGCACAACCTGCTGCCTGACTCCACTTTCACCACAGCACTGCACAGGAGTTATTGAACGAGAGTTGTCACATGCCAGCAAAGTTTTGCAAATGCTTATACAGACAAAATAAGGGGCAGCAGGTTCAAAGAAAGTGAATATAGGAAATTGCTTGAAGAATCACCACTGTTTACTCTCAAATAACTCAAGCTCAGGAAGAGCTGTGAAAAATACTTTAAGATACAAGTCGTGGTTCCATTAAAAAGAAGTGTTGGACAATGTAGACCAGAAAACTGTCTGAAGAATTCCTCAGCTCTGTCGGGACCTTTACTCAAGACATATCTGTAATGAATCTGGAGAGGAGAAGAAATAGGGTTTTTATCCAACCAGTCCAGTGTGATGCTCACACAAACGTCTTTTCCCTCCTGCTCTCCGACAGCTGCAGCTGCTGTATGTTTGTAAGACATGCCTCCATGGCCAGGACTCCCTCTTTCTGCCCGTTACCCAGCCTGTGACCATCTCCATGGAGCCCGGATAAGAGGAATTCTGACCTGCAACCTGCTTCACCATGTAACCCTCCCATCTCTTGCTTCCCCATCTGCTTCTGGACTGCAGCATACTATCAAGCCAGGAAAAAAGAAGTTAATGGACTGGCCCATTTTGGTGACAAATGCAAAAGAAACAAAAGAAAAAAGCTAAAAATAACTAAGTGAAATGGCAAGACAATGTCTTACGGAAGGAATTTCAGTATTTCAAAAAACTATGGGGAATTAACTTTCTAGTTCCTGTAATTCTTCAGAAGGGACAGGGCAGTTTATCAAAAAACAACATGGCCCAACCAGTGCTTCAGCACTTCATCCAGTTACAACTGTACCAGAGACTAAATATGAGTTTGGCAAACACTTGCCTGGTTTCATAATCTGGTTTATAAAATCCCTGAGGGATTTTAAAAGACCACAAACAGGTGGAATTGTAGTTGACACCACAGTCTGTATTAATGGGATGCCCTACCCGCCATCAGGAGCAAGCTCTCAGCAAAACCAGCCTGGATTTACTAATTAACATTACAAGCAATAAAATGCAGGCATTGAAAGAGATAAAGATTCACCCATCAGAAATAACAAAAGCCCACGCAATAGATGTGAGACCATAATGTTATTTACCAAAATGCAAGGAAAAGCTATCAACCAAAACCTTTGGAAATTTCTGGCCAAACTGTCTGATGTTATCATGGCAAGACTGCAGGCTGAAGTTACTCTTCAAATTTTCAACAAAGTTGGTATGATGTATCACACCACCACTCTCCAATAAGCCTTTGCCCCTGCATTCCCACCCCTGACAATTCAGCTCTGGGTGCTGTGACTGTCTGAAGGGCTGCTCTGTTTTGCAGATCTTCTAAAGAGATACTGAAATGTCCACGAAAGAGGTACCTGGGGAAATACCAGATGGAGAATTAGAGTTGCATGTCTGAATAACCAGCTTTCCAGGCAAACTGGTGCAAAATGCCTTACTTGCGTTTTATATAAACTCAAGTATCTTGTGTTTTAGGAAAATAATGGTAATAAAGCAGAAAAATCACACAGTGTCAAACTCCTTCCAGCACCCACTGATCTGTCACTAGGGAAATCCTCATCAGCCATGTTTGGGGGCTTCACATGAACCATAACAGTATCTACTAAGCTGCTCTGTTTGCACTTTCTGCCACAGTACAGTGGTTTCAGTCAACACAGATACCTGGAGACGACTGACTTCAAACATTGTTTATTGAGCAAACATCCACCATGCAGCTCAAAAGACAGACAAAGAAAGGGAAGAGAAAAAGATGGGCAAGTATCCCTGTGAATGTGACTCAGGAGAGATACAGACCAAGGACATTGAAGAGTCAATGGCAAATATCCTATTGCCAGAAGCATTTATCTAACGAAACAGGCCAAGGATAAAATACCTGGTGTACCAAATCCTAGAACCACAAGTGGACTTGGATGTCTGGATTAAAAGCCCTACCAAGCTGGTGATTAACTCTTGAGATAATGAAACTCTGGATGCTCCAGTTTCCACCAGAGAAGTCTTTATAGTACCTGAATTACAGCTGCTGGGCACTCACCTGCCCACCCAAGTCCTGCAAAGCACTGGTGGGATTCTCACACTGGATTCTTCTAGAGAGGAAACAGGGAGGGTCTAGTCAATCAAAAATAAAAGGGAAAGGGCATGTTAGTGGTTAAAATGTTTGGTTACACCACCCCAGATTTCTCACGTCTTGTACTGAACCTGATCCACCTCATGTAAAATTATTCAAGATTCAAAGTCAGAGGAAAACCAGCTCTTGCCTGCATGTTGAAGGCATTAATTTGCCAGATCCAAAGGAATATTTAAATGTTTATGTAGAACAGAACAGTTTGTGCAGCAAATACAGAGAGAGACTAAACTCAGAACACAGCCCAGCAGCCAGGGGTTCCTTCCAGAAAGGGATTAGAGAGGACTTCAAAGCCCTGGTCCTTCTCACAGCTCAGGTAACTGCTCCCACACCCACCCAGTCACCTTCCTGTGCATCGTGGAAGGAAAGGCCGTCCTGCCCTGCTACCTAGAGCAAGGAGAGGGTTGACCCACATGAACCTGATGTTGAGGGAACCACCAGCACTGCTCCTCAGCATTTCTGAGATGTTGGGAACAAGCTACTGCTTTTTATCTTTGCCGAGCCCCTTCCCAGTCCCTTCTAACATGACCTACCATCTCTGTCATGCCTCAATAGACCTGACTCCTGCCTTATCACCTACCTGGTACAGTTCCACACACGCTTTCTTCCAAGCTGCCTCTCATACCTCTGAGGACATTCTTCACAGGTATCCTGTATCTTACCACCTTTCCGAAATCTCTCCTCTGTGCTCTGGTAATGCCAAATGGCTTGACAGCTGCCAGACTGCGGGATCGGTGTAACTGATGCCAACCGTGTCAGCCAACACCGTCTCCTTCGTTTCCACTTCTCTATGACCCTCCCTCTTCCACTCTCCTCCTACACCAAGGTTATCAGCTCCTTGGGGCAAGCATAATCTTTTTGTTCTGTACCTGTACAGTACCTACACAATAGCACCCTCTGATTTTGAGAACCTGCAATATCATATCTGAGAACAAAAGTGGAGCTCAGCTGGAGTCCCTTCCTACTTCCAACATCACAGCTTAGTAGGACTGCACTGCACCATGTAGAACTTGTGTGACCTAGGGATGTTTCTAGCTTTGAGGTTCAGACAAAGGCTCCAGCTGCATCCCTGACTCCATTTTGGTGTGTGAATTGGGTGCACATCTTCTTTCCCTGAACCCTGATTTGCTTTGCAAAGAATCATAGCATGTACCTTTGTCATTCACTGACTCCCCAGTTAAAACCATTCAGGGAACAGGATTTGTGGGTCTGACTTGTTTCTTAGCCCAGCTGTGACCCTCCTGAGATGCAGAAGACAAAGAGTTCTTGGCTCAGTATTCAGCCCTTCTGAGTCTTAGCCTCAGACCCGCTCAAATCACAGGAAAGGGTTATGTTGTGTGGCAAGGTTACGTGAAAGTGAGACCATGTCTTCTGAGTCCTGGCAACTTCTCAGTCTTTGACCACAGTGTTCTAGTTTCTAAATAACTCACATTCCTCAGCTGTTCAATCACATCACTCCTATGAGAGGTCACACTGTTGTTATCATGTTGTAAAGCCAGATGAAGGAAGCAGAGACAAACTAATGGAGAGCTCAAGTTTAGTTTGACCATTTTAGAAGATTTTGAGAGGGTTACACATATACATGCTTTTGACACGACTTACATGGAGAGGCACATGGTATGGTAAAGGCCTCCTTCTCTGGAAACATCAGCCCCTCTACTGTTCTGGTCAATCTTCTTTTGTTCACAACTAACAGCAGAGCCTGGAAAAAGAACTGGAAGTGGAGTCAAGGTTATACCTGTGGGGCTTTTTACAATGAGGACTGCCAAAAAGAAGGATATATGCAGAAAAGCAGAGTTGGGCATGAGGCAAAAAGAGAATACAGAATATATATAACTCAATATGAAAAGCATTTAAACCTTTCTGAGTTTCCCCACACGACGATGGCTAAAGGCTGTGCAACTGGAGAGGCTTCCGTTCTGTGTATTAGAGACAGAAAAAGCAATAGAAAGAACAAACTAGGCAATAGGTCATGAAAGAGAGGAGCAACATATTATTCTCGATTCATCTGCAGGGAGAAGAGATGCTGGCATCCCATTCTGCTCTAGAGGAAGGCTGGGCACTGTGTCTCCTCAATGCCTAGATGTTGTCACAGTTGGTCACCACTGCTGAGCAAGCGTTAGCAGTCGGTCTGTGTATGGGATACCCTGTACCCCTCCTTCCCGGGGAGGATATGCCCTGCTTCCTTCTCAGGGCAGGAGAACTGGCGTGGCAGAGCCATCGCAGATGGGTGAGCAAAACCACAGCTGGCAGTGCAGCTTGCGTTTAGACAATTAAACAGCCTGCCAGCAGCCATGCTTCTTGGAAGTGATCATGCTGTAAATATTTCACCGAGTGTTGCCCGTGGCCACTAAATACTGACAAATGCTTCTATAACAAAGGTTTGGTATCTGGACCCCAGATCTCTTCAGTCCCAAATTTCAGCCTTGCTCCCACTGACTCCCATAACTCATCTTCCTCCTGGTTTGGTGGGATTAGGTCAACACAGCTGCACCTACTTCCTGCAGTTCTTTCTTTGTGGGTTTTTGTGTGTGTGTGTGCTTGTTTTGTTCCTTTTTTTTTTTTTTTAATTCTCAAGGTGTTTTTTTTTTCTGGAGAATTTAATTTAAGAAATAGACACGGTTTCTGGGGTTTGGGTTCTTTTTCAAATCAACAACCCCCCCCCTCCAAACCTCTGCCTCAAGTGAGAGCAAAACTTTCCCTGCCAGAATTAAGTGGAGGTGGTGGATATGAGGATATTTAAACAAAGAAAGCAGGAGTGATCACTACCCCATCGCTGGAGCACACAGGGAAAGGAGAGAGAGAAATGGAACAGCAGCAGTGAGAAATATGCATGCATATTCAGCCCCTTTGTCAAAAAACCTTGTGCTGCAGCATTTCAATTAACAAAGTAGGATGGTTTACCTGATAAAATGCTCCCTGTGTGAGTGTAATTACATATTTATGCCCCACAGAGATTTTTTAATTTCTCTTCAGTTTGTTTGCCTTGAAAGTATTTGTCACTGGAAATGTTCTTGATGTGTAATTTTAAGGCAGGGTTGACCAAATGCGTGGCTTGTTTTCATTTTAGATTTACTTCACTGAAGAAGGATTGGAAGACAATGTATATTTTCAGCGCAAAGTAAAAAAAAAAAATTCAATAAGAAAGGTGATACATCAACGAACAGCAGAAAAAAAAATGCACTCAAGTGCTGCTTCAGAAATTTCACTGTCTTTTTTTTGTTTTCTCTCTCTCGCTTGAAATATATTCTCAGGTGCTTGAAATAGCTTATTGTTCTGCCACTTTCATTTTGCCCTTGCTTCCCAACCTACCTCTTGTGTTTCCAGAGAGGCTGCAATGAACAGGCAGCTTTTTGGTCATTATTTTCCTATTATTTGAGCCTCTTCCCGAGCAATCCCTGCCTTGGAGTGCTAAGCACCAGCCCACCTCCAGTAAGGTGTTACAGATGTGCTCCAGCCTAAGTGTGCTGGATCTTAATGCCTAAGATCACACTGTGCTCAATAGGCTTCAAGTTATGCTCGTCTAAGTACTCTGCTGGGTCAGGGCTTGGCAGAGTATAACTGTTGTAAAATCGTTGTCATGGCTTTGTTTATCCATAGAGAAGCACAGCAAAGATTTTGGAGAGCTGCTTGAACTCTTAGAGAAGAGCTCCCATCAAAATCTAGTCTGTCATCATCGGTTTTCTTCCTTATTTCCCTGAACTTCTTCAGAAGGGATGGGAAAGGATCTGAAGGTGTTTTGGCTGGAGAATAGCCCAACAGAAAGTCACTGCTGGCCATGAAGGTCAGTATGTCTCTAAGAGATTATTAAAGAGGTTTCCTCAAGCCATGCAGTAGTTCAGCCTGTGTTTGAGAAGCCACCGCTGTGTGAACCATTTTACTGAAGATTATGTGAGTTTAACCTTGCAGGCAGGAAAAAGTTCGAGTGATGTCTGAAGACAAATTTGTGACTGCATCCCCCTCCCAAAGATCATGTAGACTGCACTGGACCATTGACTGGCACAGAAATGATGCTGCTGGAGGAAACAGAGCTTCTAGCTCTGGAGATGACAAATATCCATATTCATCTCCTAGACCTGACAGCAATTTTTGACACTCTCATGACTGAATTCATCTCACAGGCCTGGCGGACATAAACAGAGCCATGAAGTTGGCTTTGCTTCTTCATCTCAGATGGATCCCGGAGGGTCATAACTAGCATCTGTTCTGTCTCTTCGAGGATGCACAAGGCGAACTCGTGTCTTCTTTTTACTACCAGGTTGTGTGAGAACTCCAGGAGCGAGGCTCAGAGATGTTATTTGACTTTGGTGCCTGCCAAACTGCGACACTTCCCTATCACAGCCAGAACTGTCTCCTCTCTCCCAGCTGTCCCAATGCCCGTAAAAGAAAAGCTCCTAGATGAAAGACTAAGAAGATGGCTAAGGCCCAATACATGGTTATGAGAACTGATGTTGGGGATAAGAAAAACACGTAAAGGAAATACCCTAAAATCTCAACCCCTTCACCATGCCATCAGGATGACACTGCTCTATTACAGCTCCTATGCAATGTGGAATGGAGGTTTTTTCCCTCCGCTTTGGTTACACAAGAAATGCAAATTTCCTTTCAGATACAAACTTGGAGCTGCCACCACTGGACTGTATCTGTGTTTGGTTCCTGTTCCACCCAAGGGTGATTTCCCAAACCCAAGGGAAAACCAATATGGGTTAACATACAACGGGGAGAGTGTTCTGCTGCTGCACGAGGTTTCTGCACCCCTGTAAATCAGGTGCTAACCTGCAGAGCACTCAGTGGCCATTCCCATCTCAGACACCACCCCTCTAACCCAAGATGCGATGTGAAACCAAGGCAAGAAGCTCTCAGGCAGACAAAGCCACATCTGACTACCCAGGCCCAGAAAAATTAGGGCGCTGCACCCTCGTTTAAGCTTTCCCCATCCTGGTGGGTGAGATATTTCACAATCTTTATGCAGACCCATACAATGTTTCGCAAATGTTTTCCTAGACAAGAAACACTACCATATGATCGCAAGCATCCTCAGTTAAGCTGGACAACTATTAGCTATTGCAAGCCTAACTGTCAGCAGTAGATGTTCCAGCTTCCAGGGCTAGCCATTTGGTTCTCACCCAACTTGCGTGCAGCTCTCCTGGAAGGCAGCATCCCAGGGCTGCCAGCCAGACCTGTGCCAGCACAAGGGCTGCTTGGCAGTCCCACTCTGCGGTTTCTGGAGTTGGGTTAGCAAGGACTGCTGACCAGGCTGCCAAGCACCACCGCAGCCACCCCTGCCTAGCCTAGCCCCATCATGCAGCACAGCACCATGGGGAGTCATTGCTACCTACCACTCTTGAAACCCTCAACCCGTGACTTCCCAAAGCATGAGGTATGCCTGTTGGGACTCTTTACATGTGAAGACTTTGACATTCAGCCTGTAGAGACAGAAGAGACACCTGTTCATTGATTATATGATCTCCTGAGATTCCTTCTGGCCCCATCTTTCTGCGGTTACTCACCACCGCCTGCTGTCAGGATGGTTCTGCGATGCTGGCAGCTGTTTCCCAGCAGCTAGACTGAGGTCAGACACCAGTTAGTTGTTGACACCAATTAGTTCTGGCTTGAATGGCCCAAATGATCTGTTCATGTTGCAAGCTAAGACTACCAATAAAAATAACAAAACAAAGCAAAAAAAGCAACTGAAGCAAACAAACAAACAAAACCCACAGCCTCCTGAACTGCATTAGCTCCCCTTACGGTCTCAGCACCGCTGTAAGACTCCAGTCTTACATAAGATGCTCTCTAGTCTTACGTTCCAGTGATGTTTTATTATATTATCGTGAGACAGACAACCTGCCATGCTGCAGCCACACGTCCCTCTCAGCAGTGAAAGGCTGCTCACAAGCTTCCAGCTCCAGTTCTGGTGTATTCTGCTTTTTTGCCTGTGCTTCTCTTGGGCTTTCCCATCCTCTGTTTTACCCCTTAACCAAAGATGCTCTGTCAGGGGCCCATGTCACTGCTGGGTATGGTTGAGTGTATGAAAAACTCCTGAAGGACATTAGTTTCGTCAAGAGGTTTGCACACAACTCCACATATAATCTTAGAAATATCTGCTTTTTTAAGCTATATGGTAATGCGCACTGTGTGTCTGAGATTAAAATATGGCCCTGAGGAACAAAACGATCTTCTCTCTTTACAGCTGACAATGCATGGCTTGTTTTTATAACATTCTCATTTTCAAGAGATTCGAATCCATTGTTTGGCAGCCACAATTTCAAGGGAAATCTCCAAAGATTGTTCAACTTTGAGCATTGCCATTTCTACCTTTGAGGTTCAAGCATTCACTGGGTGACATTGACCTGTGGTGTGTGTGCCCAGTGTGGGGGCTGAGCATTTCCAGACCAGCAGGGGAAACCCCCAGCCTTCCAACAAATAGACTCAACAGTCTCAGGGAAGATGAACACACAATGAAAGGAAGCTCTTGGAAACCCTGAGAAGGTTCCTCTGTTCCTGTGACCTCCTCCTGCTGCTTTGTAACAGTCCATCACTCATCATTCCCACTGCATTCAACCATTCCATGGTGGTCGTAAGACTAGATCCAGCATCCATAGGTCCGAAGGGCAGGACTTTCTCAGGTAGGTTTTCCATCAACACCTCAGGCAATTCCACTCCTCCCTTTTCATTACTAAAGAGTTCAGTAAAGAACTAAAGAGTTCCTTTTTCTTAAGCCACAGTATGTAGGTTTTTTTAAAATGAAAAAAAACCACCCACAAACCCACAACAAAAAACGACTGAGAGAATGGGGAAATAGAACATCTTTCTTGTGGTTAACCTTATGGAACCTGAAGAACTGGCCTCTCCTGCAGAAACAGTTTGCATTTCACCTCAAAATAAAGTTTATATATCTGCCTTCTCTCCAGCCCAATCCTTCTGAAGAAACATTGCCTTTAAACTGCATCACTAACATCTGTACCCAAATACAATTACAAAAGCAGAACAAATGGGACAAAAATAAGGCCAAGTAAAGAAACCATTCCAAGTGGGCACATCATCAGCACGCAGGGGAGCAAACCGAGAGCCCCAAGACTGTGTGGACTTAGACTGCCATGTACAGTGTGTTTGTACAGGGTCTACCACTCTCCTGGCCGGATCCTGCCCAGTCTCTAGTCTGCCACAATAACAGCAGCAACGATAATGAATTAAGTTCTGCCTGCAGTAGATGTGGCTATTTCATTTTGGCAGTGCGAATGTTGCTAAGTGAAAGCACGTCTTTCTGAACTGCCTTGCTCATGGGAACCATTTAATCATTATAGAGCAATTATAGAAGTCTTTATTCAGTTGTTCCTTAAGTCCTCATTCAGGCAAACCTATTTCAATGGGAACTGTGCCTGAAAGGGACTCATCAAAACCTGACCAGGAAATGGCCAGTAAGAGTAACCTATTTCCAAGAGAGAAAAACTCATGCATTACATCCATAATGGGTAACTTCTTATGAATACACCTATTGAAGTGTGTTATATTCATTAAACTCCATTTCGAGAGGAAGGGTAACCTTCCAGTTAACACAATTTCTATGGCCTTGTGAGAGTTAGGTTCTGTTCCTGGCTTTGACATAGACTCCCCCCGTGACCATGGTCACTCCACTTCGCAATTTTACCTTGGATTTAGCAAAATAGGTAATAAATCGGGACAATAGTAGGCATCAGCTTAACTGTACTTGTGGACTGCAGTCCTCAGTTCCTACTCTGCAAAACAGAAAGAACAACAGATAATGTCTCCTTTTTTTAAAATGTTTTTGGTGGTTATTTTGCTGTTCGCATTTGGAGGTAGGGCCGGTCTTTTATTCAGTGTGCACCCTTTGCATCGTACAACACGTCTTTGATCGGGGCTGTGCTGTAACACAGAGTAATAATACTAATTGTTATCAATACAAGCAAACAGTGCTGTGCTTTTGTGGCAAATGTTCACTAGGAGCTTGACCGAGACCATCAGCATTTCATTTGGGACTTAAGCCCCATTTGAACTTGTCTCCCAAAGCGAGAGTTTACAAACACAATTTAGTCCCTATTCGAGCAGTGCTTTGAAGATGTAAAGTACTAAATTGTGTATCTGTATGTATGAGAGACAGAGACAGAATGTGTAATTTCTTTCTGCATTCAGGGAACACAAGATTTCCTTTTTTCCCCTCTTTTTGGAAGGAAGTTTACTGCTGAGACTATTAGAGAAAATGCAAATGTGCAGACTGTTTGTTAAGGCTCCAGGAGTGAAAGCGCAGGCAGTTGTTACCACGAATATTTCTAGGAAAACGGGAAATCTTTGTCTTTGAGTGTATTTATTTAGGTAAAGAAAGTTTGCACAGCTTGTGGAGAGAGGTTCTGAAGGAAATTAAATTTCAGCTGCACCTCCATATCACTCCTACACCTGCCAATTCTTTCGACCAGCCAGTGGCGTCTTGCACCCAGGGCTCCAGCCCGCGAGCGCATTTACAACGCTCACTGACGTCAGAGATGAGCTGTTGTGCAACCACCAGGTTTTTTTCTTACTCTTATCCAGAAAAAAGGTAACAACTGTACTCCTGCACACAACAGATTGCCTGTTGTAGCAGAACCCACCAGGAAAACTCCCAACAGCATAGGTAGGAGACATGAGGAATTTTTGAGCCAGATTCAAAAACAATAAAATTCTATTTTACCTTTATATAGGCTGGTATAGATGGATCCAAGCTTGACATTGCGCAAGCCAGGTTTGGTCCAGAAGATATAGAGCCATATTAGTTTATTAACTTGGACACAGCCCCATGCTAATACTGGATCTAGCTTGTGTCCAGCTAGGTTGGAGAGCAGTCATTGGTGTGATCCGCATGGTCACGCTTTATTGCACTTCTCTCCACACTTGCCTTCAACCTATAAAACCACTGATCCATAAAAATGCTGCAATACAGGCAGGTGAAAGTATGTCTTGGAAACAGAAAGCCAGGACTCCACACATGAAAGAAACCAATGGACAGTTGGGTGTCCTAAGGGAGGGAAGGTTGCAAGGTTTGTGACCATAGATAGAGGCTTGGAGGAGAGGCAAAGGCCTTTGAAGAGCAGTCTGGTCAAGGAACGTAAAAGGAAATGTGCTGGAAGAGAGGCGTGGTGGGGAGAGAGGTCCCGAGGATGTGCTAGGGAAAGGATCTGGCCGCAGAGCAGTGCGCTGTGCCCAGCGCTAGCTGCACATTATGGAAGATTGAAGATACAAGGAAGCTGGAAGTTAAAAAAAGCCCTGAAGAGGCAAAAGCTTTAACCTTTTATGTGGTTTGTTGGCAAAAGTGAGAATGGGAAATTGGTAAGAGAGACAGAAAAAGGAGGGACAGACATTAACAGTGACCTTGGAAACAGAAGAAAAGAGCAGAATCAGAGGATGTTTGTGCACAACACATCTGTCATGAAAGACAAACTGTGGTCAATCAAACTAGACAGCAAGTTAACACAGTTATCACAAATTGTTTTGATGGAAGATATTTTACTAACTAAGTATTTCAGTCCTTCTGTTTGAAACAAATGCTTCCATTTCAAAATAGATTTCATTAAAAAAAAATTTTAAGAGTTAAAAAAATTCTTCACATTGAGATATGTTGTCTAAGGCTCAAAGTCCTTTAATTCCACCCAAAGAGGGTTATTTTCTACTTGTTGGAATATTGAAATTTTTCAAAAATCCTATATGACCAAAAGCATTTTTCCCAATTTTTATTTATCATCACTGACACCCCCTGCACCCCAATCCCAGTTATCAGACTGCCATTGATTTCCTTGGAAGCACAGCCATGAGCTGATATATTAGTGTTACAGACCCTTTCCTTCCACTAGACATAATCATCTGCTTTTAATATATTCCCAGTAATTGTTCCATAAAGATTCTGTAGCGCTGAGTCTCAGCAGGTGCAAGTCAAAGCAGCTGCACTGTTTTACAGTACCACAATAATTTCAAGAAGGCTGAAAGCCAGCCAGCTCCTTTGTGCATTAACCTTCTGATGATGCAAGTCAGTACCAGCAAGAAGGATAGGCAAGTTCCCACACTGCCCCCACACATGAGCATCCCAAGAATAGGAGAAGGCAGCAGAGACATAGTGTCACATTATCAAGGCATTGCCAACATGAGTGGAAAGGTCAGGTGAATAAAAGAGGCTGTAGGTTTAGCTCTCCTGAACAACAAAGGGCAACAAAGGTGGGGAAGGGTCTGGAGGGGAAAGCGTGTGAGGAGAGGCTGAAGGCCCTGGGCTGGTTCAGCCTGGAGAAGAGGAGGCTGAGGGCAGAGCTCATGGGGCCTCCAGCTTCCTCCCGAGGGGGAGCCAAGGGGCAGGCGCTGATCTCCGTCCTCTGGGGCCCAGCGACAGAACCCCAGGGAACGGCCTGGAGCTGCCCCAGGGGAGGGTTAGGGTGGGGATCAGGAGAAGGTTCTTCCCCCAGAGGGTGGTGGGGCCCTGGCACAGGCTCCCCAGGGCAGTGGTCACCACCCTGAGCTGGGCTGAGTTCAAGCAGCCTCTGGCCAATGCTCTCAGTCATCTGCTGTGGTTGGGCTGGTCCTGTGTGGGGTCAGGGGTTGGACACGATGATCCTTATGGGTCCCTTCCAACTCGGGATATTCTATGATTCTATGAACAGTGGTGTTTTTTTGAGGAGTGAGTGGTTCTTGTTTTACTTTAGTTTTTGCACTTTTACATGTCCCAGATACTAGGCATTCACTTCTGGGAAACATTTGATGTTGTTCTTCTAATTTGTGCAAAATATTTGCCACACGTCCTTGAAAAAATATAAAAATGTTATTTGCATTTCAGCAACACCATGAAAGCCCAGTTGGAATCAGCATCATGTCATGTCACACTTCATATAGTGCCAGAGCTGAACCCTAATTCAGTTACAACATACAGGATACACTATAAAATTACAAAAATAAGTTAGTTATGCAGCCAGCATTAGATTCCAGTGATACATTTCATTTGGCTGTATGTACACGGCTACGTCTATGCCAACCACCCTGGGTTGTCTCTAAACCCAGGCATTGGAAGGGGCTGCCCAGGGAGGTGGTGGAGTCCCCGTCCCTGGGGGTTTTTAAGGAAAGGTTGGATGCGGTACTTAGGGACATGGTTTAGTGGGGAATAGGTGGTGAGGGGACGGTTGGACTAGATGGTCCTGGAGGTCTCTTCCAACCTTAATGATTCTATGATTCTAAAGCCACTGCAGATCTAGTCAATAAAATCAGCCGACGTAAGGTGCAATTCCCTTTTTCTTGAAGTAGGTTTCAAAAGCTGGTCAAGTGAGTTGTACCCTAAAAGCATCTTTGCCACAGGGTGACTAGCACAGCTGTGTATGTCTGGTCAACATATAGATACATGTGCTCACTTACTCAGCTGTGTAATGTCTAGGGTTAATCTACCCCAGCTTTCCACCCAGGTCCCTGTGCATTAAGTTGTGTTGCCTCTCTGGCATACGTAGAAGAATCTCATTCTTTCACCCTGCAGTTTTCTACTTCGGTTCAAAACAAAGATCTTTCCCCCTCCAATCATCTTGAAAGCGAGAAAAGTGAACGTACGTGGCAATCCTTAGCTCAAATCTGTAGGACCCTAAAGGACTGCATTGTACTTACTCTCGTGTTGAGAGATCTGTGCTTTGCTTCGGTTTGATTTTTACAGCTCATGTACGCACACACTCAGCACTGTGGGAGGAAAAAAGAAAAAAAAAGAAAAGAAAAGAAAAGAAAAGCTATCTTCAGTGGTGCGATAAGTTATCTTTCCAGTGATATTTTTTCCCGCTATCTGAATTTAAAATGAGTCAGATCTGGATGGAGGAGTACCCCTTGCTGCTTTATGTGCATACGTACCGCGCTGCGTGTGCTTCTATACAGGTTTTGTGTATGTGTGTGCATTACGAACGTATTAATAAGGACTTTTTTGTTGTTTATGAGGTTTTAGTAGATAAAAAGGGTAAATGTAGTGTGCTTATACACAGCAGTATACTGGGATTAAAAAAAAATGCATAGCTAAGAACCTACTTAATTAACTCATCTTAAGAAAAGAAATGCTTTCAAACTCCATGCAGAATTAAGTCACATTCAGGCAAGTTTCTCGGAGACCAAAGTTGCAGACAGATGCCAAAAGGAGCCAACAAATATTTCCAATGAGTTACCCGCCTAACCTAATCTGTTTAATTGTGTTTGTAAATTCACAAGGCACCCAACCGTTTATCCACATACCACACTTCTGTGGACCAGGTCCTAAATTACTACGTGTGTGGCATATTACTTCAAGTACTAGACTTCGTTAAAGATCAGACCTTTTCCTTATTAACGTCCACTCCTGCAGAGATGGAAGCTTCTGTTCAGAGGCACCAGGTCCTCAAGGATCCCAGTGGTAACTTCTGTGTTTCATAAAATCATCTTTCATAGTAATTTCATTTTCCGGGTGAAAGCAAACGTAATCAATAACCTTCCCAAAGTTACCCTTTAGCCAGCAGGCTTACTCCGGTTAGATATGGCCAACAGAAGAAATGGATGTCCAGAATTATCCGTATGAACACAGAAATATTGGTCTGAAGAAGGCAGAGAGACAAGGAAAAGAGTATAAATGGCTGTACTGTTCCACTTATTCTCTACAGGACATAATGACATGCACTCTTGTATGTATCTTTGTGGCGTGGAAATGGGCTCATTTCAAATGCCAGACAAATAACAGCAATACGTCTGACGATACATATCCAGTACAGGCTTCCTTATAAATAAGGCTCAGAGAAGAACACAATTTCTCAGATCTCATCTTGCCTCCAAACTCTTCTCCTCTCAGGGGACAGAACCTTCAAAATAGGAGGGCCCCGAACCAAACAGATCTGAACGCTAATGTGTCACCACACAATACAACCTTGGTTTCAGAAGTAATGTCCTACTAGACAGAAGAGCCAAGAGCTGTTCATCCGTTATGAAAACCATTGGCTTTTTCCACTGAGCAAAGCCACAACATGGCAGTGAGTCATGGAGCTCTTACTCTACAAGGCTGTATTCTTCTTTTTTCTGTGTAATTTTTGTGTATGTTTTTGTGTATGTTTGTATAATATTTTATTCTGTGCAACATCCAGCAGGTGAAGTTTTCCCAGGTAGCTGGCAAACGCTAATGAGATATTCTCAGCGGTATTTTACAGCTAATTAATCATTTTCCATTAGACGGACCTAATGAAAACAACCACTACGTGGAGTGTGATATCCCACACCATCAACATTGCCCCGATGAAATTGCATTATTTAATTTACATTTTTGTTTGTTACACTCCCAACTATTCGATCAACCTCAAACCACCACACAAGAAAGGCAATCCCAGTTGGGTATTTACAGTCCAGCGCAATGTGCCACAAATATTTTTGGAGCATTTAGGAGGGACTTGAGAGAAATTGTGTTTTTTACTGCTTGAACCCTACAGGAACTGCTTGATATGATACAGACCGTAGAAGGGGGCTGACGTCTTGGTGTGCAAGAGTGAATATCTGTTTTTTTCCATCTGATTAATAGAAGAAACCCACGTCTACCCCATCCATCTACAGAGTCTCTCCCTCCAGTTCAGTTAGTGATAACCACAAAAATGCTAAACAGAACAAACAAGGATTTACCCTAAAGTAATCTGCAGGTGCCACATCAGCCAATCTTCCCTTCAGATACACATACGGGAAAGATAACACGCAGTATTTAGCAATCCATTTTTCTATTCTATTTCATTACCACCTCAATGGAAAAAATATATATAAACACACACACACACACACATATATATAGAATGGAGCGGGGGCAGGAGGAGCAAGGATGCAGGAAAATGCAACATTTAAGTCCCTATAGTCAAGCTTATTGCTGCATAATCAAAGAGGAAAGTAAATGCAAGAATTTACAGAAATTCTGAGCTGAGATGAAAACTGGAACTTGTTTTCCTTCCCCAAAACCTTGTTTGACTTTAGGGCATTGTAGTATTCCACCTCCTATATGTCCTTAAAAAAAAAAAAGGGAACTGTGTAATGGGAACAGGTGCCAGTAATAAAGCCTAAAAACTCTGTTTGTCCTCATGAGAAATTGTCATCTCACTACATAAATACAGCCTGGTACGGTCGATAAATATAAACAGCATTTTGATAAAGATAAATTATAAAACAGTTCTTTGGTCTTCTAAAGAGATCGGGTATTGTGGACAGCTGTTTGGCTGCTGGAGCTACATTTAATGAGATTTATGCACAAAATTGTTTGCTCGTTTGAGTGATATATTTCACAATGGCACTGAAAACAATTGGGTGTTGTGGGATAAGTACCTTTTACAGTATATCAAGGTCAAACCTTTTACTTGATGTACTTAACTAACCATGTAAAATATTACATCAGCAAGCCTATGAGGCACTTAGAGATATATTCATATTTGCATAATGTCCTCTGTAAGTTAGTCTGCGGTCCTTAAGGGTGTTTAGAATAACTGCATGCAAGAATATACTTAATCCAATCTCATTTTAGCTTTTGCTCTTTTAAGATTTCAAAATTAATAAATCCTCCTGATACTCCAAATTACCATGAGCTTTTATAAGCATAACTTTGTAACTTTAACCCATTTATGAACATACCCTACAGGCATATGTACTAATGAATAAGAAATAACATTAGAAGTTTAAAGATGGTCTCTTTATGAAGTAATGTAAGAAAATCCTGTTAGCTGGATCAAGTACAAAAGTGTGATTTCTTAAAAATAGAAAATCCTTCACAAAATTACTTGTAATTACAATAACCAAAGGATAAAAAGTAAGAATAGTTTAAGTATTGTGCATTATTTAACTTGATACATGAAATATGTTTTATGTATATGTATGAAGCATGCAAATAGAAATCTGATCTAAAGTGTGCTTCCATGGCTACAGGATTTTAATTTATTTATTTATTTCCTATTGTGCTTGATTGCTGTCAAGAATACTGACAGATAAAGGATTTCAAATTACCTTAAACACTTGGTGCTTCTTCAAGCGAATTAAGCTCTTCTCTTGCTTGCCTCTAAGACATTTGGAAGAGATGGGGAAATCTTCTTGGCCAAAGGTTCTCCCAGAATCCCACAAATTCTCCAGGACCCGCAAACTAGACATCTTCTACGGAGAATTAAAAAAAAAAAAAAATTATAAAGCTCGTCACAATAAATTGGTCAATAACTGGCATTTCTCCATCTGTTTGCCATGGGTTTGAAGCAGTAACTGCTGTCTGCCCACCATCAGGAGTCATTGCAACCCACTGAATGAAATATCCTGGTGACCAAACCCTGTGAGCAGGGGAAGGGGACCAAGTCGTGGACACTGGTGCCTCATGGGAAGAAAAGACCATGGAGGAACCACAAGAATGTAGCAAATAAAGGTTCATTTTGCCCACAACCTACTTAATATGAGAAGAAAATGCCCAGCGCATCTCTTGCTTGCCCCCATCCCTTCCCACTTTCAGTTAAACATTAAATGGCCAAACTATAGAGACCTCCCCTTTCACAGTTATTACTTATTATGATAATCCATTTTGTTCTGTTCCCAGATCAGCCTTAATCATTATTCTCCTTGCACAAAATAACTAAAAAAGGGATTTTTATCTGGTATGAGCAGTCAGTGTGGATCATCAGAGCTGCTTTAGATCAATGGAGCTATGATACTAAGAAAAGCAGAACAGCTGGCCCTGAGACCTTAGTGTTCCCAATAGATTAAGGCTGTTGATTTCCTAAGAGTGGCATTTCAGCATATCGAGAATGTATTGCTTTCAGAAGGAGGACAGGTGCAAGTCCCAGACGTCAAAGGAGTCACCCTTTTATTGTAAGGAAGCTGAAGTGTATTGACAGGTCTCACAACGAAAGCCATTTCATTCATCACATGTTGTCTTTGGCAAGTTTGTGCCCTGCTCAGTGGAGCAAGAACAAAATAAATTTAAAGCAATGACAACTGAGATTTTGCCAGGTGGGTGTGCTATAGAGATGCTCTACCGCTCTTCCACTGGATGTCACTCTGACATTGAGCCGAATTCTAGGCTTTCCGCAGACCAAAGTGGCTTTGTTCAGGGAATAATGCAAGAGCTGGTAGAGAGAAAAGCTAAGTGACTTCTTATTAAAGCAGCTTCAGATATCCAATAACTTTGAGAAGTAGGACCGTGCTTTGTCACAGGGATTGATGGGGCAAGACAGCACATAAAGAATAATTCTTCAGCCTTAGGAAAACAAAGCTGGGAGGGGATAGATTTGCTGTAAATAAATCTGTAGACTTATTGCCTAGAGGGGGAAACTACTGAAGCTAAAGGACAGTTTGCACATGAGCATATGAGAATCTTGATCTTATTGAGACAGGGAAGTAGAGGAAAGTTTCAGAGTAGAAGAGGGTGTGGAGTTGCCCGGCTAAGTGGGCTAACAGGACAGTTCTCTCTCTCCACCCAAGAAAACAAACCCCAGCAAGGATTAAAAGGGACCTTGATTTGTTTATGACTGTCACTTCATCACTGTATGGGTCAGGAGGTGACCTAACTCCATGACCCAGGAGGTCAGCAGCACCTTAGCTACTACTCACCTCTACTACATATGAAGGAAAAGGATTTTGTATGGGGTACAGTCCACAGCTGAGAATGACTGGTGTTATTTCTGCCTCCTGGTGTTCTCCTGCCTTCCATACGCTTGCTCTGTCACATTCACAGCACGAGGGGACACTCAAACAGGACTAAGAGACATCTTGAACTGGGAAAGTTTTACAGCACCATAGACAAAATCACCAGGAACTGTATTTATCTTAATTAATATTTGGTCTAGACATAGGACTGAAAGTGAAGCAATGCATCATACACCGCTAACAGCTGCTAGAGATGTTACCTGTGTATCCCAGGGAATTCTTTAATAGAGGCAAGTTTGTTTACAGAAGTAATTTCTGATCCTTTCCCTTGCGAAGCCTCAGAGGCTCTTGGAGATGATGGTTTAGGTGCTCTCTGCACTCCTCTCTCCCCCATCTGCCTAGCAGGTGGGATGCCATGATACAGCTAAGCCCAAGCACACGGGGTCTTCAGAGGGCTTCAGGCCACCTCCTGCTTTCCTTGTGCGAGGCTGCATTGGAGACCGGCAAAGCTGCCCTGCAGCAGAAACATCTGGATTCCCAAATCTCTGACCTCTCAGTGGTGCTGCCATGCATTTGCTCTGACAGCACAAATGGCCAGGGCTCTTACAGCTGCTGTCCTCCACAGTGCTTGCATGAGGGATCCCCTGTATGTCTCATCCCTGTCCTCCACCTTGCCAGGCAGGCTATTGGAAAGATAGCTAAATTTCTACCCTAGTAATGAAGAGGAACCCCTTCACGAAGGGATTCGCACCACCTCGTTAGAACAATAATGAAGAGTCTAGTTACCTAGACCATCTCTCTGCCCTGGTAGTATACAGTAGCATCACCTAAAGTCTTCTCCTGTCCTTCACAATCAGCCTCCACCAGAATATGATGATATCTAAAGAATGTCAAGAGACAGGTCAGAGTCTAACTCTCACCAATCAGTGATAATAATTCAGGTAGCTTGCAGCCCCCTGACAATAGCACTGGTGAAAGGGAATAATTTAAAAAGAACATTGTTAGTCTCCTAAAAAAAAAGCCCAAGAAAAAAATTAATTACTCTTCCTCCTGCTTGTGATCATGGATTCTCATGGATCGTTAAGCAGGTCTTGCATGTCTCAGCCAAGATCAGGCATCTTCAGGCTAATGTTAGAAAAAGACCAAACTGGAACACAGCAGGGCTTCTTGTTCTTATATGGATGGTTGTATGTGGATGTACCCAAGGCAAAAAAACCCACCCTTCCTTTCAAAATATAGCAGTGATAGGAATCCTGAGTTCAGACTGTGTACCTGTAGAAGATCTAATAGGAAAGTACAGAAAATACAGGAACAGCCAAATATAGCAAGCATAATGAAATCCAAATTGTAGCCAGAGAATGTAAATGCCGAGTGTGATTGAAGAAAGGCCAGCCAGGCGTCTCTGGGAAGGCCGTGCTACACGCATTCATCCTCGTGAACAACCAGGAGACAAAGAATAAAAATAAAACAAAGAAATAAAATTGAGCATTTATGAAAAATTAAGAAGTCCATGGATTTTTAGAGAACTACCAGCATGTCCTTGACAGAGAGAAAAGAGGACAAGTTTTAACAGCAAACAAAGATTTCTACGGTCTACAAAGTCAGGAGTAAAAATATTTTCTGATAGATTATTCTTTAACTCCAACAATATGAATTACTGCCCACAGAATATACCTATTTGTGAGTACATAATAATTGTACGTACACAGTTAACTGTGTCAATGTCATGGTTTAACCTGGCAGGCAGCTAAAACAACCACACAGCCGTTCACTCAGCCCACCTCCAGTGGGGTGGGGGAGAGAATCAACAAGTAAAAAGGTAAAACTCATGGGCTGAGGTAAAGACAGTTTAATAGGACAGAAAAGGAAGAGAATAATAATAATACAAACCTAGCGATGCACAGCACAATTGCTCCCCACCTGGAAACGGTGCTCAGCTAGTTCCTGAGCCACGTCACCTCCTGGTCAATCCCCCAGTTGTACAGGTAACATGATGCCAAGTGGTGTGGAATATCCCTTAGGCCAGTTTGGACCAACTGTCCTCCGTGTGCCCTCCCACCTTCTTGGGCGCACCCCCCACCTTCTCGTTGGCAGGGCAGTTGAGAGGCTGGAAAGTCCTTGTCTGCTGGGCAACACCCAAAACATCAGTGTGCTGTCAACGTTATTCTCATCCTGACTCCAAACCACAGCACCGTACCCGCTGCTAGGAAGAAAATGAACTCTATCCCAGCCCAAACCAGGACAGTCAAATGTACGCAGGAAAAATGTCACTGAACTTTAGCCCTATGACAATTTTGAACTTACTTTTCCACCGTATTACTGAAATTATCAAGGAAAGAAGAGTCTGACATTCCTAAATTCCTTAAAGGATGAATAATTTAACTTAATTCCCACACTGAATAACAGATTTATTTGTAAATGCTCTGACTTTCATTCTGCGCTCAGGGTAAGCACCCTGGCTTTGGGGAAGAAAGACTGTATTTTCTTTTATATGCAACAGTAAGTTTGAGACAAGCCTTCAACTGGAAATCTCAATTGCCCTCATTTATTGGGCTATCACTGATGCCTCCACTACAGCAGAAGTCAGAGATCTGAGAGTTTTGAATGGGTTCAGATACACAAGTCCCATTAGTCTCATGGGAACCGTTCTTGTCAATCTTTTGGGCAGCCCTAAAAAATTTCAGTCTAAATTCCTTCCCACTCCCTTTGCGTATTTTAAAGAAACCAGATGCAGCCCTGGAGAACAGCAGCAAGCAGAGAAGAGGCTACATTGTCATCAGTGTTAGCAAGGTAAAACAAGACAGTTGGCTTTGCCCAGTAGCAAAGGTTAATAAAAGGTACTTAGAAGTGCCATCATGTTTGTCCTTCACATGTAGCTGTCACACGTGGTACCAAGCAAGTAATGTTGCAATGCCACATAATACAAGGTAAAGCATTTAGTGGTTGGCCAGGGATGAAAATTAGTCTGAAAGATTGCAAGTTACTACTGAACATAACAAGAAAGATAAGTTTAAAAAGCTGAAGAAAGGAAAGAAATCCATCCCATTTCAATTAACTGGGAAGGTTGAATGGAAAACTTTACTCCCAAATAGCACTATCAGCTTTAAGTCTGATTCTCCTTTAGGGGACAGAAAGTTTGATAAAAATGCAACACCATGGTGCTGATTGCGATAAATGCTCATCGAAGACCAATTTTGGTGGCGATAAGGAGCTGCGTGACCTTGCAGAGACCCAGTGCTCCAAGGCAGCCACTTGCGGCGGCGGCGGCCGCACCTCCGTACAGGAGCAGCCCATCTGCGGAGAAAGCAAATAAAGAAATGAGCTCAGCTCTGACACAAAACATCTTTTAACTCAATTACTGTTTACAAACACAGCCGTGCTCCTGTCTGGGGAAGCAGAGCCCAGATACTGTCAAAATGGATAATGAAATGGAAAAGGGAAGGAAAAAAGAGAAAGCCTTTGCCCCAACATCCCTCCTTTTCCTAGCCCTGGTCATTCGGAGAAACGCATCCAATCCCACCCGGAGATGTAGTGAGGATTGGCCTCCCTAGAGGAGCAGGCAACATAAAAGTCTGGAATGTACTCTGTCCTACACCCATCATGGCACGGCATTTGAATATTGGATTTAGTGCTGTGCTTCCACAGATATAAAATTAGGCCGACAGAAGTCTGGATTCAGGCCCTTGCTCCATACTGCTAACTTGTAGAGAGCTGGTAGCCAAAAGCATTTGGAACGGTTGTCTCTCTCCAGATGCTGCCATTCATTTCTGTGGGAACAAGACCACTTACATCTAATTACAGTTTCTGCTCAAATTAACAGGACAGAAATGACAGCAAAAAAAAAACCAAACCCAACCAAACCAACTCTCTGGACTAACTGGGAGACCTTTCATCAGTATGGCTCATAAAGCAGTGCCCTTTCAAACACACCAACTTTCAAGTAACTGCTCCGTTTGTCTCATCAGCGTATTAAACCAACAGCAAAAGGGAGAGAAAAGGAAGAGTTTTATTGAAAAGATCTCTTGCTTATGAAAGATGCGTTAATGCCCATGCAGTCAAGTATGGAATGGGGATCGTCATGGCATAAAACATTGTTTTCATTATCGAAGCAAATGCCAGTTGCCCATTATTTTATATGGACTGGAAGTTATACAAAGACATGTTTTCACTGATATTGCGTATGGACTGAAAGAGGTACGTAGTCTTACACATGCATGTGCATCTGTCTCTCACTTAATTGTTGAAATCAGGTCTAATTCCATTGAAGGGTAAGAAAATGCAGTTTTCAGGCGAGAATCAAGACATTTATGCACACCTCCCTTCCTTGCATAACATTTACCATCGGGATCATATCGATGGTTCACTGGATGCAGAATATTTCTGCCCTTTTAAATCCATAGGAATTTTGCTACTGCCTTCAGCTGGACTATGTTACCATCATAGGTGTTGACTAATTTTGCTTGGTCTGGTCCGGTCACCAAAAAGGATGGAAGCAGAGGAAAATGTAAGGCTCAGGTTCCTTCCCTCCTTCTCATCAGGCAGCGGCTATAGTCCCATGAAGGGTCTCCACGTCCTGCCAGTGAATCGACATCTGATTCAGGTTTTCTCCCTGCCAAACGAACAATTTGCGTGTGAAAATCATTCCGTGCTATTACCCACTATCGATTTATCATTCTGATCCAACCCTGGATAGTTGCTGTCTCTCTTAGATCTTAATCAATGTGCAGTAGATAAAATCACTCATATCATTCCAAAAGAGTGGGTTACATCAACGTAGTTACTAGCTTAATGCATTCAGTGGAAAATTCTGTTCCTTTTTTAATGTAGATTCATCAGCAAACAGGGTCTTTTGCAGTTCCTTACCAGCAGTGTTCTGCAGTTGGGTATTACATGGATGCGTAGGTGCAGCCCTGTTCTAAACATGGAAGTGGGACACAGAGGAAGGCACAGCTGTCGTGCGGCGCAGGAACATTCACTGGCCCACCTACTTACAGTGTGAGCCTACATGCAGATATATACAAGCAACCACGTATCAGCTCAGAACGAGCAAATTACAGCCTAGAAAAGGAATGGACAAATAACCGTGCACAGAAGTTGCTGCTAGATATGGGTCCTCTGACCGATGTTACGGGTAGGTAAGGGCCAAATACAGGCATTGAATCGCACTTTACAGGATACCCATAACCCATCTTAAAATCCACACCACTGTAAAAAAAAATAAAATTAGTTTGGAGCTGACTTCTGACACATCAGATCCTAGATTTTTAAAGTCATTTATCCTCCAGATTCCACAACTGGATGCAGTTTTAAAGGATGATTTAACCACGTCCAGCTCCCGTCTTGTCCCAAGGGGCAAAGCGAAGTCTCAGAAACCATCAGGCATCCATTTTCTATGTGCCAGGTATGAAGACAGCAGATTACAGAGCAAGAATTTACAAACTGTAACGCACAAAATTTATTTTTCCTTCTATTTTGGCAGCAGAGCCCTTGAGACACAGCAATCAAATAAAAATCCCTCACTAGAAATACGGATTTCATCACAGGCTGGGCAGACTTTAAGAAACTTTTCAAACCTGAGATGAACAAAAGAACAGGAAGAAATATTATACGATGTGGATCTCTACCAAATTCATAGGAAAAGCATGAATTAGTTTTAACTATAGCTTTTCTCCCCTGTCCCACCTTTCCTTAGGAGAAAGCAAGGCTCTCCATTAGCTCCCACTTAATTATTCCAAACACACAGACATGGCGTTTCGGCACACTATGCCTGTTTAAAAGTGTTTTTCAAAACAAACACTGTAAAATCTACTGGGCATGCATAAAATTTCTTGCTAAGGGCCCAGCCCAGTTTCCACTGAAGTCAGTACTTCAATGGCAGTTGTGTTGGACCTTTAAGGTGAGATTTTCAAAAGCTTCCCCATGACTCACACTGTGTCTACACAACGAAGCTGCAGTCTGAGCCTGATCTTTAACTCAGTAATCATCTGCAGTTAACCCTCCATGCACCTATAGTTTGATCCTTGAAGATCTTCAGGAAGTGTAAGGTAAGAGAAGAATCAGACATTTTAGGGAGCTGTGAGGGAAGAAGATGCGAACTCCTTCCACACCTGGTGCAGTGGGAGCTCAGACTGAAGGAACAGCTTCTTGGGATGCTTCTTAAACATGGACATGAGCCGGCAGCGTGCCCAGGTGGCCAAGAAGGCCAACGGCATCCTGGCCTGTATCAGGAATAGTGCAGCCAGCAGGAGCAGGGAGGTGATTGTCCCCCTGTACTCAGCCCTGGTGAGGCCGCACCTCGAGTACTGTGTCCAGTTTTGGGCCCCTCACAAGAAAGATATCGAGGCCCTGGAGCGTGTCCAGAGAAGGGCAACGAAACTGGTGAAGGGGCTGGAGCACAGGTCTGATGAGGAGCGGCTGAAGGAACTGGGCTTGTTTAGTCTGGAGAAGAGGAGGCTGAGGGGAGACCTTATTGCCCTCTACAACTACCTGAAAGGAAGTTGTGGTGAGCTGGGGGTCGGCCTCTTCTCACAGATAACTAGTGACAGGACTAGGGGGAACGGCTGCAAGTTGCGCCAGGGGAGGTTCAGGTTGGAGATGAGGAGAAATTTCTTCTGGGAAAGGGTGGTCGGGCATTGGAATGGGTTGCCCAGGGAGGTGGTGGAGTCACCATCCCTGGGGGTGTTTAAAGAAAGGTTGGTTGTGGTATGATTCTATGATTCAGCTGCTTTGCTGGTGATGTGAACTCCACTGGCTGACGTTGCACTGAGAAGGCCTGCAAGTGGTTGGTGACAGCAAAGCAGAAACCTAGAAATTAATGAGCAGCATTGCTTTGGAAGCACTGTTACCTAGGAGTTAACACTAGAGCTGAGGCCACTTGTATACTTAAAATTAAGATATGTTCATCTGTTCTGCTGAATCCATCTCTAGAATCTCCCTAAAAGTCCTGCTTCCGAAAGAATCGATCTCCCAGCCTACCTTCCAGGAAGGTTCCATGGAGCAGGGAACCACAGCAGCACAACTCCATTTTAAAGTATTTTTTAAAACAAGTTAATGTAGTTTTAGTTTCCTGGAACTAAACTCTCACTGGTAGTTGTAAGAAGAAACCAGTAAGTATGAACCAAGTAAAGGAGAAAAGAAAATCATAGATCATTGAATTTGTATAACAAGGAAACGGACAACTATCAATTTGCAATCAGCTTGCACCATCTTTGTCTTTCCCAGAAGAGATTTCTTCCTAGCCAAATATTAGGGATATTGTCAGCTAGTTCCAAGGACAAATTCCTGGAATAACAGTCACTATGTTGACAGTTTTAAAGCTTTATCTAGAGGGAACATGATAGGGAATGTGCTACAGAACAGATTTTTCATTTGAGCCTCATTCCAAGAGCTGCAAAACTACAACAGTTTACAAAATGTAGGACAGACTTCCTCAGGTTATTGCCTTACACACATGTCCACACAGCCAACAATTAAAAATTCACAAGAACATCTTGTCATGTGGCTCAGCATTCAACTTGCTTTCCAGTCTCTGAATCTAATCTTACCTTGAGCACTCCTTATCTCAGGAGGAAGCTAGTCTTGCAGTTAAGACAGAACTAGGCTGCAAAGTCACAAGAGTTCAAGTCCCAGTCCTGCTTCTGAGTTTTGAAGGACTAGTTTAATCCCTCCAAAATTCAGCTTTCCATCTGTAGAATGGGGATAATACCACTTGCTTTTGGTGGTCCCTTCAGACTCTCCAGATCCTAAATTATTTATCAAATAGTTTCTTACCCTATATTTACCTTCTGCTTTGTGGAGCAGAACACCAAATGCCATTGGAGACTTTAAGCAGTGTAGCAATATTAGTGGAAGCTCATGAAATAATGCCAAGGGAGACACAGCTTTTAAAGCCAGGTTAGAAAAAAAATGAAAAGAAAAAAAAATCCATATTGTTTTAAACAAAATTGTCCCTGTCTTGAAGACCATGGTTCAGCTACGTCATTGCTTCTCAATATGGTTCGCCATTTAAGAGTGGTTTCTTTTGTCACCCAGGGTCTGAAAGGATTTAATCTCTAAATTAATGTTTATTGTACAAATACCAGGAACACATCACTGAAGAAGGAAGTCAGTTGCTGTGACTCCTACCTTGACAAAAGCTAAACTGTATTTCAACCTAAAATTGATAGGCCTGATGGAGAGACTTCAGGATGAAATTCTCTGGCTAATATAGACCAGATGTCAGGATAGATGATCACAGTAGATCCTGCTAGTCTTACAAAAAACTGGCTAATCCGCTGTGGCCAACTGTGGGCTCGTGAGCAAGTAGCGATTTCTTACTGTATCGGCACGCAGGCCATGCACGGAGTAGTCGTAGGGAAGCCTCTGCAAAATTCTGAGGAACAAATATCATCCCAAATATTGCAGGTCATTCGATGATATTTTTTTTTTCTGCATATCAGAAGAAGGGACGTGTTGGGAAGAATACAGCCTGCAAATTGTTCACCCCGTTCCACTAAGCCTACTAAATCATCTGGAGGTGTCCCAGTTAAGCAGAAGTACAATCCCTATTAAGTGGCACTCATTGCCACTAAGCATCGTTGGACTTACATGATTTCCCTTGTAGATGTCCGGATTAAGTGGTTTTGCCAACTAAGCACCTCCTTTTTCTGATTCAGTGGAGCGTACTGAATCGTGCGTATTTTACCGCTTTATATATTTCAAATAGCATGAAAACTGGCTGGTTTTGTGGAAATTAAAATACAGTTTATCTGTTGCACAAATTTTCAATACACGTGAGCTCCCAATGCATGTGGAATACATTTCATCCCATCTATACATACAGTCCTGCATTATGTATATAGTGGTTTTCAGAGAGCAGCGAACAGCCTTCCCATGCACTTACCCTGGTCTGATAACATTCTTATGAAACAGAAATCATATGCTGAACGCCGGAATAATGTCAGCGCACAAAGGACGGGAAAATAAATAAATAAAGAAACCCAAAATCCAGGCACCTTGAAGCAAAGCTCTGAGAAACCGTCTGTCTCAATGGAAAATCCTAAGGCTGGTGCATTTGGCTGCTTTCAGAGCGCAGTTCAGCGAGTAATGCCTCTTTCATTGGACACTCAAAGCTCTAGAGTCACATCTGTTTGTGCTGGCGTGAGATTGGCACGCTGTTCTCGCTGATGAAAGCTGAAGCGATGGTGCCAACCTACAGGGAAAAGCATGGCTTTCAGGATTTTTTCCTTTCTTTCCTTTTGCTGCAAGTATTCTAATACAGTGCCAAGGCAGCGAAAGAGGCGAGCGCACACAAGTTTTCTTTGGAGGACGAGGGGAAAGGAAGGAGGGGGTGAGGAGCGGTTGTGGGGAGGAAAGGCATCTTGTCTGAAAGCTGAACCTGTCAGAGTTCTTTCTTTTTTCATAGAGTCACAGAATGGTTTGGGTTTGAAGGGACCTAAAAGATCATCTAGTTCCAACCCCCTGCCATGGGCAGGGACACCCCCCACCAGCCCAGGCTGCCCAAAGCCCCATCCAACCTGGCCTTGGGCACTGCCAGGGAGCCAGGGGCAGCCACAGCTCCTCGGGGCACCCTGTGCCAGGGCCTCAGCACCCTCCCAGGGAAGGATTTCTTCCTCACATCTCAGCTCCAGCTCCCCTCCTGCAGCTTCAGGCCACTACCCCTTGTCCTATCACTCCATGATGATACATTACAGATGATAACAGAACACATCAACAATGATCTGGACCATGGAAGGCAACAGAAGGTTTGCCATTAACTTCTACAGAGGCAGTTTCAGTCCCAGTGCCTCTGTGTGACAAGCACACATGGCCCCTAGCCTTGAGCATGAATATGCCGGATTTTTGGAACACAATATTTAATTTTTTTTTCCTTTTCAGGTGAGGGAGATCAAGAACTCGTAGGTTTTTAGACTCACACATCTGACCCAATGAAGCATTTAGGCACTGATGAATTAGGGCTGCAAAGCCTAGTATCCAGACGCTTGGTCTCAAGAGGCTCCACAGCTTTGTGGTGCCAGCCCAGGTTCCTTTATCAATGGATGGGGAGAGCTGGAGGCCTCTGAATTTGGCTGACGAGTCTTTTGCAGCTCATGCTTAAAACAGTAATTCTCCCACCCTTATTCAGCATGGTCCAAACAACTCACACCTTCATTTTTCTCTATCCTTTCCCGAGATTAGTCAACAATATCCACGCAGGCCAGCCTATAGGCCAAGAGATGCAGACTAGGTCCAAGCTGCTACACCCACCCAAGACAGCAGGGATGGGTCAGGAACATGCACTTCATTTCTAGGTAGGCTCAGATTAACAGGAAATGACGTTATGGCCCCAAAATTGTGTCCTAAAATAGGGAATAAATGCAAGACCTATGACTCTTCTGATGAAACAGAGGCTGCAAATTGTTTGAAACCCCGGTTTCCCTAAACATCAAAGGAAAGGGAAACAGTACGCACCCTGCCTCTTGAAACAGAGTCACCAGAAGGAAAATAGAACATGATTCATGAGGTCAGATCTCAGGGAGGTTTTCAGTGTCTTCACAGTGGAAGATTAAAAAAAGAAATAATTAAAAATTTGGAGTTGCAACAGGACTGAGATTTCAGCCAGCCTCATTCTCATGCCTTGTAAAATATCTGAGAATAATTAAATCTGTTCCTTTTCTTTAATTAGCCTTGTGTCTCATTAGAGCAGTTCACTGCCATGTCTTTATTTACTTGATTATATCTCCTCCACACCTTTGCCTTCCCTCGTTCACCTAATCTTAACATCTCCCTTCCTTCCCTTAAAGCTTTTTATTTTAATGCTTTGATGTTATATTGGCTTCCCCCCACATGCTTTGTTTAACAGAAAAACAAAGATAGAAAAGCTATACACAAAACAGAAGAGTCAACTACATCTTGACAAATCAAGCTTTTAGAAAGTCAGAAAAAGCAGATTTAAAGATGAAAGCTCATTCTTAACCCAGCTTCCTTCTTCAGAGACCTTAATATGATCTCTTTATGTAACTGTTTGCCAATTAATTCAAAATATAATGCAAGCTGCAATTTCTCAGAGATATGCATTCATTAGGTTTGTGGAGAGTATGTAGTTTTCAGAATTGATTGATTTTTAACTCTCATTGAGGTGTACGGAACATCTTTTAAAGACATCTGTTGTCCAAACAACCACTGTCCAAATCTACAAGTTTACAAAAACCAGATGGTTTTCACATGGGTGGAAAAGACAGTTTCCCTAGAAGACTGGTAACAACATTTAGTCCTAGAGCAGTGACAAGCCCTGTTTGAGTTACGACCTAAATAAGGAGAAAACAGCAGTTTGTCATCACAGAACTTGCCTTTCTCAACACATTACCAAAGCTTGTAAGCAGGGGTGAGGTCCCAGGCTATGAGACATTTAACTACTGAATATGTAAGGTTATAACCTGCAAAATTTGCTCTAGGCACTTGTAGTTATCGCTGTCATCCTCTTGAAGATGCCCTTGCATTGCCGCTATGGTACAAGGACATATGGCTTCACAGGTAGACACATACCTAAACAAAAAGAAGAACATGGAAGTTCATTCCCATCATTTCTGTTGGAGAAATACGCATCTAAAACTGAAGAAACGCTGATTGTAGGGACAGAGGTTTCACAAGCGTCATTTGAAAGATTTTTCTGATTTCAGAACTAATAGTGATGCTACCCCAAAGTTGTTCAGCTTACCCTTCATACGATGGATTGCTGGCACACTCTGAAATACAAGGAAAGATAATAAGCCATAAGCTGTGGAATATGGTGTTGAGGTTTACTGGCATGTGTTTCAGGTATCCAGAGTATTCATTAAACAGGAAAGGGTTTAATTGAGCTCAACAGATTTAATTTTCAAGGATTCCTGAGTGGAATCAGGAGTCCAAACAGCGATGCCTTTCAGATCTTTCCATTCTTGACTTAATTGAAAGTGCTTTGAAGTCCCTGCCCTGCTCTGCCTCCAGCTGCAGCATTGCTACTGAACGATGATACTGCAGCAATGTGCTGTAGGTGCAGCCTGAGATCACATCGAAAATGGAGTCACTGTGTGGAAAAAAATGACAGACATCCAAATCCTGGTATAAACCAAAGCATTTGCTGCATTTTTCACATGTAAATGGCCTGAAGCATCAAACATGGTCCCATAGTGTCATACTGAACAGGTCTGGGTAGGAAGATGGCCAGTAGTAATCACAGAATGGTTTGGGTTGGAAGGGACCTCAAAGCCATCCAGCACCACCCCCTGCCATGGGTGGTGCCATGGGCACCACCACCAGCCCAGGGTGCCTAAACCCCCATCCAACCTGGCCTTGGACACTGCCAGGGATCCAGGGGCAGCCACAGCTTCTCGGGGCACCCTGTGCCAGGGCCTCACCACTCTCACAGAGAAAAATTTCTTCCCAATATCTAATCTCATTCTCCCTTATTTTAGTTTAAACCCATTCCCCTCGTCCTGTCCCTCCCTGCCGTGGAACCAGCCCCTTTCCAGCTTTCCTGGAGACCCTTTAGGGACTGGAAGGTGCTCTAAGGTCTCCTTGCAGCCTTCTCTTCTCCAGGCTGGACAAGCCCAACTCTGTCTCCATAGCAGAGGTGCTCTAGCACCTCTAACGTATGTAATCATACACCCGAGTTCTTCTGTCCCGCATACAGAGATCAAGGTCGAACAAGAAACATATCAAAAACTGCAGCTGGCAGAGCTCTGACCCTGGCTCCTTTGGCTGCTCTGCTGTTAGCCCAGCATCCCGGTGTGGGTGGCAAACACCCATTCCACCGGCACTCACCACTTGGACCTTATTTCCTAGCAACGGGCCAGATATCTCGGGACTTTTCTTTCCCAACACGTGACATCTCATTGTGTGAGTTAGGGGACCAGGAAAGGCTGAGTGCTCACCTGCAACATGCTGCTTCTCTCAGGGAAGCACAAGATGCTGTGGGGACACAGCACCCAAGCTGCAGTACAGCACCGTGGTCCTTCTCACGGTCCAAGACCCTCCTCTCAAGACAGCTACAGCTGGTTCCCAAGGTGAGAGAGCAGCGCAGGGCAGCAGCACTGCACTGCACGCGTATGAGACACTGGCTTTCGATCTCAGGGAGCAGGAGCCAGCTCTGAGCTTCACATTCAATGCATGGGACCAAAAAAGTAGTGAGGAGGTGCTCCTAGCACAGGAATGAATGGACGCCAGGATACAGCCTTAGACCCGGTTCAGAGAGGGTCCAGTGGTGTCCCAAAATCTGATGCCGGTTGAGGTTGGGGGGGGTGTGTGGAAATAAAAATAAGCAAACCCGTAACAAGATGACAATATAGATGGGTTCCTCAAGAGTCTCAGATGATCAGGATCCTGGCCCTGTCTTCTTTGCTCAGACAAAACTACTGAAGAGAGGAATTTCCTCTGCGACAGAGCGTGCTGGAAGCATGCCCAGGCCCACCACGGCTCCATCCCAGTAGTTCAGCGTGGAGCCCCTGGTGCTATTCATGATCAAGAGAGTGAATTCTATAGCCCCCTGCTTCCCCCTGCCCCGCTGGCAGCCAAATTCCAACACTGGAGTTATGCAAATCCAGCTCAGCCCCCCTGCCCCCCACTCCTTAGCTCTATGCAATATTTTATTGAGCTATTGTTTCTCTAGGATAGTACAGAAAACATCACGTATTGTCCTCCACTGACAGTCTCGAGCCACAAAGGAAAATATTCCTGCCCTCTGGGATGAGTTTTGCAAGCACGCAGCACGTGCTTACGCCCCATCCATGGTAGCACACTCTCACAACGTACGGTACACCAGAATATAATCGTGTGCAGCCTATTTCCCCAGCTGACGTTACCCTAGGCACTGTCCCAACAGCAGGCTCCCCCCTCAGCCAGCTAACCGTCACCTTCACCAGCACCCAAGGTGCAAAACGATGCACCCAGCATCATCCACTAATTGGCCCATTGCAGCTCACCGGCAGCCGCACTTGCCACGGACGGGGTTGTGTAACTGGGCTTTAAACACGTTTATCCTACGACGCTGGGCTCTGCCGGGATCCTCCGTCTACTCGAGGAGCCGGCGCGAGCGTCCAAAGCAATTACAGAAGCGTGCCTTGTGGAGGCACTTCACTGGTGTGGCAGCGTTCTACTTCTCCCACCTGACAAAATAAAAAGCAGGAGAGAGAATTATTTGTCAGCTCAATCCCTGTGCTAATCTAGTTGCAAGTATAATGTGATTTCCCTCCTGCCCCAGTAGTAGGTATTGCAACACCTTACATATGGATCATTTTAATCTAATATAATCTGGCTGGCTAGAAAGAAGGTTTCCCTCCACCACAGCTGCTTGTGATTATTGCTAAACATACATGCCAAGCTTCAGTCGGCACGAGGGTGCATCCTCGCTCGTCCGTGTTTGGTAAATCAACAGTAAGCCCTATAAAAGGCAGACGATGCTGCAAAGCTGTACGTGCTGAAGTTATATCCAGCTTTTTTCCAAATGCTTTCCCTATTTGCCATTTCTAATGTATCATGATCTATTACTTCTCTTCTTTAAGCAGAATTGATTTAAAAAGCCGCTGATCAGGGAAGATAAGAAGTGTCACCTCGCCTTTACAAATAACGCTCGGTGGGCAAATACCCATTAACTGTTTTGTCCTCTTCATTTTACATTCACTTACTGCAAAGTTCAGCAAGAAGAGAAGCATTTCCGTTGAAACTAAGACCAAGCACATATGTTGTAATAAAAAAACCACAAAGCCAATAAATGATAGCTTTTTATCATTATTAAATACAAACATGTATTCTTATTTTACTATAATTATCAAACTAGGATTAATATAATCTTGTATATTGCTTCCCTTCACGGTGAATTAAATTATGTAAAAAGTCTCCCACTAGTATTCTTCCCCAGCAAGAAACATTTTAATTGTAAATTTGCCTTTTGGAGTCTTTAAATTACACACGCACGCACATTAAAAAGGGCCAGCACTATGGATACCGTGTACCCACTAATCTGTAAATAGACTCCCAGTCCAGGACTCATCTCTGAAATGTGGCATCAATTGCACAGGCTCCCATTTAGTTTTAGTTGAATAAAGCCATACTAGATACGCAAATAACATCAAACTTGCCGGATTAGAAAGGGGCACCTCGTACTCTAAATCATGATTGTCAATCATCACCCAGGATTAAGGGATATAGTTTAAAAACCTAAAAGCAAGCACTTCCTTTTAACTTCTGCCTACTGTGCATTTTGGATTATCGCCCAGAAGCAGCGTTCCTCGAACCAAGGCTGCCTCCCTTCTACCGGCTCAGGCAAGTGCATCCCTACCATCCGCTAACCCCTCTTTGGGGGGGGAAAAAAAAAAAGTCTCAGCAAAGCATACAATTGAGATTTGAGATCTGCTTCTGACTGTGATTATATTTATACCTCGCTTTCCACAGAAAAACGGGGGGGTTATTTTCGGCTTAATAAGCGCTTTCTGAACACGGCCACCGTTCTTATCGCAAAGATGTAAGGCAGTTAAAAGCCAGAGCCGCTGCTCGACCCTCATCCAGCGCTGGCAGCCTTCCTGAAGCACTGCCTTTCACCCGGGGGGTCTGGAGACAGCGGCTTGGGATGTGTTCCACGGCACTCCCGAAGGTAGAGCAGCATCCCATGGACCCCTCCGTCTGTCCCCCTGCACACGGGACAGTCGACACTCAGCCTTCTTACTCTGTCCCCAACCGCTTCTCCTACGTTCTTCCCGGTCGAGCTACGAGACACTTCTGCAAATAGAGTTGCCACTTTGAAAGTCTCTCCTTCCCTGTCAGGAAAGGCCATGGGAGAGGGACATTCGGCAGCAAACACTGATGTTGAATGTGTGCGACGGTTCAGTGAACCGCTGGAGCACCTCTCCTACAAGGACGGGCTGAGGGAGCTGGGCTTGTTCAGCCTGGAGAAGAGAAGGCTCCAGGGAGACCTAATCAAGGCCTTCCAATACCTAAAGAAGACCTACAGGAAAGCTGGCAAGGGGCTGTTTCTCAGGGAGTGCAGTGACAGGACAAGGGGTAGGGGTTTAAACTGAAAGAGTGGAGATTTAGATGGGACGTTAGGAAGAAATCCTTCCCTGGGAGGGTGGTGAGGCCCTGGCACAGGGTGCCCCGAGAAGCTGTGGCTGCCCCTGGATCCCTGGCAGTGCCCAAGGCCAGGCTGGATGGGGCTTTGGGCAGCCTGGGCTGGTGGGGGATGTCCCTGCCCTTGGCCGGGGGTTGGAACCAGATGATCTTTTAAGGTCCCTTCCAACCCAAACCATTCTGTGATTCTATAACTGAGCTCAGGACTGGGCCATAAACTGGGAACAGTTTGTGGGAACAGCTAGCAGGACTGGCTGCTGTTTGGCCCTTAACTCATCATTTAGTACCTGATTTTCCAGGCAAACAGGGATGTGATTTTCCTTATTTGATGTAAAATTCAGGCCGTTCTTGAGCATTTAGTTACTTCTGCTCAACAACTGCCATGCTAACCGATGTACTGGCACATGCAAGTTACACGCTGAGCTGGACCCAGATGAACAGTTGTAGGACTCGAGTGTGGCTACGTCCACACAGAAGAGAAAGCACACACGGAATCAGGCAGAGAGGGTAGCCATCTTCATGAACAAGGACCTGACCGATCTATTTGAAGGCATTTCCACCTATGGTTGTGTGCTCCACTTTTTTGGCTACCACCAGAGACAACAATATACATCCCATCATTCACATCCACCCTTGAGGACTCAGCTACTGCCTGCAGAGCACTAAGGTATGCCACATCACGGCACGGACCCATTAAACTTATTCCTCTTCAAAACCATGGGATTTAGACACCCTAATACTTTGGTGGATCCGAGCTTCTAAATTGGATTCTGTGGTGTCCAGTCCATCTTAGGAGAAATTTCTTCTTGGAAAGGGTGGTCGGACATTGGAATGGGTTGCCCAGGGAGGTGGTGGAGTCACCGTCCCTGGGGGTGTTTAAGGAAAGGTTGGATGTGGTACTTAGGGACATGGTTTAGTGGGGAATAGGTGGTGGGGGGTCGGTTGGACTAGATGATCCTGGAGGTCTCTTCCAACCTTAATGATTCTGTGATTCTATGATTCAGCTTTCCATTGCAGATACCTCAAATGTCCTAGGAGGTGATCCTCCACAAAAGGTTTCTTCCTGCATCTGTTCATGAGTTTGTGTGTCTCCCCTTCTCTCTCTCTCTGTGTATATGTATATTTATACACACACGTACACATTTATAACATTTTTTAACATACAGTATGTAATACAGTCAAGTTACAAGGAAGAAAAAACAAACTAGAAGAGAATAAAGTATCATCACTGCTATTCTGTTCTATAAAAACAGGATTAAAATCAACTTCCACAGTTAATAAAAATCTTTTTCAAACTCAGTATTTTTGGAATATCTTTATAATTAAGATGCTCACCAGAACCCAGGGACAAGGGTCATATCCTGAGCTGATGTAAACTGCCATCGCTGCACTGACTTCATCTGCACTCCCACAATCTAAACGAGTGAATGATCTTGCCCCTAAGGTACAGTTTATGGCTGCATACTGATTACAGAACATATACACTGGTTCTTTAAGGAGAAAGGGGAAAAAACGCAGCTAAGGCTAATCTTATCAACATATAACCTTTTAATCAGATTATTGAAACAACATGTTAATTTATGAAAAGTTCAGCATTCTATTAAATTGCAAACAAGGTAGTGAATTGCAACCCAACAGGCTGCTTCATTGAATTCATGCAGCCACTCCTGGCAAAGGCATTCCAAATTTGAACTTAATTAATATTCCTACTCCTGGTTTCCATAGTTTCTTTTTAAACATGAGTACCAGCAGAAACTGGCAGTAACTTTACCCATATTCTCAATAATAACCCCCCTCTGGCTGTCAATATGTATGAAAGGAAAAATTTTTTGCATACCCCAAACAGCCTGTCATTTTCCCGTCTTTTGTCAAAAATATGTTGGCAACTTCTTTCCCCTCTTTTTTTTTGCTTACACAGCTTAAGATGCTTAACTGTTTCTCTGCTTGGGTTTTAAGTCAGGTGCCTTTGTGTTTTGGAAAGGGAGATCGGTAGCCATGCTCTTCCAACTACACTGGACAGCTGCACTGCCAGAAAACCCCCACCAAATTGCACAAATATGGTGGGGGGGGGAAGCTTTCCTTGAAGAATCAGGAACTTAAGTGGCTAAAAAGCTCTGAGAAGTGTTTCATATGTTCCTTCCTTGCCTACAAACTTCATAAATGGCTAGTGTCCATCTTGGACCAAGAACTTCTTACTCCAAATATGGTGTGGAGCTATTATTCTGTTCAGAGAATCACAGAATCACAAGGGTTGGAAGGGTCCTCGAAAGATCATCTAGTCCAACCCCCCCTGCCAAGGCAGGGCCACCTAGAGCACATCACACAGGAACGTGTCCAGTCGGGTTTTGAATGGCTCCAGAGAAGGAGACTCCACAACCTCTCTGGGCAGCCTGTTCCAGTGCTCTGTCACCCTCACAGTGAAAAAGTTTTTCCTTACATTCCCGTATGAAAGACGACTGCCCTTCGTACAAGCAGTACCTGAGCTAACCTGAATAGCAGAAACACAGGCAAAGAAATTCTCACTCACTCACCACCCGGACAGAAAGTCGGAGAGAAGCACGGCACTGGATGCGCTTGGGGCAAGGAGTAGGAGGGAAGCGACAATCCCATCACGGCCCCACTTCCAAAGGAACCTTTATAGAGGGCACAACTCCTGCTCTGCAGCCTAACGACGCTTGCTCTTCTGCGTGATGTGGTCCCAAAGCACATCTTCCACTGTCACGTGAGCCAGTTCACCAACCAACCCCCTCATTCACAGTGTCCAACCCAGCATCCTCTGACTTTTGGGGAGTATTTTTAGTCTTTTCAGGAGGGTACCCATAGTTTCTTCTCATGGGGAGCTTCTTCATGCTACCCACGAAGAATTTCAGGTAAACATCTGTGTAAGAAACCCACCCTGATCTCCATGGTGCTGCAGGACGCTGTAATAAAGATTAAGCCCTCAGGACTGGGAACCAGTTATTTTGGATACCAGTAATGTAGTCTTTGGGCTGCTGCACAGAAATAGCCCTCTATCACGTTCCATGGGGAGTTCAGTGTCTCCATGTGACCTGGCCAAGCAAAGCACAATTATTTCAGCCAGTGTCTGACAGAACCTTGCTTGCAAGCGGAGCTGACCAGCTAAGGTTTACACCAGGCAGGTGAAAAACCTGGTGAGAACTGGAGACGGGTTGTTACACCAGGATTTGTGATTTATTCCCGTTGATAACCCAACAGCCCTATAGACTATGCTTTTTCTAGAAGACCAAATGGCAGTACTTGAGACACTTTTCAGCAGTTACCTGCTAAGGGAGTAGTTGTTCCTTTAACATACAGATCTTGTGATGCCTTCCATGTCACCTCCGTTACAGACTTCACAGTTTCCTGTGTTAGGGACTATACCTAAAACTTTGCCCTAAACTGAAACCAGCATGTAAGCCACGGATAAATGCAAACTGATTCTTCTCTCTGAATTTCTGGGCGTGGGGGGGTTTGGCCCATTAGTCCATTTTAACCAAATGTGGCAGAGGCATAGCAGATTACAAAAAAAAATTCTCCAATAAATTTTGTGCAAAACATTCAATGTGAAGTTCAGAAAAACAAATTAATGCCATTCAGAAACACAAATTAGTGCCTCACTAAAACAAAAGCTACAGAACGAGCTCAGCAGTAGTTTGTTGTTTATCCCATCTGTTGAACAGTCAACGCATGTGAACTGGTGTCCAGTTAGCACGTATGTGAGATGTCAATGTATATCTCATAGGATCCACAACACAGGTTGCTCTCATTCCCCCAAAGTTGGGGGACACATCATAACACAGAGGGTTCTCCAGAGCAATTTAAGGAAGCCTTAGAAGTCTCCAGGATGAGGAACTTGTTGGACATCATTCCCCAGGAAATCAGCCTTGCATTTACTCCACAGTTCAAAGAGCAACCCTTACACAAAAAAGCAATTAAAAAAACCCTGACAAAATAGGTCTTAATTACACAATCAGCAAATCTGCCTTCTGGACCTTCTTTCCAGGGCTGTTAAACCCATTGTTCTTTACAGCCTGAATTCAATCTCGACCCTGCTTCAAAAGTAGAGGGTGGGACCATATGACTTTCTGAGGTCCTTTTTAATCTAAATTGTCCTGTAATACCCAGGAATACAAGCACTGAGAGTTATACCTGCCATACAGCTTAGTACAGCCATAGCTGAATTGGCCAGTTGCAAAGGTTAGACTACAGAAAAATCCAAGTCAATAAAGATTAAGCTCCCGTACGATACACTGGCACAGCCAGTCCACGCCATAGTCAGGTATAGGTAACAGCTAGTGATTCCATGGACTAACTACCAAACATTAATCACAACAAGGCAACCTTGGGCTGGACAGGACCCGTATTTCATTCCATCAAGGCTGATGTCAACTGCAATTTCCACAATTTTTCAGAATAAGAAGTCTGCCTTCATTGTACTACAGTGCAAAAAGGTGATCTTTCATCCTGTCATTCCAAATTGTTCTGTTTTACTGAGCTGAATCAACTAGGCTCTGTTAGGAGTTGCCTCCTGTCTTGCCAGACGGGGAAGCTCAAAGCCACCTGTGAATCAGGAGGGGACAAGATGACAAGCAACTGCTTGACTGATGAAGATCCTATTCTTGGAAGAGTTCCTGTCTATCCTGCCAAATATGTCTTGGCTGAAGAGTGTGTGGTGGCTTGGGAGGAGGGGTGAAGACAGGGGAGGGAGTGCTGAGGATCAAAACTGCCTCCAGGTAAGGTAGGCCCAAGGCAGCATCGAAAGAGAATGGCAGATCAGATGGAAGCACCCTAGGAGAGACTGGGCATCTGAGAGGATGTCCAGCCAAACCCAGGATATTCTTCAGGAGGAGAGAAATAATTTCTCCTTGATGTTGATGGTAGCCTTCAGCTTTAGGGACTCTCAAAGTCCTAACCTGAAGGAAATGGTTTGAAAAAAACCACAACTAATAAATTATTAGGAAGCCCAAGTGGTCCGTTAGTGGAATGTTTTGTGGTTCACAGTTCATAACACAGAGAAGGACAAGTATGATGGTTCGAAATACCATTCATTGTTGCATAGGGAAAAAATTCACTAATTCTTCAGCTCGCCTGGGAAGGACAGCAGACATTATTTCTGTTATGGCCTGACAAGCATTGGCTAGAAAACAGGTCCAGGAAAACATGAGGGTAAAAGAAGTGAGAACGTATGAGGACAGCTCATAAACAGAACCCTGCAGAAAGAAGACAGACATGAGGTGCACCCCAAAAAATGCCAGAGCAGCTCTGAAATATCAAAAAGCCTGAGAAGTCACTCAGAACAGGAACAGCACTGCAGAACTCCACCTATGAAGTGAAGTTCACTGCGTTCAGTGTGGAAGAAGAGATCCAGAAAAAACCCCAAACTTTCAAGGACGACGGAAGAAAGTCCATTTCTAAGATAAGCCAGTGACGGAACAGAGGGATGGAATCTGTAGATTGTCTAACTTGTATCGTACCTCATTGTGCAGTCTTAGACAAATGCACAATCATCAGTCGACCAAACGGTCAGACAGCAGCTGTCACTCATGCAGGCAGAGCTGGGATCCAAGGGGGAGCAAAATGAGAGGGCCTGTTCTTCTCTGCCAAGGACCAGCAGGTGTGGAAGGAGAGAGATGCCAAGCAGAAGGGAACCAAGCTAGAAGAAAACTCATTTTGTTTGAAGTTAGCCAGTGTCAGATTAAAGAAATCAAAGACTTGTTTAGAGTAAAGCAAAGAGAAATAAAAGAAGCATTTTTCAGATTTCAGTCCAAGCCTTTTGTCCAGTTTAACCTCTTTTCTCTTGTTCCTCCATTTGCTCATTTTCTTCATCAGTCACGACAGAATGGCTCCTCCAGAAGAGACTCTTCCCTTGGCTTTGAGATCACCAAAGAGGCCAAGATCAAAGCAATTTAGGAAGCACAGTTTTCATGCCTGCATCACCATGTACACTAACGCGCTTCCTCACACAGCCCTGCCACTGGAGATAAATCCATAAGCAATGCTGTGCCATAGCAGCCAGAGCTACTCTGCAGCCTTCGTAATCACAACTACTAAACACCGAAAGGCAGTATTTGCCTGCTATCAAATTCTCTGTTCTCAAGCCTACCATCAGACTTCTACATGAAACAAAATCAGCTCTAGATTATTCCATTTGCCAGGGAAAATGAAATCCAATGGGCCAAGCAAGCTGAAAGGGCTGAATGCATTACAGACAGTCTTCAGGCGTCAAAATAACAAGTATCAGTGGGCTTCCTTGGCCTCTACAAGTAGGTGAGGCAATCTTACCCTTTAGGCATCTCATTTTAGCTGGTCGAAACAAGTTGCTTCCATCCCTGTATAACTGATGAAGCAGCTGAAACTCTCCGAAGAAGCAAGTCATCTGTCCTGCTTTAGTTATATGCCAGGATTAATCAGACTTTGAAATAGCTCTCCTCTCTTTTGGTCCATGACATGGGGAGCCTACACAACTAGCACACTACACATTCCAATATTTAAATTCACAGAGCGGGAATTTGGTGATATCAACTCCTGCACGATGTTACCATGCCTTGAGAAAGGCTCCTTTTTTGCCTCTTTTGGCGCCAGTTATGCCTTGCGTGGCAGTGCAAAGTAGCTGTGTCCTCTTCTACAATCTTGTTTCATCAGAGAATTGACTCCGTTTCATTTCGCCCTTGGAGTTCATACAGTTTCACATCCGAAAAAAACTTCCCATTAAATTAAAACAAAAAATTAAAAATGTTATGTCACTTTCCCCTAGCTTCCTCAGCACATCTAGTTCCTTCTATGTCTGTTTTATACAGAGTAAGTTCTGCTCAAGGATGAGAGCCATTTCTCATCTTTTATGGCCCGAAGCAATTTGCTGGCCCCTAAAATTAAAGTACGCTTCAAAGATCTAGACAAGTGTAAAAGTGTATCTGACAGCACACCATATAACGCTCACAATTTTTTTTAAACCAAGTTGACAGATTCTTACACGTATCTAAGAGTAAAGGACAGATGTTTCCTGAGCCTGATGAGGGCCTTATTCACTCCTGGGAATAAAGAGCCAAGATGAACTCGCTCCCTTAGCTGATACTGCTGCTGATTTCTGCCCTCGCAACGCGACTGAACAGCCGAGCACTAAGCACTCCCGTCGAATCATTATTTTCTGCCTTCTCTTTCTAAGCTAGGCCCCTAACGTTTCTAAATGTACCATTTTTACATGAAACAAAACAGAAAACTGCCCACCTTCCTGTTCGTTACCTCATACGGTGGGTCTGAATTGAAAACACCAACGTGGAGAGAATTACGCGTTGCACAAAGAATAGCTTGGGTTTTCTCAACGTGCGCGGTGTCTTAAATGGGAAACAAACCACGTTTTGGATCGTGTCGCTGCCGCATGATGAGGCTTTCTCCCTCTGTGGTCTGATCTGAGGGTACGTTCTGGAATAATCTCCTAGAGGGAAACTGACAGCTCTTTCACACCCTTCCCCTCCTCCCTACACACAACCAGCAGTATTATTCTTACAGGATCGTTATTTATCAAGACCAAATAAAGTAATTTCCTTTAAAGCAAAGCGCCTTCCTAGTGTAAAGACTTCAGAGGGGTCTTTGCCAGTCTTTGTGGGGGCTACCACCGCCTACTGCACCTGGGACACGTCTTTTTGTCCCCCAAAAGCCCCTTTAACCTACTTTTCAATTTTCAGAAAAGAGGCATTCTTTGCTGCTAACAAAAGCACCACCTTAGCACCTAACTTGCCAACAAATTAAGTGCTATCAGCTAAACACGCTCCACCGTCTGCTCTGAGTTATACACCAGTCATGGTAGGTTTTAATTTGATTAGTGATTGGGCTAAAAGCAGCTAAATAAAAATTATAATGCCCAAGAGCCACTTAGACTTGTTCAGACACTTTAAATACCAAATCCCTTCAGCAATATAACATTATCTTTATAGACAAAACTGAGTTTAAAAGTACAAATCTAATTGATCTCAAGTGCATTGGAATTACTATATTTAGGCGTTGGATTATGTACTACAGAAAGCCTCATGCTATGTAAGCAACAAAACTAATTGTGGGAAGACAAAGGTATGTGTCTAACATGCTTACGGACTTTTAAAAATTCATATTTTCGTTGAAGCTGGCAAAGTTACAGCTGCTCACACCAGCAGTGAATTTGGCACAGCGCCCTGTATGTTGAGCGAATGTAAGCCGGCTATTTCTGGTCTCCTTCAGAAGACCTGGACTTGAAGCACTGCCTCAAAATTACTATTCAAGGCTCTCACTCTTGCACAAAGAAAAAAAGTAAATTAAAACCCAGCAAATTGGCTCTCAACAGCTAAGCAAGACTTCTGTGACTTCAGTCCCAACTGGGGGCTCAGGTCATGCGGGCATTTATGGCAGATGCTCAGACACCACATGGATGGCATTACAGTTTTAAAGGATGCCATTACACTTTTAAAGAAGCTTTTAAACTATAATACACTATTTCAGAATAAACAAGTTACCTAGAAAAGAGGAAGGAGCATCTCATCCCCACAGCCACTTCTGAGATTAGCATATACCAGCACGTACTAAAAAAGGACACAGAGAGATCCACTAGAACTTGTGTGTGGCTGAACAGGGAATTCATTTTCCAGTCTTCAGATGGATGCATGGATTCTGCCTGCTTTGAACTCTGCTGTTACATACAACTCAGCTGCCTGCCTGCAGACAGCCCGGGGAGGAGAAAGCAGCAAAATCCATTTTTGCCTGAGTACGACCCCCCCATATCTGCATCTCAGAACAAAACAACCGTCAGGAAACTCTTGCAGACAACGTGGTTCAATATGTCCCTCCCAAACTTTGTGGCTCACCCCATGTTGAACTTTCTGCTTAACGTGGGATTTTCCAGTGACAACAAGGACCGGAGAAGAGTCTCTCGCCTTGCTCCTCCTTTATCAAAGCAGGTACACTCACTAGATAAAAATCGCTAACTTTACCTCAGAGGCTTCCAGAAAAACACGTGAAGAGAGAAAACTGACAACTCACATCACAGAAAACAAAATAGGTCTTAGAAAGAAAAAAGATAACAGTGATCTTCAGTTAATTCAGGAAAATCCCCAGAGGGAATCCACCTGATCAAGCTCCTAAACCCAGGCTGTATCCCAGCGGGTCACCAGAGGCTGGGCTGGGTCTTGGAGGTCTCATTTCAAAATGTTTCCTAACAGGCTAGGGAGAGCAGGAGCGAAAGCGATTTGGATCAGAAATTCCACAGAAGAACAAACATCTTTCTAGGTTCAACAACATTGGGTTGTGGGGTTTTTGTGGTTTTTTTTTTTTTAATGAGAAATTAAAAACTGCACACACCGGGAAACAAAGTTAAGTTAAATCTAGCCCAGCTTTGCACATTTTAACAATTCACTCTGCTGCCTGTAGAACACAGCAATATAAATATTGCTATCTCTGTTAAAATGAATTATTGACAATTTTAATACATGTTGCACAGTACATATTAATATAGAAAAATACATGTTATCAGCAGTGCAATGTTGACCATGTACTAATCCATTCCACCTGCTCAAATATTAGTGCAAATAATTATATATTTGTAATGCATCATTGCTGTCTAGTTTGAATCTCTGCCTCCAGAATAAATGTCTCTTCTCTGAAGTTGTTTGCTGTTATGAGTAAAATGTTATATATTCATACTCAAATTGACTTTGGGTGGATAAGTAAAATGAGCAACCTTCAAAAATCCACTTGTCTGAGACTTAGCAAGTCTTTTTAATGAATTGTTTACAGCAAAATGAATGTTATAAAAACATTTTAAACAGAAGCTCATGTTAGCTGGCTTCTCTACAACACTCAAACACCACATGTCAAAAAAGTGTAGAGTTCAAAATGACCATCTTCAGCTGGCAGCATCAGCTGAGGTGAACCTTAACCATGTCATTCAGCAGGAGGAATTTGCCCTGATACCATGCAGTTTATCTGCTTATGGATAACTTCTGGGGACATCTTCTCTCCGCAGTCTCACCTTTCTTTTCAAGCAAAGAGGTGTCCTTGATGTGGCCGGACCCTTGGTAGAACAACAGCTCCTTGACTGATGGTCAAAATGGGAAAAGCAGATGCGCAACCAAGACACTCCAAGGGCTCGTTTGTGCCAGGAGAGACCCTCACCTAGAAGTGAAGTTAGGATAGGGCTGAGAAGCTCACGGGTAGACCTGAGAACGGAGGAGGTGAGGTTAAGGTGAATAAATTGCAAGGGAAGACTGTGATGCAAACAGCCAGTCGATGAAGAGGTAGAGAGCAGAAACAGCCCCAAAACGTATAGAGCTCTACTGTGCACAGAAAGGGGAGGAATGAAAAGAACCAATATCTCGCAGTCCATTCTCTCCTCTGTCCTTGCTAAATCCAGGTTTGAGAACAAGATGACACAGCCACTGCTGCAGTGATGCCCATCTCCCAAAACAGCATTTGTTTCTTCACGCTCCGGCTCCAGCAGCTTTATGGACAATTTTGGGTTTCGGTGAAAGAGGAGAGAGAAGCTTTAACATTTGAAGAAGAAAAATTTGAAAGTATCAGCTTTCAGATAACATTGTATGTTAACAGATCAACTGAGCAAGGTCTCCTAGAAGCCACGTTAAAGGTTTCTCTCTTTCTCTGGTAGTGTGGTAACAGAGAAGAAGGGATAGTGCAAACCTGAGATTTGGAAAGGAAAACAGGACACAGGGACATAAAGCTAATAGAATAAAAGTAAAAACTGAGGCTGCCACATACAGTAAGGGCTGTATTGACAGAGTAAGCAGTGCCCCATACAAAAGAAAAGACGATAGGCAAACACAGCTGCTTCCCCACTCTAAGATAAGCAGAAGACATGGTATAGAAATCTCCCACCACCAAAGAAATTAGGATGGAGGAAAAATAAAAAAAGACAAGGAAAGCAGTGAACATGAGCAGGCAGGAGATCTGGCTCCCTCCCCTCCTTAAGACAGGTGTAGAAACACTGGGAAAGAACAAACAACGTGCCAGCCTTGATGTCCAGAGAGAAAATACTCTAATGTAGATTTATTTTCCCATCTCTGCTTACAACTAGCACAAAGGTGGTGGTGGACAATGCCCCAAAGCCAATATCCAGCAGAACATGAGGACAGAAAAGGTGCTCCTACCTGTCAGTTGTCCTCTAGAAGAGTAGCTTTTGGTGTCGACGGCTGGCTTAGCATCCCTACCGCTCCTGGGACATGAGGTGCAAAGGAGAAGAGCTGCTACCTGCATCTAAAATTAGACAAGCAATTATTTACACGTCTGCTTCCTTCGTATAGGAAACACCATCACCTCAGCCTGATTTCCCTATTCATGACTGGTGCAACTCAAGAGCTAGGCCAAATTAAGCTAGTTATTGCGATGAGAACTTCACCCAAAGAGCATCCCTCTGTTTTGAAATTTGTCAAGACTAAAACTGAATGATTTACTGACACACACATATCGGCTCGAGAAACCTGTAAGTAGGGGCTTCTGAAGAACAGGCCAATGATTACTGGACGTGTGAAGGAACCCAGCGAGCCTCTGCCTCTTCAGAGCACTTTGTAAGATGCAGCATTTTTGCTATTTGCCACATTTCCTATGGAAACGGAGCAAGTCAGACAACAGTCAATCACAACATCCCAGCACCAGCTAGATGGTGGAGGAAGGCTCCTTAGGCACCGAAACTGGGAATTACCTATGGTAAACACTGAAGCAAGTGGTCATTTAAAAAGATTTTGTGAAAGTTAAGAAGAAAAAAACCTAAACTAACCCAAGTTCTCTCGTTGGTTGCAAGATAAACTGACCTGCTACCGGTGAGCACCATGCCATTCTCAAATCAAGCAGTCGCTCACCATTATCCAGATCACTGTAGTCTCCAAAGGAAAAAAAAAAAAAACCAAAAAAAACACCCAAAACAAAACCAAATCAATCAACTAAACAAAAAAACCCCACCCAGCTCACTCAGCTCTGGCAAATTCTCCTTCCCTTTAATCAGACTGCATATTGCCAATGCACTTCTCCTGACAGAGGAAGCGGCAGAGCCCACGCTCACGGCGCACTCACGCCCGTGCGGGGACAGACTCCTCCTGTGGAACCCAGTGTTTTCAGGGTGAATGGACAGCTCCACCACCCCCCTCCTTCAGAGGCTCACTTCATTTCAAGGATTCTAATTCTGATCCTGCTTATTCTCCTAGGATGATGTGTACGACAGGTTTCTATTAATCACATTTTAACCCCCTCTTTCCACATGCTAAGCTACTTCATTTAGAACTGCTTATCCTCCATATCCTTCTAGTTCATGTCTTCACTTCCTACCCTTTAAATATCTAGGTCTTCTTTGCCCAAGCACTTCAATTCCCCAAGTTTTTTATTGTGTCGAGAAGTATTCTCATCGACCACCAACTCCTTCCTGCCCTCTGCGCATACGCAAACAGAACACAATACTAAATCATGTTAATAAATTATAGGACTTGTAAAAGCACAGCTTACTTCCCAGCCTACAACAGTTTACTGCAAAGCCATTTCCCCCAACTGTAGACAACATAATTACACACACACACACCTCCTTCTCCGGCAGTCATTTGGCTGCCAGCCTGTTAAATGCCAACGTTCTAGGGGCGAACATTAGAAAGCCAATACTTTAACTCGTTACGTGAGCATTAAAAGGCATATTTGTATTTTGGATAGTACTTTATTTTATTCAGAAGCCGCTGGAAGTATTTTCCCCAAATTACATGCTGTAAGAGCTCTAAACTTAAAAATGTGTGAAAATTACAGTTCCCCACCCTATCCCAATTCAACTCGTAAACAAATTGACAAGGTAGTCTTCTCTAGAAACAGAAACTCGTTCAGTGTGCGGATGTGGAGGGTTTTTTTTAAAGGAAGGGGAAAGGGAAAGCTCACACCAGTGATAAATTCGGTCAGTAAAATTACTTTTATTTTTTTTGTTTTCTTTTTAAATAGAAGGGCTTGTACAATTGAATATAAAGATATTTGAAGAACATGGAAATGAAATGAAGAAGTATCTGGAGGGAATTTTTTTATTGAGGAAGAGTTTACATATCTAGGTTTAAGAGTATTCACCTAGTTTTTGCTGCCTCCTGTTAACAGGCATAATGAAAATATTGCACTGAGCATATGCATGGAAAACACAGCTATTAAAGCAAGAAATATGGTAAATACATTTCTTACAACCTTAAAATAATTCAAACAATCATACAACAAATTCTGAAGCACTTCTGTGATCGGCGACCTTAAGATGATGTTCACTGTTCTGAAGTGTTTACAAATTGACACTTTTTTGTAGAAAGATTTTGTACTGGTTAATAAAACCACAGCCTTAAAATTGTTGGCTTTCAGTTACAGAGGTAACAGAGAGGTATTATCTGAATTCACATCAGAGCTTTTGGAAAAAAAAAAATATGGCAGCAGTACAAGCATGTTCCTCCTCCAGTGTCCAACACTCTTTGTGGCTTTGCCATGGCCAAGGAATAGAGCTACGCAGCTCAACAAAGCAGCCAGTCTCCCCAAATACTTAGAGACAGTCTGGCATCCCTTCTCTTGTTTACCAATATAATGCTCTGCTAAACATAAAATGAAGCAGAAGAACCTCAACTAACTAAGAGAAGTTCCACATCAGTCTGTCAATATTGACTACACCTGGCAAGTCATTAAGAGGAAAATAACTTTATTTGACCAACCCATAAAGTAAATTTACAGAAATGCTGCTCTGAAGATGGGACAGAAAGAAGTTTCCATAACATACGCTGAGCCCACAGTAGAAACGAAGTGTTACAGATGATTTGTTCAGGGATGATGCAAGTCAGATTGAAGACACAAACCACAGCAGTTCCAACCTGTTTTCCACAAGAGCTCACTCCGAACAAGGGTCTATTTACAACAGTTTTCAACTGCTCGTGGAAAAGCTACCCCCAAACATCACTGTTGCTTCAATTCGCTATATGCACACCATGGGTCCAGCTCAGAAACACCTTCAATAAACGCCGGAGCATACCAGACACAAGAGTAGCCTGTCTCCAATACTAAAATTATGATCAGTGGAGGAGAAGCTTCCGCACACTTGAACATTTTATATTGCTCGGGCACTGAGGATCAATTATCTTCAGCACAGGAATTTTCAACTCTAGATTTTTGCTAGATCCGCTCTCCATTCCTCCCACATACGAACAATTGGGCAACATTTTAGTCTTTCATTTTGTTATAATCTCAATTTAGTTACATGCAAAACAAGAGACGGGAGAAAGTTCTCTTAGATTAACCCAACAACGGGCACCTCCACCTTGTAATAAGGACGCCTTAGACAAGGCAGCTGCGTTTACTTTAGGAGCGTATATAAAATTCAGTGTGCCAGCATCAAACAGAGACAAGAATGTCAGATCATACAACGCCAATACATTCCGGTGGGACCTCGACTACTAGGTGCAAAAAACCCAAAGCCAAAGCACCAAAAAAAACCCCTCAAAACTTTGCACCACTTTTGTTTAGAATGCTACGCGATTGATAAATTACATCTTTCTGGGATAGTGTTGCTTTTATTCCTACATCTCAAAGAAATTCCAAGCTAATTAGAGCAAGAAATTGCATTGAGCAGGATGATGTTTTAAATGAAAGAAATTACTTAGAAACACCAATCAAAGATAATTTGATTATGATTAGCTGTGCTGAAGTCTAAGTCATTAAAATTGATGAAGAATGTTTTTACAGTGGCCTATTCTATGTAACTCATTACCTACGCTATGCTGTGTAGTTCAAGTCTAACAAATGGTATCTGATAATTCAATACTGAAGACTAAAATGCTTTCAATGTACCACTTGCCTTCCTACAACGACATGTTTCCAATTAAGAAAAAATCAGTAGCAAGTAGATTTGCAAAATTTTTCAGTGGGAGAACTTTAGCTTACATGAAATATTCAGATTTTCACCTGCTTGCTTTCTACAGAGTCATGTTTAATTATGGCTGCTGCTTTATTCTGAACAGTCATTACCCCACAAATGTCACAACCATGGTTTGGTAAGAAATCGTTCCCTGTGCTTTCTAACAACCGAGGCCTGACCAAAGGTACAACATTTTCTTCCATGCTCTCAGCTGAAGTGACGAGCAAGACGAGCAGACCTATAATCAACACGCAGCTGAACAAAGGAGTGAAGGATGTTCTTGTCCAGATTAGCAAGTTGTTCTCCTGAGCAAACTTGCTTTAAGTTATCCGGGGCTACAACCAGAAGATTGCAAAGTGCATGCAAAGTATCAAAGAGCTGTAACACCAGCGCAATCTGTGGTTAAGAGAAAAACAGAGAAAGGCAGATATTAAGAATTAGAGTTGCTTGAACTCTTATGACACAATGTCCACCTAGATTCTCAAAATACTTCCTCCCTACAGAGGATTTACAGGCATCGTTCTCTCCCCATGTGTGCATAAACATATACAGACACACAGAGATATACATCTGTAGGGAGATACGCATGTGAAGTTATACAAACAACACAGAATAATGCAAACTCAGTGCTTTTTCAATATACACACATGGCCTGCAGCAGTAAAACGGTATCAAGAAACTGCTCTTCAGGACATGATAAAGTACTAATGGCACAGTAATAAAACATGTAACATCAGTATGCAAAATGGTGACGTTCTAACAGAAAAACTATTTTTATGAAGACAAAAATTTCTGATTTAAAATAGAGTCCTGATGCTAATTTTGACACGGCTGTATATCACCACCCTGTACATGCTTACCTTGAAGTCTTTGGCACACTTCCTATATTCAGCCACGTCACAAATAGCTAACATGCCTCCCATGCAACTGTAGGAATATTGCTGTAGGTGTTCATAGATTAGTCGATGAAAACGAACTCCAAGCTCCATCAAAACTGTGTCCACATTCTTACCATCCATAGAATTTCTGATCTTTTCCACCTGCTTTCTAACATAGCCACAGACTTTAACACAAGCCTTAAAAAAAAATAAAATAAAAAATTTTAGCTAATTTACTTTCCAGAAATGTGTTCTTCTCAAAGTGGCTTCCACACCACAAGCTGAACATCAGCCACTGACTTTAAACTTCCCACAACACATCCCTGACATTAGTCTTTTTCCAATTGCAGTTTTCCATCAGTTTTTATTTGCTGCATAAGGATGCAAAAATGTGAGTAGAAAGATGAATGCAAGAGAATATTCAATGATGTTATAGTTCATATCAGGTCAGAATAGAACAGTTTAATTTGGGCTTTTAATTCAAACAACGATCAACCAAAGGGGACGTGATAAAAACCCTCTTGTCAGCTGCAATTATAAACCTTAATTAACAGCCATGCAGCATCTTCACTCTTCCCACATTGTACAAGACACTATGTCCTACCGCTTCACTTCATAAAATTGTTTCATTTGGAAGGGACCTCACAGACCATCCAGTTCCAACCCCCTGCCATGGGCAGGGACACCCCCACCAGCCCAGGGTGCCCAAAGCCCCATCCAACCTGGCCTTGGACACTGCCAGGGATCCAGGGGCAGCCACAGCTTCTCGGGGCACCCTGTGCCAGGGCCTCTCCACTTCTCCTGTTCCCACCTGGTTGCAGGCATTCAGGCGACGCTCTCACTGCTTGCCATTGCCTGTAGTTCATTCTCCACTCCTCTCTGCATCTTTCCCTAACAAGAGCTTAATGTAACCCAGTACTACAGCTCCTCAGCAGCTTGTAGGCTGGGATTCAGACAAATTCAGTGGTAGAGACCAGCGTTCCGCAGCAAAGAACGTTACTGCCGTACCCATGATGCTGTGTCACGCTCCTGCCATTCTAAGGGGAAGAAGTGTCCAGGAACTAGGCCATACCCGATAGCTTTAAGCTATCAGTTTCAGAAGATAAGTTAAAACCCTTGTTCCAAATCTGAGCCTCTGGGGAGGGGAAACGAGGTGACATTTTGTCTAGCACCTACTGATTTGCATCTGACATTAGGTGGAAAACTGTTAATATGTTGCTTTTCAGCTTGAGAAAGCAGTCCACAACAGAGTTTGGAGGTACTTAGTGTTAAATGGAATAACTGAGTAAATTAATAAACACATATGTTGTCTAATGTGTGTTTGGTAAGGAACATCTCATACCTCGTAACACTCACGAGCATTTGAGGATACACTGATGAGCTGGGACTTGGTTTACTTACATTGGTATACTGAATCAAAACATTGTTTTCATCTTCTGGTTTAAAATCTGTCTTCTTTTGTTCTGCAGCCAAGATGTGCTTCATCTGTCCAATCATACAATTCAGTGTCCTTTAAAGTTAGAAACACAGATTGGGTTTTGAAGGGAATATTTTAATTTCCTTTATTTTTATATTTACATATATTAATATGATTCTATATAAATATAAGCAGCATAAAGCAATGGAGGAAGACCTCAACTGCCTAACAGGTGGGAAATTTACAGCAGATGCAATAAATGTTTGCTTTCAGTGTAAGCAAGGGGTGCTAGGAAATGTCAAAGGAAATACTTCATTTAACAGACACACGCACACACACACACTCTTCTGAAGTTGCAATGCAATACTCTAGAGGAGATAAGCTTTATTTTATGTAAGTAGTTAAAAAGAAGAATTAGCAAAAAAAAAAAATCCCAACCCCAACACCCCTAAAAATAGCCTTTTCTCCAAGTTCAGTGTCTTGGAGCAAAGCACACGGCATGCTGGCCAGCTGGTTTTGAAAGGGGACACATTAATTGTAAGGTACTCCATTCAAATTCAGCTCTTCAGAGAAACTGGGTAGCATTCTTCAATGCAGAGGGTATCAGAAAGCTGAAGGAAGTATTCTAAAGAGTTTAGCAGAAATTAGATCACGCTGCATATTACGCAGAAGCAAGCATCAAAAATGGAAAATGAAGGAGGGGGGAAAACCAAACCACACCCACCCCAAACCCGAACAAAACACCTCTTCCTTTGCCAGAGCTTGGCATTTCTTTTCTTCTCAGAAATCTAATAGAGTTTTATGGTGTCATTTATTTCCCCCACACAGGCTTTATCTTTTCAGAACATTATCTAAGGAGAAGCCGCTGGTTTACTTGAAGTCCAAACCAAAGGTCAAACAGCAGAGCAGCTGCGAAAGCCTGCACACACCTCTCGGTGCCCACCTTTGCCAGGAAACTCCCTCTTGTCTCTCCCCTCCCTTTTTTTTTTTTTTTCCTCCCCTCCTCTTCACCCCCCTCTCACCCCTCCAACATCCCCAAAGAAAACACAGTCAAGGCCACTGCATGCCTTAAAGGATTCAAGTTGGGGTGAAGGGCAGAAGAATATATGTATACAAAGAGGGAATAAACTTATTTTCTGTGCACAGCGCTCAGACTTGCATTTCAGGTGTACTTCATTCAACAACCCACATAATTTCTTGAAATTTCTGTTGGTTATGTCTTGCACTCTCCTCAATTTCCATTTTCAATAAATACTCCCAGAAGGCTGTTTACACATAATACACACTGAAAGAAAACCAGTTGAACTGATTTTGTTTGGCTAATAAATCACTTTTACAGAGGTAGACACTTGCTATGAATGCCATTCAAGAAGTTGCTATTGGATGCTTTCAGATTGCATAAAACATTTAAACCATCAATGTTTAGAAACTTGCTTTTATTTTTTGAACTAGATTATTCCTTTAAGCAAGACAATCAGTTCTCAACAGCGTTGACGGCACCACAAAGTATCATGTCAGCAGGTACACAAACTCTTTTTACATCTAACATTCATCTCAAAACTAATCTCTCTTCAGTATGTGCCAAAGCACAAATGTTTTTGAAGTCTCCATCCGCAAACTCTTCAACATACCATTTTCCAACAGACTTGTTCTCCTACGGCTTACTATCACTTTTAAGTGATTAATTATTTTTCCACAAGCAGTTACAAACTATTGCAATGCTGATGACTGACCTACGCTTGTCTAGATCTAAGCTTAAGGCCCCAACGGTTCAAGTACTTCAAACTTCGTTTTCAAACTATAAGGTCACTTCCAGCAGGAGCAGCTAAAAATCTCAAACGCCACTTACACATCCTCTATCTCCATCTTTCTCCTTGCATCTACAGAAAATGCAAGTGCAAACATATCAAATCTCTTCCACATCTCTCTGCAGAAAGGACCCAGCTATGCTTGTTTTTCCTATACAGTGCTGCTCTCATCCCTCTCCAGCATGGCGCGATCCTTAGAAAAACCTCAATAATCATTTCCAGAGCAGCCCTCGTTACCCACAGGATGGCTTATTTCTGTCACCACTGAGAAAGAACAGACACAGAAAGCTTCCCTAACATCTTCTAGGCTGACTAACGCCACCTTGAAATACGGAACGCTACATGATTCCTGGACCAAAGCAGGGCATCGCACAACAGCTTCATGTCCTAATATTAAGCTTGTTAGTTTGTTATTTTCCTTTGCTGCAAAACAGCTATGATTTTAATTTACAATTTTTATAGCTATCCACTCATTTTTTCTGTTGGAAATAGAAGAAGAAGAAGAAGAAGAAAAAAAGAGATTAAATGAGTCACAACCTCAAAGCAAGTCAATGTCAGAATCAAAATTATTCCAGGTCTACAGACTTCTATGACTAGGTCTAATCCATAGCACTGCACAGATTCAAGCAAATCATCTAACCTATTTTTGTCAAACTTTGCTCCTAATGGAAATCCTGCAAGTCTTTAACCTATTTCAATCATCATTCCTCATTCCTTTAAAGTTGAAAAAAAAAGTAGTTTGAGACAGTAGGGTAAAACTGAATTACTGCACTCTTTCAGCATAACCAAACTCCTTTAACATCCTTCCAGAAGTATTTATGGGTTAGAAATCTGTCATGAAAAGTATGACCCTCAACAACCAAAATCTAAGTTTCCTATACACAATAATGCATACTTTTATATTTAAAAAGAATAATAAGAGATTCTGTGTTCAGAAATAATTCATCATTAAAAGGACAGCTAACATACACCACACAACGGAGTTTTACAAGAACTAATGATTAACAGAAAGTTGAAATCTCTACTTGCCTATCAATGCCCATATCCAGCTTGACTTCCATTTGTTCTATGATATCCTTTTTCTTCTGAAGGCATTCAGATAATTTAGGAGAAGAACTGCAACAGCATAAAGGGTTAGGTGTATGACAGAGTTAAAATATCAAAACAAACTTGTCTGCTGGGTCTGCTACTTAGAACAGGATTTTGTGACGACGTCCCATGCCATCAGAAAGGACTAGTTTAGATGGAGCTAGGTGGCTTCAGAACAACAAACCAACAGTCCGAACAGCCATCTGACCCTGAGCAGGATTTGCCGAGTGCCGATGGGCAGCACTGCAACGGGCTTTAAGCAGCACTGTGCCTGCTGAGCAGCGCCCCTCAGCAAACCTGCCTTTTCACGCGGACTAACTCACAGCCTTGACTGTATCCATCCCCTGGCCCCCAACAACACGCAGCTTGCGTGTAGTTTACACGTGGCTCCCACAGCATGGCCAGCTGCCCCCATGGACCTCCTATAGTCCTGGCCTGTAATGCAGAAGTGAGGTCTAAGGAGCAACTTGCCTCTCCTTCCTATCAACACCCTTGGAGCTCCCTCTCTCCCATTAGTTCTCCAAGGTGCTGATTTGTTTTAACTTCCCTCTCATTACAGCATTTTGTCTTCCCAAAACATCAAGCTGAACCACTCCGAGAATAAACTCCTCTTAAGAGATGAGCAGAGAAAAAAACCAAACTGTTTTCTTCACCAAAAATGACCATTTACAAATGAAATGCTAATCAAGGTAAGGTACCTGATCAATGGCATCAGATGATCATTAAATTGCTTGTCAAATAAATGGAAAATAGTATTGGCTTGGTGGACAACATCCAAGAAATAAAGATTTGCATTCTTTGAGTCAGATGAGGGAATGCCTTAAGAAAAGAAGGTTTCATTAGGATCATAACGATACGCAGTTCTTACAATTAGCATGATGATTTTTTAAATATGCAGAATTTTTCCATGAGTGCTTAAATCACAGGCTTAGTTTCAAAAATTCACCATGGTGCCGTATATAGAATAGTACTCATGGCTATATCAGGAAATAACCACAAGCACAGAAATATCTTGCTTTTAAAAAATCTAAAAGTAAAATGGAACAATCAATTTAAATACTTCTTCAGAACACGAGTTTTATGCTTTCATGTGGGAAAAGACAGGTTCTCACTGTCAAGGTTTTAACTTCTTTAATACCAGCAGTTTTCTTATGTGCTGTCACTCTTTAAAATGCACAGGTATACAAACAAGCATGGAATTCTTATAAAATGTAAGACACTAAGCCTTAATATAAGAATATTCTCCTGCTTTGGCACAGAGAACAACTGAAAGAAGGAGCGTTATGTCCCAATTTCTGTGACACAAATGTTTCTGAAGACAGCAGCATGTTTCCATCTGTGCATCAATTCCCTAAATGGAAGTTACACTTTGGAATACATTGTGATTCTGTGAAATGCTGACTCCTGAATACACAAACCGAATTTCATTTAACCAACACATTCTGAACAAGGCCAATCAATAAGGCACAGCAAGGACCTGCAAAGATCATCCGCACAAAAAGGCCAACGAGATGAAATGCTCAGGAAAATATTATACTCACCAGCGAGGCCTGTTTCTAATGCATAATCGATGTGTTCAGTACATAAGAAATCTACGAGCATAGAAAAAATTCTGAAAGCATTCTTCGGTAAGTCAGATGGATCAGAGAGCTTTAAAGAAAAAAAATAAAATTATCCTAAAGGTCAGTTCTACAAACATTTGAAAGTTTATCTGAGATTGCATAAGGGATAAGCTTACCATGTAATAAGTATTCCAGAATAACTGAAATTTTATTCTAAATTAAAAGTACCCATACAGAGAACTACTCAGGAACAGCCTATAGTAGCAACGAACCCTTCAGCATTAACAGTTAAACAGAAGCTAGCGTGCCATGGGATGCTACAAAAAGCAAAAGTATTCACAGTTTCTAATAATAATAATGGAAAAATATTAATTAATAGTCCTTAAAATGCAATTATCCAGCTGTAATCTCAGGAATTACCTAAACTGTATACCCCTGGATGCTGCAAAAATGTGCAGGGAAGAGATGACTCTATCCATGCCCTGCCTTTTTTCTCTTTCACTAAGCTTCTGCCACTGGCCAGAGTCAGAGACAGGACACTGGGTTAGGCGGACCTTAGTTTCACCCAGTGTGACTGTTCTTTTAGTACTGCCACAGTACTGCAGAAAAAAAAAACACAGACTGATCTTCAGCTACGCTTATCACAGTTCAGCTGGAATCAACGGAGCATGAACGTTTTTATTAAGTGAAGTAATGCCCACGTACACACAGAGCATCTGTACCTTCATGAGCTGTAAGCAACATGGGATTTTGGACAGCAACCTGCCAATAAATCTCTTTTCTAAATAAAAACAAGACAGGGCTTTTGCACATAAGAAATATGGCTTTGGTTTTTAAGGAATTATGTGAAAACTTCATGAAGCTAGGAGTAAGAAAGATTACTGTTGTAATTCAAGTTAATTTATGTAACAACACTCCAAAGATTTCTGCTCTATTCCCCCCAAAAACCTGAAACCCCAACAACAAAACACCGTTACAGAGATTTCCAAACACCGAAACGGTGCAATATATGATTCTACTCATAGAATTATCAACTTATTTTTCCTAAAGCAGTTGCATTTGGGATATACAGCGTATCTGCATGTATCTGTCACGGGATATAAACACTACAACTAGTTAGCCAGGGACATATTTAACTTTTTTTCTCGTAGTAAGTTCCCCTGACCACAAACAAGATGCTAGCAGCATGTTTGATAACAAAGAAGTCATACAACTGTAATTCTAAAAATCTCCTTATATGCCAAAATCTTAGCACTGATTTTTTTACCCCAAGACAAACAATTGTTTGCAGATGAAGTATGAAAAATTCTGATCCCACCAGGGGGAAAAAAAAAAAATAAAAAATCATGCCCTGCTTTGATTGCAGTCACTGTCACCGCTAGGAAGGTGGTTGTCCCAGTGTGTGCAGGTAACAGTCCTGTACCTGTATTTTGCATTGGTTATGGTTCTTCTAGGTATATAAAAAACTTCTAAATATCCAAAATGTTAAGTTTTTCCACACTAGGCTAATTTAGGATGTTACAGGCATTACAATTTGTTAGAAATCAATGCAGATAGCTAGTAAAAAACCCACTAGCATTTAAGTCTGCAATTAAATTTAAAGGGTTTTCATTTACACTAAAGTACCAGAGAAATAGTAACTGACAGGCAGTAAAACCAGGGATTTCATCAGAAGGAATGCTTAGATTAAAATATTTAAAGAGCAGTAGAGGGCCACCAAGATAAACCATGTTAAAAACTATTCCTCTCAGCCTTTTACTGGTGATGTTCTCGATGCTCGAAATAGTACTCCACACATGAAAACAACTGTTGAACTACAGCCTATAATTTTTTTTTTCCTGCTTTAAAAATACACTAAAGGCTTCTCAAGTCTTGGGTCTAATTTAGTAAGAAAAGCAATGTAGACAATAGGCTTAACCCTCCCCACTTCTTCCAAAAATGATGGTATTAAAAACCCAGAAAACAGAACAAGACCCACATTTAAAAAGCAAACCTTTAGCCTCCACCATGACCCTGATTCAGTGAAAAAATTCAAAAGAGAATTCCTTTGTTTAATAATATCCTTTCTGTCTTCCTATCACACTTCAACTGAAAATTGAACCTCAAGATTTAATTTCATGCACAGAATTATATAATTAATGGAGATCACAGGAAGCAAACTCACCCTGTGACATCTTTCAAAAGCTTGTTTAGTTTCTTGCAAAAGGTTAACCACCACTTCTTGCGACAGAAAAGTTTCTCCGTGTGTGTCAATACTTGGCCCCAATGGCAAGTTTGTACGTTGCCTTATTCTCTCTTTCAGGTCTTGAATACTAGAACAAAAATACACCAAAAGAAGATTTCACCGGATGGAAATTTTGATGCATAAATTCAACAATGATTTAAGGTATTTTAGTTGTTAACTTAAAAAACCAAACAGAATCCAAGACACAGTTTAGGATATGCAAGCATTAAGACAGTCTTGCAAGCTTAAAGAAGTTGCCAGTAAATGCAAAACTACCACCTCTGATCCCACAGTCAACTGTGTTCTACCATGGCACGTTCACACCACGGGATCAACTACTCCCCACTGTGGAATGAGAGCAGTTTCATTTGAATCCTACAGCACTTACGCTCGGTGGACAAAGTTTAGCCTCCATATATTCTGTCCCACTGTGCTTTCAAAACACTAATGAGAACTTTCTATCTCATTCATGCCCACAAATCCGCTCATCCTCATCCACTATCTCAGCAGTCCTGATTTGGTCAAGCATGCTCCAACACATTTCCATGCATAAAACAACCCATAAAGTCAGTCACTACAATCAATTTAATTTTCCCCAAGAAAATTAAATTTTCATCTTTGTCTTTTAACTCATTTAATTACTTTGCTGCTGCTGTTCTCTCGAAATCACATCTCATTCCTCACACACTGAACCCAATAACTCTTTGAAAGGTGCAATAGTCTTATCACTTCTGCTTCACACAAGTTAATTCTTCCTTTCCCACTGCTCACTAGTCCTTTACTAGAGTTTCTCTACCCTGAGGATAATGAAGTCTTGTTTTACCTTTCTCTAAGTCCATTGCATCTTCTGGGCTCATTAAGAGCTTTCTCACTGACATTGCTATGGTCTTTTCCCCTTCCTAGGTCTTGGGAGGGGACCACAAGACCTGGGCAGGTGAAAAAAAATGTATGCTTTTAGATACACACATATACATGCTTTAGGTACCTTAATTTTGCTTCAGTCCTTTTGTGGATCTGGATCCTAAGTTGAAACATAGGTTTAACTGGCATTTTTCATTTCCCATGAGCGAATAAATACCATGCATCACCTTTCACATGTACCGAGAGCAATACACTTTTTAGCAGAAGTTAACATAAAGTGATAGCACATTATGAAAAGCTGCAGGTCATTTTAGAAGCCTGCTCTTTCGCAGTTCATCACCGTACATCTGACATGGCAAATACTGTGTTTCTCCCCTTACCACCTCCCTTCCATTTTAAAACTACAAAACTTCACAGAAGAAACTTACCCTCCAGTGCCAATGGACCTCTTCTGGTGGTTTTTGGAATCATAATAGCGTTGCAGAATCATAGCACTCCTGCTTTTCAAATAACCAATTTCCACCTCAATGTAATTCTCCAAGTAGGAAATGAAAATGGATTTGATAAGCTTAGACAAGAAAGTCTGCTTATCAGTACCCAAGTTAAATTCCATCAATTTGCTTGACAGATTAGTAGTCCTTTATGCAAAAAAAAAAAAAACACCAAAAAACAAAACACAAAACAAAAAAACAAACCAAAACAAAGAAGGGGAAGAAGAGGTTCAATTTCTATGAATTACAGCATTACATGTTTGTAAAGCACACAGCACAACAGAATCCCGATTGTGATTAAGACTTCTACCAGCTTTACATTTAAGAATTTTGCATAATTCATGTTTAATTACATACAGTACAATTGCAATAAAGTAAGTCACCAGTGAGATGTGGAGGACTGGCTTTGAGAGTAATTTTAAAACTCCATGAAAGATCACTACAATAAATACTTTCCATTAAAAGTAATAATAGCAATTTTATATTTTCTTAGAAAAGCAAACATTGTAAAGGTTAATGGCCATTAAAAAAAATCCAATTTTATGAGACGTTTACATTTTTGGTTTCTCTCCCTACACCTGGATAATAAATCAAACTATTACAAGAGAGTATCTACAACAATAATTTCGTCATCAATATATAAATACCTTGTATACAGATCATAGAGATTCTTAAGATACTGTTCTGCATCTGATTTCCTGTGTTCTTCTAGCTGGTCCTTTACATAACTCTGTAAAATTTGGATACATCCATTAGAAGAATAAGTATGAGCCACAGGTCCTACTCACTACTTGCTAGATTATACATAGTTTACTGCAAAGTGTGTATCTTTCTTAGGGTAATATATGTATATTCTTTGGGTTTAAATCTCTAATTTACAGATCCTACATTATCTACAGATCGAGTTAAATGCATCTTTTAGAAGAAAATTTTTCAATACTACAAGGCAGTAGTGTGTGAAGCAAAGACAAAAGACAGATTACTTTGAAAACACGCTTGACCAACAAACACAAAATCCCCTCTTTTTAAGAATCAAAAGCTCCGGAGGCCATGGGGCATTTCTGCAGTTGACAGTAAGCAAAGGAGACTCTTACATATTTGCTTATTGTACTACATCCACAAAGCAGATGCAAGCTTAGAGCCTTCTTGCCACTGAATATTTGGATTAAAAAAATATTATTTACCATAAAATAGCAAGTAAAAATTGACACACAAATTTGGAGTTGAGAGACAAGTTCAATCTCTACTTGATAAGAGCAGCAACATCTACAGGGAAATTGCGTTTGCAACAAATAGTCATGTTGTCGACCTCATACACTTGAGTGTTTTTGCAGGCTGGAAAACTTTGTATTTTCAACTATTCCAGACTTCCATATAAATATTGCATTAGCTGCAAAACAGCATTCACAACTGAAGTTATTTCCACTTATTCAATGCTAACCTTACACATGAGACCCAATTCCAAGTATGAACAGATTAAAAATACTTACTAAATGTGAAACTTCTCTTCCTGACATATTCTTGGCAGGGGGCATACAGAAGAAATCAAATATGCGTATGACATCTTAGGAGTTACCCAATGAACATATGGGTTACCTTATAACTTTACATACTGAATTTGAGTATTTTCAGTTGCACTGTGTTCAGAGTACAAGCAGCTTTATTTGATATAGGCTTGATTATCTGAATTGTCACAGATCAATCAGCTGTGATTTTAAACCCTTATACGAGACTACAAATATTGTAAATTCTCATTAACTGTTATCACAATATTTTTGGATGAAAAGTCTCCTCAGTGAACTTCAACATCTTGAAATTTGAAATACCTGAAGTTTGACTTCAAAGATATTTTGAATGAGTTTGGCTAGCACAGTCTCTGGATTGCTAAAGACTTCTCCAACTTGCTTATTCACTCGCTGGCAGAGAATGGCGGCATCTTCAAAGACGTCATTCCTCAGGAATGCACCCTAGGGTTTTTGAAGCACATTTCGTAATATATTTACAACAGCCTATACAACTAAATAAACCAACACCCAAAGAGATACATGTAAAAGAAAATGTATTACCTCTTGACACTGTTTTATGTACACATCAACACAATGGGAATAGCCCTATGGAAGGAGCAACACAACTCAGTGTTAAAGCAGGTTCATCATACTTTCAGTACAGAATGAGATCGAGGAACTACAACCCCTGTGAAAAAGTTATTGCAACAAAGTAGACTCATTGGAAGTGTGGGCTCTTTCAAATCCATTTTTGTCATAAACCTAACATAACTTCACTTATCACTGCAGGTTTCAACACTCTTTTCTCAAGCACTGAAGTCAGGTCACACATGTGCAAGAGAAGATTATCTTCAATGGTCTCTACTGACAGTGCCTCCAATTCTCCATCATCTCTCTCCTGCATTCCCCTCCATTTGATTTCAGATGGAACATCTGAGAGGTTTTAAAGTTACACGTGTTATCTGATACAGTGGTTTTACCCATTCAAATATATTCACTTAAAATAGGCACTCGTTGTATTGTGGGTTTATCTATTTAAATTAAATCCCTTGGGTTTTACCTTAAAATGAAGCAAAACTGCTGCTACTTCTCTCATTCTGGAGATTTCACCTCTCCGCTGTGCACTGGTAAACTCTTGAATTAGCTGGCACTCTAAATCGTGGTACTTACCTGGAGAGGAAAAGGGATAACAACAAAAATCCATCAGGCTATGCAATACAAGCACCGCCAAAAACTAATACTGACAGTATTGCATACTTCTATAATCATCTTTAACAATTTAAATATAGGAATATGGATTGAAGTGGATAGATAACTTACTTGCTATCTTTGATTTTACTTCAGAAAACCTGTTTACAACAAAAAAATACCATGATTAAATTCAAATCCACAGCACAAGAGAAATCAGAGACATCCTAGATCATGAGTAAAAGGCACTCTACTTAAAAAATGAAAACATGTAACACAAAGACGACAGAAAACTTACACAGTTAATATCCATAAAAACCTACAAGCAACTAATTTAAATCTAGCATTAAGTCAGCACCGCAGAATTATCCCATTAAAAGTCTGTTAAGCAGTTTAGGATGTGTATGTAAAGATGATCCTACAACATGAGTGCGTGAATACAAATCTGAGAATAGAGGAGAGAGAAATAAGCACACAATCCATCTCAAAAGCTACATGAATCACTAAGTAAAGCGCCAAAAAAGTAGACAAGGGAAGCATCAGAAAATTGGAACTATGTGAATAAGATGTTCAGATAGAATTTTACCTGTCAAAAGGCAGTTCCTGTGCAATCAAATGCAGTTTCTGAATAATATCAGCTGCCTCTTTAATCTGTTAAGAGCAAAAGACGACAGAACTATTACAGACGGTTTGATTGTTGGCTATTCCTTTCCTACCCCTTCACTGTCCAATCTTCATACACCCAGTTCCTATTTCTAAAGCTGCTTGAGTTGACATACCTGCAAAAGAGATCACCCCCTTTAAGTTCCTGCGTGTGCTGTTGTGATGCTTAAGGTATTTATTTTTTTTAACATTATACAGGTCAAAACATGATTAAAAGTCTTTTGTGTTCACACTGGGCGTGTCTGTGTGGGTCTCTAAGCTACCTGGACAAACAGCTCATTACTCCACCGTGCCAACACAGCCGTACAGCTTGCAGACCAAAGATTCTTCAGGGCTGATCAGATCAGAATGCAGTCAGAGCAATCGCATGAAATCTTGCACCCTTCCTTTTGGAAATAAAATATATAACTTTAACACAGAGCTGGCTGAACTGCAACATGATACTTTACAAGGGATTAGGATAAAATCTTACTGACTCACACTCAACCAGAAGAGATCTCTGGTGAACTCGGAAGTGAAACGGCTAGCAACCCTTCCAGACATGTCAGGAAAAGCACTAGGGAAATTCTTTGCAATTGATGAAATTAGCTGTATCCAAAAAGCCATGCCAATGTGCAGCATGGAGACGGGAGGAAGAGGAAAAAGGGGATCAAAGTAGACCATAGTTGGAGTAGCTCACATTCTCCCAAAGGAGAAATGGAAGCTGTATTAGAAATTATGAACTCTGAGGTTCAAAAAAAAGATCAAGATTAATGCCAGATAATCATGCATCTACAGAACAGGAACAAGAATACAAAAGCTAACCAATAAAGTTAATGCAACATGCAAATTTCCCCTTCGTCCTGCACAGCAAAACCTTTTATCATTTATTCTCCCATGATCACTCAGCATGGGAGGTGCACTTAAGTAGCACTTAGTGACTGTTTCACGAGGCTGACCGGACCTGTAGAAAACACTGATTTGAAAACGTGGGGAATGAGGTTGGTTGCAGCTGAAATTCAGTGGATTTAAGAACACAGAGTGCTAACTGGCCCACAGCTCTGGGATGGTTTTACAGGCTTTCTTATACTTTTATTTTATTTATTATTTACAGGCTTTATTACGCTGTCTTGGTGACTGGAAGGCACCTCAAAGGGTATGATGAAAGCTCTAACTACGACATTCAACCAAAACCTTTATAAGCTGACGCAATGGAGAACATGGAGAAGATGCAGTTTATCTTGTTCTTCCTGTTAGTCGTGTTCCAGGAACTGGAGTGAGAGGAAGTAATGAAATCCAATTCTCCCACCGCTCAGAGCAGATAGAGATTAAAACTTTTCAAGAATAGAACAAGACACACACGTAAGAATACAGAGCACATGCATCAGGCTAGGTTGGGTGTTCAGCAAAAATAGGGGCTCTCAAAGTATATCCATTCTGCTTATTAAGAGCAGCTTATGTTTTGAACTGTCAGCTTACAATAACCTCTTAAGTCAAAGGCAGCTACGCTCCTCAAGTACATCCAATGAAACAGCAGTTATTTCTATTAGCCTATAGCAACCTTAATACCTAAGCAACAACTGTGATCAATACCGCAATAGTCTATATATTAGCAGTTATTTGCCAATGTTGAAAACAAAAACAAAACACCAAAACAAAAACCACTAACACAAAACAAACCCAACAAACAAAAAGACCCTGAACAATAAACCTCACAAATGCAACATTTTCTTCGTCCCTTATTCACGTAACAGCTGTTAACTAACTTGAGATTTTGTTGAATTCAGGGCCTTTTCTTATGCACAACAGAAGCTATGACAAATCAATTTTTCATGGCTTCTCCTTAAGTCTGGACATATTTCATTTTTAATTGAATCAGGCTTCTGTAAACTATTAAATAAGTATATATTCTGTAAAATACAACTTAAAGACTACAACATATCTGGAAAAAAAATCTGAAATATTAAGGATGAATAATAGCATGAGAGAATTTTAACACAATGTTGAGTACAGCAAATAAATGGAGAAAAGGGTGTAAGAATAATAGTAAACATAAGACTACTACTGCAGGATAAACAAGTGAGTTGCTGTAACATTTTGGTAGGTTAATTGTTTTAACTGGAGTGATTTGCTCACTTCAAGACTTCAGTACAGGAGAGGGACTGGTTAGCTGGCAGTGCAAGGGAAATTATAAGGATTCAGGAGATGAGGACACACAATACATAACATGGGACAAGACAGCAAGAAAAAAAACCATCACAAGAGACACCAAATTAGAAATTGCTCAGTACAGCTAGAAGAAAGTAACGTAGGAATCAACAACTCAAGTGCAGGGAAAAAAAAGGAATCCCACAGATTTTAAGAACTGATACTACTGAGAAAAATATGAATTCCCTAAGAAATAACCGCATGATAATTACTTTCTTTCCTCTCCTTTCACAGTATCCCCTGCCCTCAACGTCTCAAAGAAAAACCTCACAGTTGTGAGGGATGTCATAGCACAAAAAAAAATGGAAACATCCTCCAAAACACTATGACGAGGTCTCTTCCAACCTTAATGATTCTATGATAAAACTCAAATCAGTTTCAAGATCAGAAAACACTGACAAAGCATTAAGGTTTTACATTTAGGAATATCTGTTACTATCTCATACTTTAGAACTACTTTTAGTTCAAAGATGCATTAAGATGTGATAGCACATGTCTAGGCAGGTTCTTTTATAAGCACAAGTCTTATGAGGAGTGGCTGAAGGAACTGGGACTGTTTAGTCTGGAGAAGAGGAGGCTCAGGGCAGATCTTATTGCCCTCTACAACTACCTGAAAGGAAGTTGTGGTGAGCTGGGGGTTGGCCTCTTCTCGCAGATAACCAGTGACAGGACAAGGGGAAATGGCTGCAAGTTGCGCCAGGGGAGGTTCAGGTTGGAGATGAGGAGAAATTTCTTCTGGGAAAGGGTGGTCGGGCATTGGACCGGGTTGCCCGGGGAGGTGGGGGAGTCCCCGTCCCTGGGGGTGTTTAAGGACAGGTTGGATGGGGTACTTAGGGACATGGTTTAGTTGGTAATAGGTGGTGGGGGAACAGTTGGACTAGATGATCCTGGAGGTCTCTTCCAACCTTAATGATTCTGTGATTCTACTTACTATTTAAGCTAGGAGGCAAAAAGCTACAGAGCAGTGCTAACCTATCTTGACTGAGATTAGTCTCAGTAAGAAAACTTCTATCGAGAAAATCTTGTTTCTGTTCCCACACACTTCCTCTGCAGACTAGCACAAGACTTCTGGTCTTTATACATATGTCTTCCTCCAGGTTTGCTGAACATCTTGTTATTCTTCAGGGATTAATTTCTTTCCCCATTTCCAGGTTTACCCGATTTATCTACCAATTTTTTTTTCAGATCCTCCAACAAAAAGTATTACAAAAATTTAAGTTATAAGTAAAGGGGAAGTTGAATTCTATGAGAGACTGTTCAGCGGACAACAGACAATTTTCTTTAACTTATGCTTTGTTATTTACCATGTTGCCATTAATTATATTTTTAAATGAGTGTTTTATTTCTGCTTAGGGGAAAAAATAAAAAAGAAGAACTTATGCAGACCTGGGAAAGGTTGTCCATAGAAGAACTTTTGTTATGTTGAAACCTTTGTGTCTTCCTTGGAAGTCAGAAGTTTTTATGTGCTTCCTCTTTGATTAGGGCAAACTACCAACTGGCAGTTACCATATATCCACAGATCATGAACCAGAAGTTACTATGCACCTGACACCTTAGGAATACAACTCTATGAAATAATTATTTTTCATCTCCCTGAGAGATACTTCAGTTCAGTAGAGGGGATGACTATTAACCTGTTCTTGGGTCCTTTGTGAGCTGCATTTCAAGCACAGTTGGGTGGTTTTTTTTTTTCCTCTGAACATGCAAACCAAATTTTTGCTGTTCCCACACACTGTAATTTTTTCCTGACTACAATCATACCACTGCACAGAATTTAAGGAGAGCAGGAAGATTCTTCAGGACACACCTCAAAAAAACAAAACCCACCCAAAAACACCCCACCAAAAAACCAACCCCAACCAACAACTTTATATTCAAACTGCATAGGGAAATCTAATATGTGCCCTTTTGCTGGCAGCTGGACACTTTTCCTTCAGTCTATTTTTATTAGCTACACCATTCAGATTATATTTGCTTCATGAATGTACTCTTGAAGCATAAGAAAAACAAAATGCTTTAACATTTCTTTGAAGTTTTCCTGCCTGGTTTCTCTAAATTCAGAGGGTGGAGACATAACCACAGGACTATACAAAGCCCAAACGCATGCTGTGACAAAAAGGTGTCCAAGGCCAGTGGACTGACCCAACAGAGTAAAGTTTCACAAAGAAGTTGTATTCAGAAACGCTCTGCATTACAGGGTGGATCTGAGGCAAGGGGTTCAAAGGAAAAAGGCAGATATTGTATGCGCTCTAAAGTTGGCCTCCCAGCATTTCTCAAATCTCTGATAATTTCATAAAATGAAAAATGCCAACATTGCCACATTAAGCATCACTGAATAAAAATGCTTTATCAGCAATCTGCAGCCTAGTGTTGTTAATTTACATTTCAGAACAATGAAACTTTAACAAGTCAGTCACTCACTGGTTTGAAGTCTGACCATGGTAAGTCATGGTAGCAGCTTGTAATTAGGGCAGTACTGCTTATTGCTTTGAACTGCTTTCATCCCGCTGACAGCTCTTACCTTTTCAGAGTTTGTAAAAACATCAGACTTCAGCTCTCCATCCAGAAACTCATTAAAGTATTTCATCAGCTTCTGAGCCTCCACAGCCCGTTGCCGTGGCGTGTTTACCCCCTCCAGTTGGTCACCAAGGTGACAGACCTTAGTTGCTACATAGCTGATGTGCTCATCTAGTTCTTGGAAATGCTGGAAGGCGACCTGGGAGAACATAGACACGGACACAAAAGTCACAATTTCCACTTACTGTACTTTAGGAAACACTAGATTTACTTCAGTAAGCAGCATGGTGAATGCAAGCATCAGCTTTGCAGGTGCTGTATCTCAGAACCACTAATCCAGTACACACAACTGCTTAAAGTTTAGTGTCTTCCTTTAAACTATTGTGAAGACTTGATACTTTCAGAATAGCTAACACTCATTAATAGAGCATGCAGATAAGCCCCCTTTGACAAGGGAAATTGTTTCCCATCAAACCCTCTTTATTCTTATCTCAAAGAGTAGCACGCTGTACCAAGAAATGTTAATAGAGCGTGTGATGCTTTTAAAATTTCACAGCTTAGCGCTGACTATACTCTTTCAATTTTACCTGGTTGCTTTTCTGCAGCTCCTGTACTTTCTTGGCAAATTCCTTTGCTTCCTTCTGGCATTGCTGTTCTAGTTTCTCCACCTTTCTCTGAATCCTTTCATCCATTACCTGTAATTCTTGGATATGATTTACAAATTCTTCCAATAATCTGGTTTAAAGTAAAATACAGGAAAGCAGACTTTAGTTTGAAAGACACTGTCTTCTGCAGAAAGCTAAATAAAAACCAAAGAAAAAAACTTGCCTACAAGGGTGATATAATCACGTCTAAACAAAACAGCATTTGTAAGTTAAACTACAACACCCTAGTTGTGTAGAACTCTATGCCTACATAAAAGCTATATGATCACATAAAAGGTAGGCTGGGGAGAGGGGAATACCCAAATACCAATCATTCAAAAACGTGACTCTGCCACAGGTGCAAAAATCCCTATGTCCCCCTCTTCCCTAAGTAAGTCTCACGAAGAGCTTAGGCCACGATATTCCTTCAATGCAAGGACTGTAACAGGAAAATATTTTCTACCGTACATATTACTGTAAACTTGTAAATCAGTATCCTATTAACAGGCAATGAATACGCTCATGTAGTCTCATAATTTCTTCTTCTTTAGGAAGAAATCCTTCCCTGTGAGGATGCTGAGGTCCTGGCACAGGGTGCCCCGAGAAGCTGTGGCTGCCCCTGGATCCCTGGCAGTGTCCAAGGCCAGGCTGGATGGGGCTTTGGGCACCCTGGGCTGGTGGGGGGTGTCCCTGCCCTTGGCAGGGGGTTGGACCTTGATGGGCTTTGACGTCCCTTCCAACCCAAACCAGTCTGTGATTCTATAATGTTGTTTGGTTATAACCACGTTGCTTCCTGACTTCACTTCTTTCCTTCCTGTAACACACACCAATTTGAGGTTTTTTCCTGCCCTTTCCCATCACCTTGGTTTTTCTTTCAGACTCACAGTTTACTCTTCCCAAACACAGTACATCTCAACGCACCCTTAAATTTACTCTACTTTTTTTCATTCCATTCTCAATGTCTCTCATTCCTGTTTTTGTCCATTCTGTCCCATTCCAGTCCTCTTTAGCTTATACTTCTCTAAACATCCCAGTCACTGATACTCAATGAATGGATTATTGCTACTCCATAGCCATAGAACTCATGCTAATAACTGAAAACACAAAAGATGTGAGAACTCTGCTGTGCAGGTATAATGTCACAGCAGAAGAGGAGAGGAAACAGGAATCCCTTCTAGGGAGCTATTTCTAGACTACCCAGGAATCGGCATGTTTCACACATACTCTGTTCAGCAGGTATACTGGGAATGTGACGCCCTTCCGAGCTGCTGCAGTGCTGAGAGGCAGAAGGAGCACATTGTTCCTCTCCCGGCTCCCCACACACAGACCAGGGACTCTCAGCAACCAGAAGGGAGAAGCAGAACGCATTATTCCACCCTCACATGAATCCTTCCAGTAACAACTACAGCATCACTCTTGGTCAACACCTACAGCTTTCCCTGAGCAACACCTACCCAATACTAATATGATTCTCTTGGGCTGTTTGGAGGGTCACTGCATTTTCAGTTTTAACTTCTGCTGCTAAAATGACTGGCTTTTACCCTGCCTTCTCACCCAGCAAACTGGTCTGAAAACCTCTTCCAAGTACCATCTTTACAACAGTAATTAACTTCAAGGCACAACTTATTAAAGAAAACTGGATTGGGACAGACGTTTATGACTACTTTCCTCCACTTTCTGCTTGCCAGAAGCTCAAGAGTAAGTATGTTGCATTAGATTCCACAGAAAACTACAAGTCTTGGACTTCAGTTTACAAAAATATTTTTAAATTAAAATCTAAACAATAGTGACAAAACATACATTCAAACAAAAGCTTAGAGAAGTGCAGATAGTTTCCTATAATTATAACAAGCCGATTCAGTTCAGTTTGGAGTTTGTTTTTTTAAACAGGTCTTGTGCCAACTCAGCAATTATTCAGCAAAAGTATTCAATATAATGAGAGAGGAAAAGAATGCTCAAGTAGGAGAGGTAGCTGCTGGTTGGGTTTCTCAGAATAGAAATAAAGAAACCAACATTCTTTCTACCAAAGAAAAGCATTATCTTCTCACAACAGAAGAGAAAAAAACATACACCAAAAGGTCTGTTTCTTTTTGACATTAATTTTGGCTCCCTGCCCAATACTAGAAGATCCTGCAGGAAAAAAAAATATTTACTGTTAAAGTATTCTCCCACAAGTCATGAAAAATATGAATGTACTTCACAGAAGCTAACACAATCAGACCAGCAGAAATATAGAAGACAGGTTAAGCTGAGCTGGTATTGGCACAAATCATTAACTACGCTAAAATATATACCAGGCACAACTGTGAGGACAGAGCAACATCGTGTGTTTCCAGGCTTCTTCCTGCTTTACTCACAGGTAAAGCTCTGCGCAGGATACAGGCCTCAGACTGAATGCCAAGGGTTCAGGCATCTTGCTAGAATGTCAACATCATCCCTGCTTTTTTCATAGCTTCCAAAGAGCCAGACTGCTCCAGAAGGAATGTGCTTTGACTGTGCTAACAAAGCTTTCTTACATGCTTTAGGATGACCAAAAAGACCCCTTGTCTATTGAGTTAGTAATTCCTAAACTTCTTAAGACTTCCAGCTCAGGTTACTACAATCAATTTCAATCTGGAGTAAGATACTGCACGTGAGAAGTCACTAAGGAACAACTATTGCACTTTTGAATTCATATCACCATAACCTAAATTAACATTCCAGTATCTAAACTTATTGTTGAGCCTGGTAACTGTAACAGGAAGAAGGTCAAGCTCATCTCCCAGGTTATAATCATGTGAGAAATGAAAACACAGAAATTAATTCCATCTCCAGGAAGAACAGCAATACTGGTACAGAAGCTAAAAAGTCACATATTTGAAAGTCACTCTTTTCAAAACAAAAGAAGATCCAGAGGTTTGCAGTACAGAAGCTAGATGCTGAACACTGCTGTATAAAACTGTGCCTCTGAGTTACCAATGCACCAACCGATGCTGGCTCAGTAACCAGAGAGCTGGCTTCTCTGGATGAGGTTTCTCAACAGAGCCAAGCCAGCTCACTGCAGACAAGAGAAGGCCCTGCACTACCTCCTCCTTCCCCACTTCCCCTCTCCTAGCCTTGCTCCTTTCCCACACCCACATTCCTTCTCACCACCCACTCAGATGCACAACCTCCTCCCTCTGCACCTGCTCCCAGGCTCTTCCAGTCCTCCAAAACTGTTAACCCCAAAAAAAAACCCAGAACAAGTGATTTCTTTTTCTTGTCAGGTTAGTCTTCTGACATTTCAGTGAGTTAGATTAGTTTATCATGACATCGCGTGCCTACAGCTAGCTTAAGATGAGACGTCACAGCGCGGAGCCAAGAGCAAGGCCGAGGGGCACAAGCTCATCTCTGTTCAGCAGTCACAAGCTGTTCACTTGGTTCAGACTATACAAATTCACACCAATTCACTTTAAAACAATCTAAGTCAACACTGCCAGATTCCTGCCTGTCTTCCCATCCTACCTGTCTGTGCCTTTTATTTGCACCAGGACTGTAAAGTACTGGGTCTTACAACAAGCCAGCTCATGGAGCTGAACTATCAAGAAACTCATTAAATTGACTTAACTATAATAGCAGCGAAGCCTCCTATTACGCTTTAATCCATCAACTCTAGTGCTTTGGAACATTCATGTCTGACAAGGACAAATAACATCAATTCTCCTTCATTCAGAAGGTCTAAATCAGAAAGTGACTTTCCCTACTCTTGTTACTGAATAATTGGTTCTGAATAATTGGCTCATGGTCACAAATTCTAGCAATTGTCCCCAATGAAAACCTCCTTGGACACACACCAACACTACACAGAGGCTTTTTGTTATACATGTAATAAAACAGTACAATTAGAGATACATTCACTCTGACCATTATGCAATTTTATTTTACCTTTTCGGATCAAAAGCTTCTCCACCTCTGGAACCTCCTCCAGGTGTTCTCCATGCCAGGCGTTCAATGTATTCATCTGCCACAAAAGGCTCCTAGTCACAGAATAAAAACTCCTTACAACATGCCACAGCGGGTTGTTCCTTTAGCAGCTGCTTACACACCATTTTGAAAGTGTTTAGAAGCTTTACTACAATCAAGAGCAAGTACAGTGTTGACAATTACCCCGTCACCTCTTATGTTTACATACTTAATACAGAGAACACTGTTCTTAATATGGTGGGTTTGAACATCTAGTCTAGAGATTGCCAGCCTACTAGCAAAGAATTTGCTGCAGGTCTGAAGAGTTGGCTCTAGATCACCTGTCCTTACTTCCAGCTGAGCCTATGGCTTGTCATTACAAAGTGTCTGAACCACGCAGCAGCTACACTGATTTGAGATACTACATCGTAAGTCCCAGTCACCAGCAGTGCAGCAAAGCAAGTAGGAGAATTGATCTGTCTAAAAAAAATTACATGGCAAAGTAAGCTTTCGCTGCAATTGCTCACATCTCTGATGCAGTGCACAACATGGCATCACAAACAGAACTGACCCAGGCACTATCCCGTGGCAAAAACAGTACGGATTGCCACTGGACCCTACACAACATCAGACTGCAGCTGCAGAAACAAAGCAGATAAAAAGAAAAAAAAAACCAAACCAAAAACAAAAACAAAGCTTAAAAAACCCCTTGACTTGACTTTCCCAAGAAGGAAAAACAGGGCATGAATGATGCTAAAAACACAAGGTTACTCAAGTCTATTCAATAATATTTGCTGGATCTTCCACAAAATAACGCATGATGGTGAACAGTTAAGATTATTTTTCCACCCAAAAATGCTTTCAGAAGCCAGAGACCTCATTATAAAACTAAGAGCTCCTATTTTATTTGGCTTAATACTTAAGCCAGCTCAAACATTTCTTCACATAGTTAATATCAAATACCCAAAGCATAGTCCAACAGCTGTCCTATAAAAACCTACTATTTAAAACTTCAGTCTCACTGGCAAACTAGCAGCATCGTTTAGGTGCTAACATCAGCACATCTAAGATCAGTAAGCAAAGCATTCTCACAACCACCAGGATTTAAAAGCTTTCCATGAACGTACATGCAGCAATGGCTGTAAAACTGAAACACAACCCAATGCAGAGCCAGGAGTGGCTTTGGTTAATAGTGGTACTTGCCACGGCTCATTTCTGATAATGAGGTATGTGAACATGTCATCCTTGCTTTTGATAAAGCTTGGTTTCAAAAAAATAAAAAGAATCAAGAAAAGATGTCCACAAGTATCAAATTGGTTCTTGTATCAATAGATCTAAAACCTTGGCAGAAGTAACAGGGAGGCAAAAAACAGCATTACAGTATTATTTTAATAACTAAAAATGAGGGTTGGAAACCAAATATTGCCAGTTCACAGTTTGCCATTCTTTGAAAAACACATTATGCCCTATCCAGCCAGGTGCAGCTATTAAACAGAAATATGAAAGTTTTAAAAAAAAAAAATACTTTGCAACATGCAGAATCCTGTTAGACAGGACAGAAGTTTCACCCTTTTAACAGATCACCCAGTAACTCTTCATTCAAAGACTGACTAAAGTAACTGTTTTGTTCAGCCTCCTTGGTTAAGCTTCAAAAATATTTGGATGATACCACATACAAACAATTTCTCTGCAAGTCACTCATCTCTAACTCAGTTCTTCCTGACACACAATGTTAACTTTCCTTTACGTGAATCTTTTTCATTGAAAGCTACAATGCAGTGTTTTCATACCAAGTATAAATTCTCTCGTTGTGTCATCTTTACATCTAAACATTTGGGAACATATTTGCAGTTTTAATTACAGGTGAAATGAGCCATTCAACAGAGTAACATCCTCTTCAGGGGAGTCCTCCAGCTTCCTAATTATCTTACGGCTCTTCTCGGCACTTCTTTATATGAAAGTCACAACCACAATCTTTCCTCTGAACATCTCGTAATTCAGCCGGAGTATCGCTCTAGTTACAAGGATACCAATGCCTAGTACAGCACTATGGAAGAACCCTATATAAAGGCTGCACTGTTCACTGATGCTCTGTGTGCGCATATAACGTTTCCTTCCTTCTGATGTTCATGCCAAAAGATAATCCATATATACACACATAATGACCATGAGTTGTTTTTTTAGGGTTTGGTTTTTTTTGCAAAATTACATTTACAGAGGTTTTTCCGCAAGCCTAACAAAGCTCCTCTCCTAAGGAAATCTAATATACATGACCTAGACCCTCAAAAAGTAATTATAATGCCAGCCTCGCTCTATCCATTACAACTCTATACTCCTCTAAAGCTTCCTCATGTGCATGTGTACACAGAGTACGTGCAGCTCCCTCTCCTGCATCCCAAAAACTAGCTGGGCACATGGCATCAAATGCTGTGGTTGACCCCAAACTCGGTGGCATCCGATCAGCCACGAGGCCAAACTGAACCAGCAGCCGCCCGGTCCTTTGCGTTGCCCTTCCCATAGTGCAGGCACTTCTTCCTCTTAATTACTTAAGTTAGACCTAAATGATGGCAGAATCACGGCTATATGCAGGTGTAATAATATTATAAAGGGGAAACTTGCAAAACATCTGTTTTTCAAGAACACTTACGTAGGAGACCCATCCTTCATTTTTCTATCATATAAACCCCGTTTCGTATTACTTCAGAAACAGTAGCCATAGGGCAGAATACTGACCAACAGAGAAATAAAACAAGCTTGTCTTCTTCAAAATTTTCACAAAGGGTGTGCTAAAAATAATCTGCTTTATAAATAAAGAATAAATGAAGCTCAACGGTGACATTTTAAGACATGCTTTCACAGGTTCCACTGCAAATCCAAAACTTTAGTTTTGTTCATATCTCGTATCTTTCATATACATTTGCTCTTTCTAATGCTATCTTGATAACAGGGTTAACCTACAGCTGACAGCCTAATTCCTATTTTAAGTCTCCTATCCAGTTCTGCAGAAATTGCTGAAAATCAGCTATTACAAATGTCATTTGCAAGTCCTTTGCCTGTTATCAGATGAGCCGCAACAGTCAATTTCTTCACAGCTTTGAACTTCCCTCTAGCTCTAGATGAATTAAGGTGATCCTAGCCACTCAGCCAATACTACTGATTTAATAAGAGATATGCCTGAAGTGGATGGTAACCTGGTTTGATCTGGTCTGTATAAATGAAATCAAAATTGGACTCAGCCACATTAAAATCCAGTTTAGAAGTCATCATTGTTAAATTACGCTTTGAGTTATACGAGGGAGAATTGAGATCATGTTGTGTCCATCTTTAACACGGATCCTTCAACACAATGTTACAAACCTACTGAAAATGTTGTTCAAACACACTTTCAGGCAAACATGGCAGGCAAATACTACCCTCAGTACGCAGCTAAGGGTTACTCCCATAATAAGCATAGGTTTTCTTGTTCTAACCTTCAGGGCAGTGACTTCAAACTAACACAGTAGGAAACGTTAATTTAGTGAACACCAATAACACTTCTCTTGCCTTTGGACTGAAAGAGAGGCGAGACCAGGAGAGAAAGAAATACTCGTTTCTATGTTGGAAAACGTAATTTCAAGCCCTACCTTTAGGCAAAGGTCTCACCTACTTTGTAATTTCATCTTTACTGCTATTGCAAAATGGAACGAGGTGTTGCACGATCCAAAGCACCCAAAACATACAGTTTTGTTTCCACATTCAAATTATCTCACATATGACATCTCAGAAGGAACAGAGCCACAGTGTCACCACACTGAGAAATCAACGCACTCCTCGGACAGGTGGAGAGGGTATAAAACCTGGCATATAGCTACCCAGAACATGGTATATTGGCACATTAGTCTCGCTACTTTTTTAAACCATGCAAGCCAAAAAGATGTGAGTCATAACACTCGTGTGTCATAACAGTGATTCATAAATACAAGTGCACACAATGCATTTATATAAACCTCAGATATGGGATCTTTCAGAGAAACAGGAAGACCTTTCCTGAAGGCTGGGCAAAGCGTGTCCCAGTGTTAAGACACCAAATGAACAACCGGCTGTTGAGTGACTCAGAGCGAACACCGGATACCTGGTAACGATACCACATCCCCATGCACTAGCAAGTGGAGATAAACACTTTGTGTTAATCACAGCCCACAGCACTAGAGTCTGTGGGCCAGGTCGGGAGAGGATTTGCCAGGCTCCTGCTATATTCCTGCCCTGCTCGTACGCAGCCTTGGGCAAGCCATTTGGCTCCTTGTGCCTCCGTTCCGCAGCAGCTAAAGGGAAGGCAAAGTTATTTCCTCATTTCAGAAAGGTAGAAGCTGCGCTGCGATACCGCGGTGCTGGCGCCAACTGAGTGTGTGCCTTGGGGAGAAGAAGAGTCACGTTATCGGCTCGCTCGGGGCTGGCATGGCCCGTGACCCCCCTGACAGCGGCGCCCCATCCGCTGCAAAGACCCGGGAGCCCAGGGGAAGGAGGCCCAGGCCTAAGGAGCACCGCAAGCCCTCGCCTGAGGGAAGGTGAGGGGCTGCATCCTCCCGAGACACCACCCACGCTCCCCTCTCGGGTTTCCTCACCGGTGAGGAGGGTTTCCTCACCCTCCCAACACCGACACCCCGTCTCCTCAGGCGCCAGCACGGCGCCGCTCGCCCCCCGCACACGCCCTCACCGCGGGCGGAAGGGCCCGTTTCCCTCCCCGCGGACCCGCCGCCTCAGCCGGAGCTCGCCCGGGGTGTTGCGCCCC
>VWZZ01005406.1:0-15142 GCA_013399095.1 Psophia crepitans | reverse complement strand
TTCAGGGGGCCGGGGCTCGGCGGGGCGGCCGTGCGGGGGGGCGGCCGCCTCCCCCCGGGCTGTGCCGCCTGTCGGGCCCCTGGCCCCGGTAAGGCGGAAAGCGGAAAGCTCGCGGGCTCGCGTCGGAGGCGCCGGTGTCCTCAGGGTGGCCGGGGCTGCCTCGGGGCCCCGAAACGGGTGCGAAAACACTGAAATAGTGTGATGGCTTCAGGGATCCCTTCGCTCCTCAAAGCGCCGCTGGGCGCTGTGCGATTCTGAACCCGATTTTGAAAAACTCTGGGTTCAGATAATGGGATTTTAACTAAATCGATTTTTTTTTTTTTGCAACTTCTGCGTTTTGCACATGACTCTCCTCTCTCTGTTCCTCTTTCTGTTAGTTAATGTAAAGGTTTACCGAGCTCTTCTCTGCCCCAGCATGGAAAAGGACAAGGCAGTGAATGTGAAATACTGTCAGATGAACCAAATGGGCAAGGTAGCAAGCGCGTATTTTGCTTATATTCTGTTTTCTTCTGTAACTGTACAAAAAGTACGGTATTTTCAGGCAGAAATTTAAATTTAATTGTATTTTTTGCATACAAAGGCATTTTTTTAAACTAGTGAACTGAAGGAGAACTTTTTGTTCAGATGTTTTACACAGTGTTAAGTAAGACTTTGAGCTGGGCGGGCTGCTTTTGTTGGTCTGGCAAATTGCGTTGCTGTTTCTGCATATTCTCAGTGATTTCAGAGGACTCAATTCCAAAGAATGAGAGGAAAGATAAGTGGAACTAGAGAAAGGAAAAATACTGAGGCCTGGATAGAGAGATGTGACTTACAGTCCTAGTCTGGATTCAGAAAAACTGAAAGGAGAACCTAGGAGTGGGGGGATGAAGGAAAAAAAAAGAGCGAGTAGACTATCTTCCATCTTCAGGTGCAGACAGATCTCTGCATTGGACATTCCTCTGGTTGTTTTAGGATTAGTATTATAGTCCTTGTATTACCTACAAGACTAGAGATGAGGCCTCGCCTCTACAAACACAGAGAAAGAGAAAGCCTTGTCCCAAAAATCTGAGAGTGTAATCACCATGGAGGAAGGGGGGGGTGGGCTAGTGACAGGGATATGTGAAGTAACTTGTCACACAGTAAGCGGCAGAGACAAGGAATAGCGCTCCTTTGAAAAGGGCAAACTATACTTGATACTTCAAGTGATTTCCAGACTTAGATCTTTCAAGTTCCCAGAGGAAATAATAGGGCTGTGGAAACCCCAAGTTTATCCTCCTAACTGACCTTAAATTTAACAAAGCACACAGACAATATAAAGAATGCCGGATCACATGGAAACTGTTGGTTTCGGGACTTACGCACTCAGCTGGAGATACGTGAGCCCTGATCTTTAACCTCGGAGAAGACATCTGGGACATCAAAGCATTCCACTTTTTTTGAGCTGATCATAACTTAATTCAGGCAACAAATATGGTCTCTCTTGAATCACCAAAGCTCATTCATCCCTGGAAACTTTCATCTTTTTAAGTTTTCATCACTTTCTAGAAGGGAATACTGAAAAACTGAGATCTGAAGGGCTATGTAATCATTTAATGACTCAGCTAAAGCTGGGAAGATTTAGTGGGAGGAGGAGAAAATTGCTGTGGCACGGGGACAGCAAATGGAGCAGATTGGGACATAAGTAAGACAAAACTAGACTGAATACCACCTCTTCCTTTGTTTTCGAAACATCAGCCAAAAATAAGAGATGCTCACCAAGGTTTCATGTAGCCTCTTATCAATAAACCGTGCCCCTGGAAGTCCTCATAAATTTTCGAGCTGCAAAACCACTCTGTTTCTTTGCTCTTCAAAATAGAAGTGAGACTGCAGGGAGGCGTTTTACTGTCAGCTGTATCCTGTTTATGAGTCTCGTAGCTCTGGCTTCTCTCTGCCTATGCTTGCTTTTTCCTTACTGAATAAAAAAAGCTCTAGGTGCCTGATTAAGAATCAAATAAAAAAGCACAGTCACTGAGGAAGTGTAGCTTGCCTCCAGCAAGAGACTCTGCTACTCAGTTAAGAAAAGATGGTGTAGGTGGGACTTGGAGGCAACAGGGTAAGAACCATGCAAGTGTTGAGGGACAGAAGGAGAATGCTACATATGCAGGCCATGGATAAAACAAAGTACCACATTGCTGAGATTACAAGTTCCATGGCAATTTAAGAAACAGACTGTCAATGTGTCTTTAAAAAGATGGTATAAAAAGGGGGAATAAATGAAGGCATTTACATATCTGTGCATTTTTTCTCCCATATTTGTGTGTAGGCATGGCTCTGAGTGCAAACAAACATGCAGCTGAGAACAGAGCTGCTACAAGATGATTCGTAAAGTGATTTAACAACTTGCCTGGTGTGTAACCCGTGATATGCACTTTGAGGGGCTGTGGATAACTACTAAGGGAATCCACAAAAGAGAATGTAGAAAAGCTAGTCTGTTATCAAACTTCATGTAAGAGACACTCAGGGGAGTCTGCAGTTCCAAAAAAGTATGAAAATCAGTGCATTAGTGGAAGTTATAATTTGTCTTTTGTTGGCTATTAAAACAACCCTTCAGTTTCTCTTGATAGATTTAGGTTAGTTTGAGAAGAAATTCATCCCTCTCCTTTAAAAAGTAATACTGCTTCAGAAAAAAAAATTAAATCCCAGGCATAGCATTAAACAGCTAGTATGGTTTTTCTCAAATATCTCTAGGAAATTTGAAATTAAATATCTATGTTGATGCAACATAGCAAGTTTCATAGACTTGTAGAATGGTGTGGGTTGGAAAGGACCCCAAAGCCTATCTAGTTCCCACCCCCTGCCATGGGCAGGGACACCCCCCACCAGCCCAGGCTGCCCAAAGCCCCATCCAACCTGGCCTTGGGCACTGCCAGAGATCCAGGGGCAGCCACAGCCTCTCGGGGCACCCTGTGCCAGGGCCTCAGCACCCTCATGGGGAAGGATTTCTGCCTCAGATCTCATCTCAATCTCCCCTCTTTCAGTTTAAACCCATTCCCCCTTGTCCTGTCCCTCCCTGCCCTGTAACCAGCCCTTTCCAGCTTTCCTGGAGCCCCTGCAGGGACTGGAAGGCCACAATTAGGTCTTCTCAGAGCCTTCTCTTCTCCAGGCTGAACAAGCCCAATTGCCTCAGCATGTCCTTGTAGGAAAGGTGCTCCATTTTAATTTTAATCCAGTTTTTAAATATACAAAACCTTGCATCTCTGTGATGTGATGATTACATCTTAAATAGTGGGAAAAAAATGAAATTATGAAATAGTCATAAAAGCTTTAAGTCACATATATTGCACATGCAGTGTGGAATCCATTTTGGCTGCCTCCATCCCCCTAAACCATGTAGCCCTTGCTGGAAAAATTGGACTTAGGTACAATGAAATATTTTTTTATTTATAATATTGTAAAGATTTTTAGTTAATCTTGTTAATCAATTAAATCGTCCAGCTCTGGAGTCCTGAGTACAGGAAAGACGTGGAGCTGCTGGAGCAAGTCCAGAGGAGGCCACAAGTTGATCAGAGGGCTGGAGCCCCTCTGCTACGAGGACAGGCTGAGGGAGTTGGGCTTGTTGCCTGGAAAGGACAAGGCTTCAGAGAGACCTAATTGTGGCCTTCCAGTATGTAAAGGGGACCTACAAGGGACAGGACAAGGGGTAATGGGTTTAAACTGAAAGAGGGGGGATTTAGATGGGACATTAGGAAGAAATTGTTCCCTGGGAGGGTGCTGAGGCCCTGGCACTGGGTGCCCCGAGAAGCTGTGGCTGCCCCTGGCTCCCTGGCAGTGCCCAAGGCCAGGCTGGATGGGGCTTTGGGCAGCCTGGGCTGGTGGGGGGTGTCCCTGCCCATGGCAGGAAGTTGGAACTAGATGATCCTTGTGGTCCCTTCCAACCCAAACCATTCTATGATTCTATGAACTGCTGCAGATCAATTGTGTAAGCTCAGAACAGCAATGAAAAACATGTATGCAAGTAACTTCCACGATACTGTCTTGTAAATATGGTAGTAGAGTAGCAAAGCTGTAGCAGTAGCATACTATATCTAGGGGAAAAGCTGTTATAGTTGAATTTTATGATGTTTTCTTAAATGTCTGAAAACTTGTCTTCAGTGTGATCTCACCTCTTAGAAATATTTTGGTGTTTAAGTTTTGCTCCCGTGGTGTGAGACATGCTTGGGTTCATTAGCATCGTTTAAGCATCCTCTACCTTTGTGCAACAGGAAGGGTAGAAGGACAAATTCACACTTTATTAAAAAGATGAGAAAATGTATTTACTCAAAGTTTCCAGCAAAAATCCACCTGCTAAAGTGAATCCTAATTACTTGTGAAATAGTTTTATTGACAATGATTTAGATTCTGATCCCGTCACTGTTTCTATCATGATGCTGCTGACTTGCACTTACACAAGGTTACTTTTAGGACCAGGGAGGGAGGGGGCTTTGGGACTTACTTGAACACCTAAGAGAAACCCATCCCTGATTACATCAATATTCCAAAGATTTTTATAATGCTTTTGCATTCTCTGACAGCCAAAAAGAGATTGGGTGGTTCTGCTTGTAGGAACTCTGTACGACATTTCGGGTGGGAAAAGATGAGTAGCACTAAGACGCTGTTATTTCCATGTCACAGACGTTACCCCACCGTTGAAATACGCGCTGAGACCTTCAATGGGTCAACACATGTGCCTGTACCATCTGACAGCGCTTTTCTTAAAGCCTTGCTTTTTGAACTGCGACTCGTAGATGACCATATTTTTGTGGAGCATCGAGATACTTGCACTCGAATCAATCATTCATCGGTCTATTCAGTTCGCACCGAAGGAGGGGATCTCTGGCCCGTGCTTGCTTTTCAGAAGAGTGGTCTGATATACGCGTGTCTTCCACTAGTTGAGGAGACCTTGGAGCCACGGCCACCCCTCCTCACCGTTAGCGGGCTCTCGCAAGGACTGGCTCTTTTGTTAGGCATTGTGGACTACATCTCTCCAAGTCGGAAAAATGAAGCCGAGATGAGCGCGAAAATCAGCCAGCTTCGAAATTTGCTTATACAGGCCTGTCCGCTTGGCACCCCCTTAAACACAAACATACGCAGCTTAAACAGCTTGTTTGATGATATTCAGGAAATGCCTACAGATGAGAATCAACCGGCTTGGAGATCCAGCACGTATAAAGGCAAACCTCAGGTTAACGTCTGTATCACTGAAAAAGTCAAGTCTAAGCAGTATGACAAAAGAGATGTTGTGGACACGTGGCAAGTTTATGGAGCTGTAAATTGCAAGGTGAGAGCATTTTTTGTGCAAGTCTGACCAAGTAATTTTTCATGCAAGAACACCGAGCAAGTAAATACCTATGTCATTTTGCTTTGGTATGTGATCAGTGAATTTCCAATGCTGTAACATTTCAAAGTGTAACAAGCTGTTAAATATTCGACTGATGTGTTAGCAGTGTTTTTTATTTTTATCTTTACTGGTTTTTTTCCTGCATGCTTCATGCTTTTCTCAGTAACTATTTACAGCACTCAAATTTCTAGCAGTAGCTGCATTGCATATATTTTCCCATTTTTTTCTTATTTTAAATTAAATAGAGAGAAATAATTTCATACAGTCTTTGAGTGTAGAGGTGTGCTGGTAAGAAACAGTAGTGCTAACACCAAGTTTATTTCCAGCTATCTAGTAAGCAATCTGTTAAATAATGATTAGAAACAGAATTTCTGAATGAGTTTTCTACAAGTGTCTTTATGTAAGCGTTTTTAATTAATTTTCCTACAGAATGAAAGTTTAATCTTCTATCCTACTTTATTCTATTACAACAACATTTTGAATCCACAGATGCTGTTTGTTTGGCTGAAATAAGAGCTTTTGATGCAGAATCTGATCGTATAATTATTTTGAATGTGGGTTTTTTGGTGTAACAATAGTTTTTCATTGTCAGTGTTCCCCAATTTTTAGTATGAAAGTAGATCAATAATAATTATGAAGTACATTAATATTTGTGTTCTTTATAATCGATGTACTTAACATTCTTCATCCTGAATTACGCTTATGAAGCACACTATATATCACAGTACGCTTGCAACTGCCAGTGTTTTAAGAGGAGAAAGACTTAATAAAGAGGATGATGGTAATTTAATTATTTGCAAGAGGTGGGATACTCATCTCCGAAGAAAGCCAACCCAAGTACTGTGCTTCCAAAGACTAGGTTATATCCCACCAGCCACGCTGATAGGGATTATGTGGGTGAACAGCTTCCTGCTCTCAGAGGGACAAGTTTCTAGGTCATCTTGCAGAGTGGATGGCCTTACATAAGAAGAAAGCCCTGGTGTAATCGTGCGCTGCTGAGCTGGCACATGGAGGGACCAGACAATGGATGCGCTGCACTTGATTGCTGTGAGAAAGCTGACATGGGACCACAGTGGCCATTAATAGCATGCCTGAATCCATTAAGCGGATGTTGTAAGAGTAACTGAATTAATTAGACTATCACCAAGTGTGTTTATGTAACATTTGTAATGATGTAGCTATACAGTAGTCCTTGGCTTGTTTATCTGCTGTTCTCTTGCTAAAGAGTACTTGGCAATTAAGAGACATTTAGCTGAGACTGCATCCCTAGCCCTGCTGCAGGAAAGGCTGCAGAAATGGGAAAGGGACTTTGTTTTGAACATATTTGTCAGAACTAATGTTTGAAGCCAGCTGAAAAATTTTAGCATGATTTTTTTGAATGCTTGTATTCATTTTTGAACATACAATTCTGTCTTGAGGGAGATATTGTAGAATAACTTATCGACTCCATTTTTTTCAAGTGTGACATAGAGGGATCTGCACCAAACGTAACCCTCAGTTTGAATCTCCCGACCAATGGTCCTCCGCTCCAAGATATCGTGGTCCATCATTGTGTGACTTCCGTTGACCCTGCAATGCTGATGTCCAGTAGTGTCGAGCCGCTGGATGATTCTGTGTATAACGGACCTTACAAATTTCCTTTCGTTCCTCCTTCAGATTCATTCAACTTGTGTTACTACACTTCCCAGGTAATAACATCCCTGACTCTCGTTATTTTCCATTTTCCAAACAGGAATAAAAATAACTGTGTTGTTGAATGTGTCTGAATGAGTTGGAGTCCAGTTCAGGCAGGTAAAATGCTTTTTATATATTTAACTGCTTGGAAGGCACTTTTTAGGCCTTGAGTCATCTGAGTCACATTCAGGAGGTGCCAGTACCTTGCCTGCTTGGCATGGCTGCTCCTCCTTTAAGTGGTGCCTGAATTAGACAAAATGAATCCAAGTGCATCTAGCACAGATCTGTGTATCGCAAGCAGCCTGAAGGGTTTGGCATATACTGTTCAAAAGCAGTGAGCAATTAATGTGTTATTTTTTTAAAGTGCTGTAGAAATTAAAACAGTATATAACTGATCTTATGTTAACAGTGTTAATTTATCTTGAGAATGAATATAGTTTTTTCCAGGTTCCTGTGCCACCAATTTTGGGAGGTTACCAGCTGATTGAAGAGGGATCACAGTTAAAAATAACAGTTAATTTAAAGCTTCATGAAAGCATAAAGAATTCTTTTGAGTACTGTGAAGCCCGTATACCATTTTTCAACAGGTAAGAAAAATCCTAAGAAATCCTAAACAAATTTCTTCCATTTCTCTGTAATCTTCCTGAAATTAACCTGTCAGGAGTCAGTACAACAGATCGTGCTCCATCAAAGTACTACCAGTGGACACCGACCTTGCAAATGTCGGGAAGTCCCCTTGGAATTCTTGTGATTTCCAGAATCGTACCAGAATACTTAGTAACCTGCTGAATTCTTCTGTTGGGCGTCCTGTTTCACTGTGGTGTTTTTTGTGGCAGGGTTTCACATCAATCCTCCAGGTGGATTAAGTCTCGAGATCACTTCCAACCCAGGGTTACCTGTTCCTTAAGACTGCTAATCCTAGCCACAGATCAGCTTATCAAAAATATAGTTATTTAAAATTAAAATGATAGTTTCCATTTAAGCCTCTCTGACAACTGCCATGACTACGCTGTCACGTAATTATCATGAAAATTTAAAGATGAAATGGTACAAAGTTGCTGATGCTGATCATAGTGTTAGTAAAACATTATCAGTGAACTAAAGACAGTAAAATACCAACAGCTCTTTTATGATTACTGTGTTGAGACCGTGGTGATTTCCTCCTGCTCTGTAATTTCTTTTCATAAATTAGTGGTGTGCTCAGATAGGTATGATTTGTCTGTATGCACATAAATAATGTGTCTTAGCATTTTATTGCTTTCTTTAACAAAATGGGTGTTAACAAATACTGAATGATACTAATTCCAATGGTTTTATTTTTCCTCTGTCATAATGTAGGGGCCCAATCGCTCAATTAGAGTACAAAGTTAGTTACGGCCAACTGGATTTGTCACGAGAGAAGAGCCTTCTGGTTTGGGTCATCGGTAAGCAGAATACCCCTGTGCACTCCTCCTTCCTCCCACCACCAGTTTTGTATAGGGAATGTCCAGCTGTGTAATTTCTTATAGAGGCTGTTTCTGGCTTTAGGACAGAAGTTCCCGAAATCTTTGGAAGTTTCTCTGACTGGAACTGTGTCTTTTGGCACTGCAGGCAAAGAGCACCCAACTGATTATGTTTGCACTGGGACCACTGCTTATGTCAAAGTAAGTCGCAGGCTCTGTGAAAAGAGGCCTTAGTAGTCATTTTATTATTATCTTAAATTGACTATGAAAATACGTTGATTTTAAATTGGACATAATTATTCTCAGCATGGAGTTTTCTGTTCTCTTGCTTGCAGGATTTGACATCCTGTCATTGAGGAGTACGCTTGCGCACCAAGAGCATGTAACGCAGATTGGCAGCATTTGCTCAGCAAGCGTCACAGTATGCATCTGATCGTGTTTTCCCTCTCTTTATAGCTGTATTTTAGGATCCCAGATTTCACACTGACTGGATGTTACGTAGACCAGCATTCTATTCAGATCTTTGCACCAGGAAAACCCAAAATTACTGCATGTGAGTTGCTAACGATGTCATTTATTTAACTGAAACTGCATATTGAAGTTAAGAACTGGATGTCAGTGACTAAAATTATGTAGCCAAAGTTGGACAAAGCTTTTTCCTGGGTTGCTTGGGACACCCTAGAAATTTTGTTCTTTGCTTTATATATTTTTTTTTTAAATTATTATTTTTGGTGATGCTTAAAATGTCTCTGGAGTAGGGACTGGCATCACCTTTTCAGAGGAAAGCTCTAATTACTCAGTTACAAAGTCAGGCTCTCTCTTGGGCTCTCTCCCCTTTGCCCTGTGATGTTTTACTATGCTCTGCGTAACGGCAGAACTTTACGGGGGGCAGAGAATCCTCTCCGTAGTCTGGCCTCTTGTTAGGAGACTTTTGTCAGAGACACGATACGTGGGTCAGCAGCACCCAGGTACTTGGCTCCTGCCTGCAAGGTGAGCCTTGCTGTGAGTGTTGTCAGCATCCCTTGGTGGATGTGGCTCTACATTGCATCTGTGGAGCAGGAACCGAATCTGCTTATTCTTGAGTTCGTACGTGGCTGTTTCCACGTCTGCACCAACAATACATTAATTGGGAACACAGTAGGCACTCATTAAATCTGAGCAGTGCTGTCGAATGGAAGCATTTTTATTTGTTGCTGTCTGTCTGTTACAACTTCTGTCAGTCATGTTAGCAGAAGTCTGTAAATGCCTTTTGAAAACTGTGATTTACACTGTTAATTTTGTGACAGGTCACATTCAGTTCTAAATTGTAACACAAAAAGCACAACGTTTTCATACTGGATGTTTTATATCGAGTATGCAATTTATATTCATTGAACAAAATCCAAGCCATTCACCTGCTTTTGACTTAACCTCTGTTTGAATTTTAAGCTCATGACTGATACATTAGTAAAGGTAATTGAAGCTGAGACTTTAAATGTCTCATTATCAGAAACGATTTTCAAATAATAATAAGAGCCTTATGGTTTAAAGAGGCCATTATACCTTTTCTGTAAACTAGTAAGGATGGATTAGTAGTCTCTTAACTTGGATGAAGGAATGTCTGATTGTAAGGCACCCTGTAATGCTTATTTTTCTTGCTCTGCTTTTTTTAGCCCGGGAACTGATTTCTTCTGATTACTACATCTGGAATTCCAAAGCACCAGCACCTATGGTGTACAAAACCTTATTCGACTAATTTGCTTGTGAATTATTTTTGTATTTAAACCGAACACCTATCGAGTGTAATATTGTGATACAATGAAAATAAATATTCTCCAGCACTTGCACTTTGTATGTTTGCTTAAAAATTTCTGTTGAGGAAAACCAAAAGTCACTTCTCTTAAAAAAAAACAAGTTGGTTTTAAATTTTTTAGTCCTGGATAACAGCTTAGAGAAGACAATTTGAAATGTACTTGTTGTGAGTATTTTTACTTTCCCCTGACATTAACTGCTACAAAATAAGTACCTAGTGATGCAGATCCAGACTGGTACGACGGGGCATGTCTTCTGGGAGGGCTCCCGGTTACTTCAGTTGTTTTGTAAACCAGAAAGTTCACGGGACATGAGAGCTTTCAATGTCTTATTCCTGTCCTGAGGTCACAAAGAATCTGATTAGAACCCAGATTAACAGGACAGTTAAAAGCAAGACTTGTGTTATTTTCACAAGATGCCTACAGAATACATACGCGTCGATAATTTACAAGAATTTTAAGAGAGGGAGTATGGCAGGAGCGGTGCTTCTGAAAGTGGAGACGATACAGGAGTCTTTATTGCCTCCCTTTCATACGTGCAAACTGCATTGCTCTGAAAGCCGGTGTTCGCGAGGATCCCGATGTGTGAAGCTGGTTTTTCAGATCACCAGAGCAACTGAGCAGGGTTAGCTAGAGGCTCCAAAAACCATCACTCAGCCTTTTTCCCTGGAAAAACACACGTAAAAGAAAAGGACTCGGTTTACAGAGGGAGACCTGTTCATTTTGGGAAGAAAATTGGTATCTGCAGGAACACAGGAAATGGACTTTAAGGGAGTTATCAGGAAATGAGCAAATTCTGCAAGGCTGGTGAAAACCACAACCTGGAGAGCAGCACAAAAGAAGAGAAGAATGCCGTCTGATAACCGAGGGTGCCGGCTGCTCCTGCCGTACCTCTTGTTTACCTGTACGCTGTGTGATAAATCAGATTAAAACTTTCCTCCTTACATAATCGCTAAGCTATAATTTAAAAATGCTTAAATCGAGATAGTAATCTAATTGGTTGGTTAAATGTTCTGAAGGGTGGATTAATTCGCGTGAAACACGGCGTTCAGCTGATGGCGCGATGCGAAGTCAGACACCGGAGCTGTGCCGTGCCCCGTTGCACACAGGTACCGTGTCCATTTCTCCTGGCGGGCAAACGGTGCCTTCATCATTTTGCCCAGAATTCAGCCCATTCCTGTTACAGTTGTCCATGTGCCTGGACGCCACGATGTGAGGGGGGGGGATCTTTCTGTTGTAAGGGTTTAGATCATGTTCTGTACGCCGGGCACCCAACCACAGGATTCCAGCGTGCGGTGTTTGCTTTCCACCTACCTGTGAGAAAGGCGGGAGCGGCGGCACCGGGGCGGAATGGCTTTTCCTCTTCGCAGCATTTCCCCGAGAAATGCTGTCAAACAGTGGGACTGTCAAAATTCACAGCACCTTAGAAGAGATTTCCCTCATGCTCAATAGCCAGGGGGGCTTCCCAAATCATGTTTCATAGAATTAGACTCATAGAAAGGTTTGGGTTGGAAGGGACCTCAAAGCCCACCTAGTTCCAGCCCCCTGCCATGGGCAGGGACACCCCCCACCAGCCCAGGGTGCCCAGGTTTTCCTTTTGTCCATATATATCTCTCTCGAGGTCAGGAGACGCGAAGTGATGCTCAGGGGCTGTGGCCTTAGGTCACTTTGCGCACACTTACCAGTGCAGGTTTGGGTGGAGGAAGCGGGCGGGTGATGTTTCTCTTCCAGCCCTAAGTAGTTTTCTACAACTTCCTGCAAGCCATCACTTGTTTTAATTTATTACAAGGGTTTGTTCCATAAACCACTGGATTCTAACTTTCCAACATGAACAAGTTGGACAGCAAGACAGATAGGTTAAACTGGCACACACCTTAATCCAGCAGTCTTGTGCAACAGTTGGGAGGCACCCATGCTGGTGGAGAAAGTCAGATGAAGTTTTTCTCCTGGCCTGATGGCTACATGTGTCTTCTGGAAGGGGAAGGGCCCGTTCTCATGGATGCTTCATAAATCCTGGTAAGCTAGTAAAGTAGTAAAGTCAGCTTAGTAGTAAACTTAGGAAGTTGGTAAACTAGATGGCTAGCAACTCAGGTCTATCACAACTGAGATACCTTTAGCATGACCTGCAGAACACAAGGCATGGAGAGAAACAAGTGGTGTGTGCAGAGTTTTCAGGGGTCTTCAGGGCTGGACAGCAAATAGGGACACTGGAGAGGTGACACTGGAGTTATGAATGTATAAACAATGAGTTATAAATGACGGAACCCTCCTGTACATCTCTCTGTGTTCCCTGGTAGTTCCCCAGACAATTTCACAGAATCACAGACCGGTTTGGGTTGGAAGGGACCTCAAAGCCCATCCAGTTCCCAACCCCTTGCCATGGGCAGGGACACCCCCCACCAGTCCAGGCTGCCCAAAGCCCCATCCAACCTGGCCTTGGGCACTGCCAGGGAGCCAGGGGCAGCCACAGCTTCTCGGGGCACCCTGTGCCAGGGCCTCAGCACCCTCCCAGGGAAGGATTTCCTCCTAATGTCCAAAACCAGTTTCACTGTTTTTGTATGAGCTCTGACCATGTTTCCTGTTTTAAGAGGGAGAAAAAACACTTCAGAAGCTACATCAGGAATATATGATTGAGGACTCCATGGCAGAGGTGGTACCTGACAGGAGTTCTGGTGGGCTCTGAAGGTGACCAAGCCCTGTGTCAGTGGCATTCCTTCAGCTCTTTAAAAAAATCAATGTGTTTTATATATTTATAATCTTATTACAGGTGTCGAGTGTATGAGATCTATGCAGACAGCTTTGCACAAAGACTTCCAAAAGAGGTGGCCAAAGAGTTCCCCAGACTTACTATTGTATTTCAGAGGGCTAGCAGAAACCTAACATGCAAGCCCCTGAAAAGAATAAACAGGACAACTGAAATAAATACTGGCTTGTCAACCTGACGTTTTTCCCAAACAAAATCAAGGATATAAATAAGAAGTTAATACAGAACTCGCTTCATTTCATTAAAATTTTGGGGTAATGCAACTAATGCCAATTAACATGAATTTAAAGCAAATATATACAGTCAAACATGATTTTTAGATGAGTGTGCGCATTTGGTTGGCAAAGAGAATCGATGTAACAGACCTCTAAGAAATTAAAATAATCCAAAGTCCATGTAGAACCCATTAAGCAGTGAAAACAGGCCGACATTTCCAAATGCAGTGGCAATGGGGAACCATCATCAAACACGTTTTGGAGCCTGACTGTCGTATTTAACACTTTGTGGAAGGTGTGGAAAGCAATGGGGAATCTGAAGAAGAAATGGAGAATGAAGTTCACAGTGGGTGCAGTGGCTGAGAAGCAGTAATTATTGAAGGGGCTGAAGCCCTCACTCAAACCCTCATGGTTTCAATGTCAAAAAAAAACCCAAAACACAAAAAAAAACCCTAAAAAAATAAAAGTAGCACAAGCAGATGCAAAGGTGTGGATCTGAGAACAGGTGTCACTGATGCAGGGTGAGAGGAAAAGGGGATCAAAGAGTGTCAGAAAGACCAGGTATGTGGCTTAGGTGTGCATTGCTGTGGTCAGAACCTCCAGTGTGCTCACTGAATGCACAAGGGGCAAAAATGACTACCTGGTGCTGGTGTGATTCTCATCAGCTCATGTGGCCCCTCTTTCTAGAAAAACATCCAGACTCTGAAGCTTCTGAGAGCTCCTAAGCTTCTCACCAAAATCTCCCTTGTGCTTGCCCACCATCCCCTTGCTACCCCTGGTGTAGCCTGCCTCTCCCTCAAAGCGTTGTGTCCAAAGGGTTGTATCTATGTGCCACGGTGGGGAGAGGGATCTCCTCAGATGTCAGGGGAACTTCTCCCATTGCAAATCCTGAATCATACCAGAGGCGAGACAGGACCAGGAAGCCCACCTTCCCTTGACTGGTAACCACTGCTGGAGAACAACCTCCCAGGTCCCCCAGTGAACATCCTCCTACCACAGTCACCTCGACCATATCTCCTGAGCTTGTCAGTCATACTGGGAAACAGAGTCAAAAGCGTCACCAGTGTCCATGTGTGAGACAGCAAGTATGTGTGTCCTCAGGGTCACGGGGCCTGTTCCTCTCACCGCAGAAAGAAATAAGTCCACCTGCCACGGTTCAATATTGTCAAATCTGTGCCGGCTGTTACTTACCACTACTCAGTAATTTGGTGCTTTTCTAGTTCTCTGGAAGCCCTTTCCTCCCACCAAGGTATCTGGGGACAGCTCCCAGATGGTATATGCCAGTTCCACAAGTAATTTGGGATACATCCTGTTACTTCAGTTAATTTCTAAGCAGCCGCTTTTTCTCCATAATGTAGCGCTTCCCTCCTCTGCATTTTTCTCCTGCCTTTACCAGTGTTAGCTACTTTGGCCATTTGTTAACAAGTAAACCTTGAAACAAGGCATTAAACATTTAACGACTGTTGTCCTCTACATGTTCAAGCTGGCCTAGAAATTTCCCACACTTCGTACTTTTTGTACAAGCCCTGCTGAGTTTTAAGTCATAACAGAGCCTGTGAGTTAGCCCATGTTTGTCCTTCACTACTTTTGCTGTCTCCTTCAGCACCACCTTGTTCTCTCATCCTTTAGAGGATGGCAACACCTTAGGAAATAACCTCCCCCCGGGCAGCCTTGTCTTTCCAACTTATTGCCCACGGGCAACACTTACCAACTTTCTGAACATACTGAAATTTGGTCCTATTTCCCCGCTTTCCCATGGAGGGGGAAAGTTCTCCAAGCTTTATATCACTGTCACCATCTCCCACATGGCCCCCTGCTGTTCCATCATCTGTTGGCTCCTCAGTCCTCAAGACTGGGATATGAACCTGAACAATGTTGTATCTCCAACAAGAATTTACTAGATGATCACAGAATCACAAGGG
>VWZZ01005405.1:283937-302722 GCA_013399095.1 Psophia crepitans | reverse complement strand
GAGGGAGCGGGCCCGGCGGGAAGGGGCTGCGGGGCGGAGGCCGTGCTGGGAGTGCTGAGGCTGCGTGTGCTGGCCGGGGTCCGCGTCACTGCGTGCCTCTTGGGGGGGGCTGGGGGGGTGTGTCCCCCGGGTGTGTGTCCCCCCCGGGTGTCCCTACCCCGCCTGTGCTTTCCAGCGCCCCGCCCGGTGGGGCCCGTGCCGCCGGCGCCATGCCCGAGGTGAACACGGCTCACCTGGACGAGCAGCAGGTGCAGCTGCTGGCAGAGCTGTGCATCCTTATCGATGAAGACGATAACCGTGTTGGAGCGGATACCAAGAAGAACTGTCACCTGAACGAGAACATCGACAAAGGTACAGCTCGCCTCCTCCTGGCTGGGCGTTCTCGGGAACACAGGCGTGGCTGGGCTGAGGCCTCAGTCGCAGGCGGGTGTGGAGCGAACCAGAGCGAGTGCTTCCCCGCAGCCCTGGCCCCCTCAGCGCACAGCATCTAGTTATAAAATGCTGCGCTCGAGAGGAATGCTCAATTGGAGGCAGAGGAGAGAAGTACGTGGTTTCAGGTGTAAGCTGTGTATTTTGATAAATATTTTAAAAATAAATTTTGATGATAAAATGCTATTATTTTCCCATTATAGATACCTGATTCTGTGTAGCTTTTTCTAAAGAATGCCACTTGCTGCCTTGCTGACCCCTTTTCACACAGAAGAGACTGATTTTTGGGTCGTTCACACAGAGTTTTGCTTCAAATACTGATAGTAGGAAGGCACTGCTGGTGGTGGTGGTGTCGTTCTAATGGATCATGGGCTTTATTTGAGGTTGGTCAGAGCCACGAATCTCTCACGGTAGTTCGTGGCCTCCTTTTCCACACCCAGGGGAAGCATCTTCCTGAAGAGTGAGGAATAGCAAGCTCACAACTTGCAGGAAAAAAAACAATTGTGCTGGTTCTGAGGAAGTTTGTACTTTTGCAATTCCTAAAACTTCTTGAAATTCCATACAATTTTGATAGTAAATTTGTGGATGCTGAGCCCTCCTTAGAACCCTGTTCAAATGTGCGTCTTCAGAATGGTGAACTGACCGAGTTTAGCAGAACTCTCCTGTTGCGTTGTTTTCTTAGCACTTTCCTAATTTCACAATGTTTTGTATAAGCTGACAAGAGAAACTTAAATAAAAACTCTGAGCTGGGTTTTTTTTATCAAATCCTTGCTTTTTGATGTCTGTGAGTTTTTTAAATTTGGGATACCTGAAACTGAGGACGTTCTAAGGCCTTAAACTCTGTCTTCATATGGTTGGTTTTTTCTCCTCTTAAATGGCTTTCTGTGATTTTTGTTGTTGTTGTTGTTTTTAGGTTTACTGCACCGAGCTTTCAGTGTTTTCTTATTTAATACAGAAAATAAACTGTTGCTGCAGCAGAGGTCAAATGCAAAAATTACATTTCCAGGTTAGTACTGAAACACGCTGTATTTATTAAAATGGTTTACTAAAAAAAATGTTTTTAAAGTGTGCCAGTCTAATTTTGCAGTGTAACTCGTTCTGAGGTTTTAAAATCTACTTCTCTGGAGAGAAGTTACTTAAGAGTTTTAAGTATCTCATGGATGAAGTAAGATAATGGGAACACTAGCTTATTGTTACACATACTCTTGGGAAATGATTGTTCCCTGACTTGTTAGGTCCCGTTTATGCCAGCGCAGCGTGTGCGTTGTTTACCTTCCCTGCTGCAAGACTATCTAGTGGAGTTAAGCAATTGCTCTGGTAGCTGTGGAGCGTGTTCTGATTCCACTGGTAAAGGTGTAGTTGACGTATAGCAGGGCTCTGCTGCCTGGAAGCAGTTGCCCTGGGTTTCAGTGGGATCTGCAGACCTTTACCTGCCTTAACAAACACTTTTAAGTGCAGAAGAAGTGTGATTGTGTGCCCAAAGTATAGTGCGTGATTTCTGAAGACTCTCGAACTGGTAACATCAAATGCAAATGAGGAGGCATAAAAATAAGAAGTGGAATGAAAGAAGAATAGTTCTTTCCTCAACGAGACACGTTGGAGGAAGCATAAAGCTGTCTGTTTCAGGATTTTGAGTGGAAAACAAATTCCAGTGTTTCCAACTCTCTTCAACTCGGGGCAGACAGACCTTTTCTTCCTTCCAGGGGAATCTTTAGGGATTTACTTTTCCCTTGACAGCTAGCTAATCAAAATGCTCAAGTGTAGTCTGCAGGTAATCTGATTCTAGTTTAGGTGCTCTTGAGGTAGACTTGTGGTTAAAAGGTTGGCCACTCAGTTATTCTACATTACTGGTCAGTAATTTTTGATATACTCGAAGCAGAGAGTATAGAGTGGCTGTTCTTTAAACACGAGCATAAACGGCTGTTTTACTTCTACTTACTGCCAGCTGGTCTTGAAGCTCTGGGAATATTTTCGATATTCTGTCACATAGAAACTCCCAGAAGTCATTTTAATTAGTGTTTGCAGGATAAACGAGCGCTTTTCAGACTGGCGCTCTATGGACATGCTGTCTGGGATATGAGAACGTGTGTGTGTGTGTGTGTGGACCCGAACACCAACGTGCAGAGTAGTACTTGGTACAGGCAAATCTTCGTGCAAAACATGGAAAGAAAAATAGAGGCGAAAATATTCTTCCTCTCTGAGCCTTCTCTGCAAAAGAGAAACAAAGCTGTGATGTGCTGAGTAACTGTCCTGCGTCTCTGGGGTTTTTTGGGGGTGGTTTAGGTTTTTGATTTGTTTTGTTTTTTTGTGATACTTTATACCTGTCAAAAATGTACTGCAACAAACTTCTTGCAGATTGTTTTACCAACACGTGTTGCAGTCATCCTTTGAGCCATCCACTAGAACTGGAAGAAAATAATGCCATCGGTGTTCGGAGAGCAGCGCAGCGACGCCTGAAAGCAGAGTTAGGAATTCCCATGGAGCAGGTAAAGGAAAGAATGAGAAATGGGAATCAGTGCCAGTGTTTGCCGATTTACAGACTAACTGCATCTGGCAGACAGGGCCAGTCTGGAACCTAAAAATTGTCCCTGTCCTGCCAGGGGAAGGCACCGTGCTGCCCTTCCTCCCAGCCGCCGGCAGAGCGCTGTACGCTGCCATGCGACTGCTGTGAGCTGCTGCCAGCACCCACAAAGAAAGTCCCTCTGCAATCCCAAGTTTCCTATGGAGGTAGGGTGGCCTGGGCGCTCGGCGATCCTTGCGGAGCAGTCACGCGGCCCGCTTCCAGCACCTTCCTTCTGGTGGCGGTTTGGGAGCGCACAGGGAGCAGGGTGAAGCTGGCTGGAACGGCTGAAATCTCCCTGTTCGGTAACTCACGATGTTTGTGTCGTGAGACGCGGGAGAAGCAGCGCGCTACTGGCAGTCGCGATGGTGAGGTTGTCCCCAGAACTAAGGGCCAGGTCTGCGGCTTGCACGGATCCCTGGCGGATCAGGGCTGCACGTGGTGTGTCGGTACGCGGTCCTGGCCTTGGCTTTACGCAGCTCTGAGGCCCCCCGGAGGCGCGGGGCAGGTGCCAGGGCTTGTGCTCACCAGCGCTTCGGGAAGTGTGCCTTCCGCTCTGGCAGACGCGGCCCAGAACCTACTCGTGCAGAAGAAATGCACTCCAAATACCACAGGGCAAGTCTGACTTGGGGAATGCTGCGCAGCTCACGTCATCGAAGTGCAGTAAACACTTTTTCACAGTGATTCTTTGCAAAGAAGTGCATTGCAATTGTACACAGGGGGGCAAAAATTATTTTTAAGGAAGAGAGTGTTAAGAGGGCGATAGCTGATAATTCTACTGTAACGCCCAGCAGCGCGGTCAGCGGGTTTGCGCCGGGGCTGACCAGTGTGTTGGTTGCAGGTGACGCCAGAGGAGATCTCCTACCTGACGCGAATTCACTACAAGGCCAAGTCTGACGGGATCTGGGGCGAGCACGAGATAGACTATATCTTATTTGTGCAGAAGGACGTGACGCTGAATCCCGACCCAAACGAGATCCAAAGCTACTGCTACGTGACGCAGAAGGAACTGAAACAGCTCTTGGACAAAGCCTCCAAGAATGAAGTCAAGATTACTCCGTGGTTCAAACTGATCGCAGAGACTTTTCTTTTTAAGTGGTGGGATAACCTACCTAACTTGAACAAATTTGTTGATCATGAAAAAATACACCGAATGTGAATCGCCGGGGTGAGAGGTGCTGAAGGCCAGCAGCGAGGTGCTGTCCCTTAGCACTGCGGTAACTCGGTGCAGAAAAGCCACCCACCTGGAGCGTGTGGAACACATCACTTCGTACAGCCCATGGCTTTTCTTCCCTCTCCCCCTCCTCGTCCCCCAGCCCTGCTCCTCTTGGCCTCATGTAGAATGGGTAACGGTAACATGCGAAACCCCCTGGTTCCTCTTTCCCCGTTTCCCCCTGTGATAGGAAGATCCTCAGCCTGCACGTTCCTGGTTCGCTGCTACTTCCTTGCGTAACTACGTAGTAAGTGGCAGAGCTGGTGCGTCCCCCGCGTCACCCAACTACGCCTTCTAAAACAGCGATTGCAAAAGAATTGAGTTCTGTGTAGATGTTGAGAAGACTAGTTGCCTGAAGAAAAAACCAATTAATTCAAAGTAATCAGGATTATTTTAATTGCGGAAAGCAAATCTCCTCAGTTACTGTACTCTATAATTAACCAAACACATAAAAGCTTAAGTAATTGGACTGTCTGAGTTTCACTGTGCGTCATAGCTTTAGATAATAAATGTTGGGGCTTGGTTTGGGGTTTTTCCCCACCCCTTTTTCTGCTTTGTTGATGACCGAGTGCTGGACATCTCTTGGGTGGTTTGGGGTTTTTTTAAGAAAGGGTCAACGACAGTCACACCCCACTGTACGTGGTACCTCGCTCACGCAGGCAGCGGGGGGAGGGATAAGCACTCAGGGACTCCTCCCCGTCTTCCAGAAAGTGACAGCGTCTTGGTACAAGGTTTGGGGGTGTTTTCCCTGCAAAATTTACTGCAACAGTCGTTCCCAGAGAACTCAGACCCCTGGAACTGCAAAATTCCATGTATAGGCTTACACCAGGTCTTCGTTTCAGTCAAACAGAAATTGTACCAAAGTGCAAGAGCTAGGCCTTTTTGGTGGTGCCGTCAATTGCTCCCAAGGAGTAAGATGGCTTTTTTTAATAAATAAGGGTATCTCCATTTCAGTTAAGGATTTTTTGAAGGTTTCTTTTTTCCCCAAAAAAGCTTGATTGTGATTCCTTCTGTTAGCAGACTACTCAAGCTGGATTCTTAACTTCTCCCAGAGGCGCCTTGCGGAGACAGGATGTTGTTTGTGCCACTTCTTGCACGTAAAACACAGTTGTAATGGGTCTGTGTCTGGTTTTGAGGCAAAACTAAATTTTTCCAGTGGCTATCGCTTCTTTCTGGCCCCAGTTGTGACTGAAGCTTCTGTCCCCCAGCACCTCTAGTGCTTCAGCACTCGGTGCTGTCAGAGCCAGCCCGCGGACTGATGCCATGCACGGGCTCGAAGCAAGAACAGGTGGGTGAGGGATGCTGACGCAGCGTAACAGCGCTCCACAACGCCGTGCAGCCAGGCAGGGCCGAGCAGCGCGTTACACCACCTCACCGACGCCTAGAGCACATTTTGTATGAAAGATTAGGATTAAAATCCCCAAGCCCTCAGACTGCTGTTGTCTTTGCAGACCTTGAGCCATGTGGAGCACAATCTCTGCTGCCACCACAGGCGTGTGCCCTACGCCTGTGCGGCCGGGCACGCGGTTCTCACCCCACAGCACTGCTTTCCTGGGCGGAACGGCCAGCGCGGAGCAGGAGCTGACAGAGCACGTCCTGAAGTGGAGCGTGCGCGTCAGGAAACCGAAAGCAAAGTTTTGCCAAGGAGTTCTTCAAAATCCCTGAGAAGTTTTGCCATCGCTGACCTCCTCTGCAGCGTGACCCTGCGTGTTCACGCCCAATCCGTTACACCCAGCCGATGACGGGGTGCGCCTTTGCACCCAATGCGCCACCGTGCCAGCGCTGGCCTGAGCGCTTACTGCCGTATCTAAGCACAGGCGGGGGTTTTTTCAAAAAGGAAGATTCTTCCTCCTTAGCTTGTGAGGTTTTTGCTTTTGATGTGTGTATTTCACTGGATTCCTGTTCGGTGTCTGGAACCGCATGTCAGCGTACTGCTCAGGCAGCACATCTGTAACGCGTACTTTTACCAACCTCTAGGTAATTCCTCCCTCCTCCTTGACCCACTAGGGACAAAAAGGGAGTATGTCACATCTGACAACCCATTTTGCCCTGAACAGACGGAGAATTTCTGTCCAACAGCTTCTGAAGAGAAGCCACCTTCCCGAGCAGAGGACGACAGCACCGTAACCCACAGCGCTCGGGGCAGTTCGGGCCTGACCCCCATTTTGTACCTATGGAAATACGAACATCAGGTCCGGAAGCTGTAACCTGCCCTACCCGCGCCGGGAGAGGTTACTGCAGGCCTTGCGTCAGTGCCACAGCTGCCGTCGTTCCTCCAGCCTCGGTCCCCGTTCAGCCCAGTAAACCGGCCGCAGTTTGCTCAAAGCCGGCTCGGTGCACGACCACCACCTTGGTGTAGCGCTCCGCAGTCCCCCGTTACCTCCCCACCTATGTCAGCCTTTACCTGCAGCAAAAGCTCATCACTTACTGCACAGGGCAGAATTAACCTCGCACTGAACACCCAACCTTCCTGGCGCCGCCTGTCTCTAACTCCGATGGTAGCTTCGTTACAAATACTTCGCTTTTCTAGATTTAACCCCATTTCAGATCTAGTTTTACACAGAACCTTGAATGCTTTCCTGCTACGTGAAAGTCAGTAGCAAGGAATGGAGTGCAGTGCTATTTTTTCTATTTAGAAACGGTTTCTGCCACTGGTAGTGACAAATTTCTCGTGGTACTACTTGGCACTACAAGATCAAGGCATCACAACTTTCCCTCTGAGCTTCAAGTATCTTAAACCACCAAGGCAAACCACGTGCTTTTTAAACGCTTTAAAAAGGAAGACAGGACTAGAAATTAGTTTTAATAAACCTAGTTTTAATTAGTTTCAATTCCAAAGACTGCTTATCTTCTCTGTGTTTTACCAGATTTTCTCTTTCCAGCCAGCAGATGTTTTGGCTTCAAGTCAAATATGTGTCTGTCCGACTCTCCTTTCCTCCCCAGGCGATTCATTTTCTTCTGAGCCTTCTTCGCCATAGTCTTGACCTTCTTCACCATCTATTTAAAACACAGAAACATGCAGAGTAACTCCCCCAGTAACTCAGGTAACTAGCTTGACCTTTTAAAAACCCACTAAGCTACATGATCTTAACGAGGACATCGACCAACACCAACATCTGCCACCGCCCAGGCGAGCTTAGGAGGTGTGGGTTGGGTGAGTGGACAGTGAAGTGGGCTGAGAACTGGCTGGAGGAGAGGGCTCAGTGCGGGGTCCGGTCTTGTTCGACGCATTCATCAATGACCTGGGCGAGGGGAGTGTTCCCTCGGCAAGTCTGCTGACCATACAAACTGGGGGGAGTGGCCGACACACCAGACAGCTGCACTGCCATTCAGTGAGACCTGGGCAGGCTGGAGAGCTGGGCGGAGAGGAACCAAATGAAGGTCAACAGTGGCAAGTGTAGGGTCCCGCACCTGCACCAGTACAGGTTAGGGGTTGACCTGCTGGGAAGCATTGCTGCCGAGAAGAACCTGGGAGTCCTGGTGAACAACAGGCTCTCCATGACCAGCAGTGTGCCCTCGTGGCCAAGGTGGCCAGTGGTATCCTGGGGTGCATCAAGAAGAGTGTGACCAGAGGTTGAGGGAGGTATCCTCCTCCTCTGCTCTGTCCTGGTGAGGCCACATCTGGAGTATTGTGTCCAGTTCTGGGCTCCCCAATTCAAGAAAGACAGGGAACTACTGGAGAGACTCCAGCAGAGCGCTACCAAGATCATGAAGGGGCTGGAGAATCTCTCATATGAGGAAAGGCTGAGAGAGCTGGGGCTGTTGAGCCTGGAGAAGAGAAGACTGATTAATGCTTATAAATATCTAAAGGGTGGGTGTCAAGAGGATGGGCCATAATCCTCTCAGTGGTGCCCAGTGACAGGACAAGGGGCAATGGGCACAAACTGGAACACAGGAAGTTCCATCTCAATATGAGGAAAAACAACTTTACGCTGAGGGTGACAGAGCACTGGGACAGGCTGCCCAGAGAGGTGGTGGAGTCTCCTTCTCCAGAGATATTCAAAACCTGTTTGGACATGATCTTGAGCAACCTGCTCTAAGTGATCCTGCTCTGGCAGGGACGTTGGACCAGAGGATCTCCAGAGGTCCCATCCAGCCCCTACCTTCTAGGATTCTGTGACCTGCAACTCTGGAACAGCATCGCTGCAAGTAACACTAATCCTCCTTAGCAAAGCTCTTCTTTTTCCAGCACGCTAACAATACAGTCGCGCTATGCCTGGAACCCCTAACTTACTAAAGGTGGAATCCACAGTTTGTAGAACTCTTCCTTCATACTCACATTTAGAGACAAGAGTTTAAAATATACTTCCTTAGTCTGTATTATTACAACTTATTTTTAAGAACAAACTAGGCATTTCCAAGGATAGGAAGTTCAAAAGAACAGAAGATGAAGCTGCAAAGAGATGAAAGATGAACTCTGGACAAACATAACTAGCCCAGCATGAAGTTTCCCAGAAGCTGGCTGAAGTACAAGCGTGCTGGTTTAATTGCTATGAAGGTAAAAAACTTCAACAAACCTTTTCATCACGAAGACCAGAAACATCCCGTGGTGTGCGAGAGGAGCTGCGACTGCGTGCCACAGATTTAGGGGTCTCGGACTCATCACGTTTACGTTTCCTCGTAACACTACGGGACCTTCTCACATAATGTGCCTGAAAATCAAAACATCACTTCAGTTATTCCAACCAGGATCAGTCAGCTCAGACCTGCTCCATTTCTAACTGGAGTAACACAAAAAAACAGGAAGGGGAGTGGTGTGACACATTCTGTTGGTTATTCCACAGGAACACAAGCCCTGGTCAGCGGTTGCTCACTGCCTTTCTGTCCTAAGTAACATTCACCTTTCGGTGAGTATTAGCACGTTCTTTTCACAATTATTAACTCCACTTTTCTGGTTTCTTTTTCTGAGTAGATTCATAAGTAAAGGATAACAGACACAGACAAATAACGGATAGCTACACTGAAGCAATTTTACAACAGCAAAAAAAGCAATGGAGACGCCTACCCTGATTAGTGTGCTGTTCACAGGACAAAGCCCTGAAGAATTTCACACGTGAAGACTTACCATCCTACAGCACAAGTGCTGAATTCCTCCTCGAGATCGCTCCTAAATCAACATCAGCTCTGAGAAGCATAAATGCTTACTTCAGATGCGTAGTGTTGACATTCCCTGTTTCCTAATTTCTTGTTTAGTGAAAAAACTTGAGGTCTCAAATCTACAGAGCCATAATACTGCTGGATTTGCTGTACAAAATGGACTTTTTTTAATTGCTGATAAAATGAAATGCCTCCCAAAGGCAAATCTGTTTGAAGTACTTTAGCTGCCTTGTATCTAAAAAGCCAGTTACCCTCAAAAGCTTCAATTACAACTCACAGAATTAATGAACTGTAGAAAGATAAGCCTGATCTGTCATTATTACTATTTCTGACACAGCAGTGTCTCATTCAACAAAGCAGGCCTGAAAATTCAGAAGTATGTTTAGCCAAACCCCATTCTTGAATCCTATACAAATTCCAAGAGTTCTAAGAGAAATCTGTGCGTATTTATGTGGTTATTTACAAACGTTAATTTAGTTTTCAGCCCACTCAACACGTTTTGATCACGTCACTCAAAAATTCCAGTACCGACTGCCTCATCTGGGTTTCCAATTTCCTCCTTAACAGATCCCAGCTCTCCCTTGTGCCAGCTGTAACACACATTTCCAATGTGCTCAAAGAGATTCAGCATGTAATGAAATTGATCTCTTTTAGATAAACATGGTGTTTACTAAGCAACAACTTACGTCGTCTTTATTAGTCATGTCGAGTCCGAGATCAGTCATTTCTTTCTCTAGCACCTTCCGCTGGACCTGTAAAAAGACAGTTAGGAAAACATGTTTCTTTCAAAACAGTATTGTTCTATCTTACTTTTTGTCTTAATACACCACCACAAGCCCACTGTATTCACTACATGTTCGGCGCATCTCACAGGCAGATGATGAAAGCTGTAACCACGTCAGCTATTGCAACTTAATTCTCTTCACCCATAAATCCTTCTTCACAGGACTGCAATGTCCCGGCACTCCCTACAGAACTTTCAGACAGTTTGCCCTTTTGGAGAGAAGGTGACAAAGAGGTATTTCAGTCAGAAATGTTTCCTTCTCTCCCAGAAGGCACACACTCTGGGGAAGAGAATATTGGGTGGAAAATCAGCAAGACTGATTTTCTCAAAATGTCCAGTTATCAGTTTGCTATTCTGCAGTCGTCTTCAACTGCTTACAGGAGATTCTAACGTTACAAAATGCGATACTAGTTTTGAAAACAAAATGTATATAATATTTTCCAGCATAGGGAGGGCTCCGTAACAAATTTTATATCATTTTAAGTATGTAATTCTCCTAATTCTTCTGTGACACAAAACAAGCTACTATCACTCACTTGGTTTGGCCTCCACAACTAAGTAGTGACCAGAACTCCCAGGAGCAAGTGGCAAGTGAGAGGAGAGGGCCAAAGGTGAGAAAAAGTGATCTGTTCTATTGCCTGGTAACTGTTTCACGTTTTCATGAAGTTATTAGGCACTGGCAACATTTTACTGCAGAAGGTGTTCAATACTTGCCTTTTTAGCTGTCCTAGGCATCCTCGGACCTCGAGTATCTTTTTCCTTTGACTGCAGGATTTTGAGTTTCTTCTTTTCTCGGATCTGTTGTGCCAACTGTCGGATTTCCATCATTTCTTCGTCTTCACTTTCTGGTTCACTGTCATATTCCCCAGCGGCTTCTCTCAGTTCTTCCTCTTTCTCCAATTCTTCCAGTTTCTTAGATTTTGAAGAGATGAAACGAAACCAAGAAACTCATCAAATCCTTGACTTACAATCCTGAACATTACATATTTGCACGGCCAAGGGCCACGACAGCATGCAGACCCTTTGAAGAAGGAACTACACTACTTGGTAATGACCCCTCCAGCCACACTTAATGCAGCTGGGGATACAAATTACTGTGAACCTGTGGGGCACACTTCTACACAGACTCATTTGTTCACATCGCGTTTATAGTTTGGTTGTACTTGTGGGACTGCCCCGAAGCTGCCCTCTGCATGAACACAGATACACTGTGCTGTGAACTGTGCTAGCCGTGCCGTTTCCGAAAAAAACCTTCTCTTTCTACATTTAGCATCAGTCTGGAACATCAGCAATTCAGATGAATCCAACTATATAACCAGCAGGCTCCACAGTCTGCACTCATTACTTCTCCTTAACGACCAGCAAGAAATAAGAACAGTGCTTGTTATTAAACAAAAACGTTATAAATTGAGAATTCAGTCCACGTCCTTTAACATCATACTCCAGCAGACATCACTTTGATGGGTGAATTTCCTATTAATAATACATAAAGTTTGATAGCTACATTCCTTCTGGCTGCAGTCAAAGAATGAAGAAATATAACTTCTCCTGCAAACCTCGTATTTTAGGATGGGAATGATAAGATCACCATGATTCTGACAAGGTAAAGCAATTTTCCATTCTTCTGAAATTCTTAATCATTCAGAAAACGGTATCTTTTCCCATGGCAAGTGCAGACAACATGAAAGAACTTGTTCTCATGACACACTGGTTTTGATCTACAAATACAGTAACTTACACTAAACAAAGAGATAAAGGGGCAAGAGAAGTGTAAAAATAATGGAAAACTCACTCTCATTATATCCGGATCAATGTAGTCAAGTATATTATGACCTTCCCATATCTCTGGTATCTTATCATATTTTTCAGATGAATTCATTAAGTCCCAGTATTCTTAAAATATAATAAAAGTTAATAAAGGACAAAAATAATTTCAAAGAACGTTCAATGACAGAAAACAGATCACAATAAAGAAATGACATATGCATAACTGGCAAGAATTTGGTAGCATATCTGCCATATTCACAAACATTTCCAACCTCCTTCCTACTGCCAAATGTTGTTTAATAATGCCACTATCCACTGCCAAGCTGTAATAAGCAACAGATGTCCAGCTGAAACAGTATACGCACAGTTTCTTTCATACTGATACTTTCTTAACAAAGATGGCATCAAAAATTGATGAGGTACTAAAATATAAAACGGAAGGGAAAAAAGACTTGAATCATCAGACCAATCATTTTATGTCTGTGACTCTGAAATGGGAAACCACTGAGTCACATTACAAAACAAGGAACAGTCAGAGAAGACGACCAGCTCCAGAACAGAAGTGAAGGACAGGATGCAATACAATGGAGGCACCGGTGCTCAATTGAGAGGAGTTGGGTTTAGGTATTCTCCCTTAAGACTGAAATAGCCAAACTCTGCAGCTTAATAATAATAACAACAATAGTAACAACAATAATAACAATAACAATAATAATAATTCTTATATAATACTTACTCTGAAGATCCAAAATATAATCATCTCCCATTTCAAGTTCAAGATCTCTCTCCTGCAAAGATATACATGGCTTTATATACCACCTAGTTTAAAATCTACGGGCTAATATAGCAAATTTATAATCCATCTACTAATTTCCCAATTAAGGGTTGTCACTTACCAATTTCCTCCTGGGTGTGTCTACTTCCATGCGTTTCTTACGTGTTACTGCTCCCTCAGGTATAAAAGGCAGCCGCTCCTGAAATGAATGCAACAACCCAGCCCAGTAAAAAGGGGAAAAAACAGCTTGACACTGTTTTTTTACAATGCTATGAATCATTGCACAGTAATGTATTTCTGAAGCACACAAAATCCCAAGCTGACTCTTCCACCAGCAAAAGCAGTTATAGATAAAAAATAAGCAAATTTCACTGCATTAATCTGTTCACATGTTAAGACAAGAGAATTATTAAGAAGTACTGGGAAATACACTATGAAGTGTAAACATGTAGCCTACCTTGTTATCTCTTTTGGTTGGCATGGCCAAGTGTAATCTGTTCAATACTTCATTCACTTTATTTCCTTTCATTTTAGTATCAACACGATGGGCTAACAGTCTGTCACAGGCCTGGAAGTGCACATGGCAACATAACGTAAGGAATGAAGCCTTCCCGATACAACATGCCACAGCAGGCTTTCAGTCACAAATCTCTAGCTTCACATCTCATCTTCTCTATAATCTCTTATCTCTCTAGCTCTGAAGAAAGCGTTGAATTGTTTTACAGATATAAAGTATCATGGGAAGATGCATACAACCTTTTTTTTTTTTTTTTTTTACAATGAGAGAAAGCCAACAGGACTCAGAAAACACTCACCTTTTTTTTTTTTAATTTACAATTTGTATTAGACATGATTTTCCATTTCCACCCAAGTCCATGGAGGCTCAATAGGCTATAAGGAGTAACATGCTTAAAGTTTATCAGTATAATGCACAGTTTAACTCAGATTAAATTCATACAAACAAGGCAAAATGTTAGCTGCTCATTTGGAATGAAACTGAAAGAAAAGAGACCTACCTCTGTTTTAACCTGGATTACACCTTCTTCTGTTAGAGTACTTGTCTCTATTACAGAAAATCCTTCTGCTTCAAAAGTTTCAAATAATTTCTAAAATAGAAACATTATCCCAAAGAATGACATTCTGCCCATTTCTTAATATACCAATACGTTCATAACAGAAATTTTAAGCCAGTATCAACACATGCAACTTGTTACTATTACAATGTGTTTCTAAAAAGATGAAAGAAACTTTACAACTACAGTTCTATTTAATCTGTTTCTTCTTTTATAAGCAAATACCTACTCTCTGAAAAGCACCTACAAATGACCCATAAGAAAAAAAGAAAGTGAGAGAAACACAAATTCTGTGTCCTTGAACTTGTAGACACGGAAGAATCACCCCTGCATATACACAACCTGTTGCCCAGTGGGACCTTCTACTGCAACTGTTCAGCAACACCTCTCAGTCCAGTGCTCACTGCCTCTGAACTCCTACTGAAATGATTACTGAACAAGGCTATTCAGTCTTACTTCCAACTACAGCGGTAACGGAAAGTTCTCCCAGCGCCAGGGATTTCTGAAACCACTAAGGACTTGCCTTCTGTTTGGCATTTGCAATACTCAGGCGAGGATATACAGGACACAGTACTTAAGATATCTGTCAAGACCTGGAAAGCTTCTTTCCAAGACACTATTAAATAGCTAGATAAGGAAATGATCATGTAAAAGTTTTTGCCTGACACAAATGATAGCTGTCCACAATACTTGACAATAATATTTTTGTAAATGTCGGAAGACAGAGAGGTAGGAGAAGTCTAACCTGACTCTCTTCAGGAAGTTCTGCGATTCTCTTCACATCACATTTGTTTGCAACAATTATAAGTGGCTAACAAAAGAAAAAAAGAATCATAATTCAAGTTATCATGTTATAAAAACCTAAGGTTTATTAATAACATAAACCAAACCTACCTTGTTAGCAAACAATGGCTTAATGTTCCTGAAGAGCTCTACTTGCTCCTCCAGGCTATGCCCACACTGCTCAGACACATCCATCACGTACAGCACAGCAGCACGAAGATGCGCAAGCGCAGTTATAGCCTGCATCTCAATGGTGTTCCTGTCCTCCAAAGGATGGTCCAAAATACCGGGAGTATCTACTACCTACAATTAATGGAATTAAGTCAGGTGTTACTACAGGATAATTGATACACTATTTGAGAAGATGTGCTTGGTTTCTCGTCAATATTGTCTTCTTTAAGACAGCAGTATGTATTCGTTTTAGTCATAAATAAGACTGTAAACTCAGCCAAACTGAGAACGTGAAAATGGAGTAACAGGAGAAAAATGAGGTTTCAGAATAAGCAGCACTCCAAGTATTGAAGGGAAAGCCCTGGCCCAGAATTGACAGCGATAAAAAGCAAGCCAGCTTTGGTCAGTAATTCCATTTCCATTCTTCCCTCAACCTGAAACCACACCCATCATGCACATTTTTAGAATCGATTGTGACTACTGCCCTCATTTGGCACACCATACCTTGCACAGCCACGCTCACACACAGCGTGTCTCATCAAGATGCAAAAGTGTAACTCACATTGTGAAATGGGAAACCAGATTGTAACTAGTTAATTCTTCAAAGAAAATACAAACTGTCAGTTCTTACCTGCCAGCGCAGATACTTATAATCCATATGTCCCACAAAGAGAGATTTTGTGGTAAAGGCATAAGGCTGCACTTCTACATCTGCTCTTGTAACCTTGAAACAAGATTTATTCATACACGTTTACTGAAAATATCCTAAAGTTGCAAGCAGTATATCATAATTATAATACACTTCCTTTCCCACCAAAAAAGCTAAAAAATGGTTATTCTGGCTTGTCTGCAAGCATTTATCTATCAGAAAATGTTAATGGGATAAATGCTATTTTGGAAAAGACAGTAATTTTTGAGAGTGAAATCTATCATAATTTTCCATTTATCTCTCCAGGAGTTTCATTCAACCTCTACTCACACATTTGAATTTGCTACTGCTCACATCAGGTAGTCATAATGGTTTCAAATTGTTTACATGTTACCTTATTTTAGTTAAATGGTACCTCAGTATTATTTTGAATTAAAAAACCAAAAACATTCACATACCTTATTTATAAAGCTAGATTTTCCAACATTTGGGTAGCCACACAAGAGAAGAGTTCGTGTATTGGGATCGATCGTTGGCAAACGAGACAGATGTTGTCGCACTGAAATGTTAAAAAGATTTTTTAAATATGTGCGATAATTTAAGTTTTACTGAAACGGAATAAAAATTTGTATGCTAACTTGTTGACATACAAATTAATAACTTTTCTGACATCAGAATTTGATTGATCACTTATAAAAACATGTAATAGTTTGTAAACTCCACAAGTATCTACATACAACAACAACGAAAAAAAGAAACTCCATAAATATTTCAAAAATGAAGACCACTGCCTTTAGCAAGAGTGACTGCGTCAAATCAGGCAACGTAACCTTACGGAGCAATAAGCCTGAAGAAGGAGTGATGTCTGGAAAATGTTTAGCACTATTTTCCAAATACATGTTAGTGAAAGTAACAATAAATAAAAGCATGGCTGTGACTTTTAAGCAAAGAAAAACATTTTAAAACTGTTAGTAATACCATCAAATTTAAAGATTTTTCAAACAGAAAACTATTTAGTTAAAAATAATTTCTAAGTATTTGGGGATTTTGAAACTATTTCTACATTTTCTGTGTCTATATTCTGTACTAAACACAATATATTTGTGTTTGTATTAAACATCCCTAAAATATTCTGTTATTAAGTGTAAGAATAAATTTCACGTCCAATTCAGACGCCTTATTTTAGCCTATTTCTCACACAAACCTTGCTCCAAATATTCCAAGCTTTGTTTCTGTCTTTTGATAATGGTGCACATTCGTCCCAGAGCAGCACGTTTCAGCTGTTTGCAGCGGTAAAGGGAATCACCGTATTTCATCAGTCGAACATAGTCTTTAGCAACGCTGTGGAGAAAAGAAATAAGAATTTAGCTAACAATCAACCAGGCAGCTACAAAATCAGAGAAATTTATGTCCTTACTTGTCAATCAGATTCTTGGCAATATTAATCTGTCCCAAAGCCAGCTTGTAGTGATCTTTGTCGTAGAGAACATTCATCAAATCTGCATAAAATGGATGAATATCCTAAAACAAAAGCATAAAATAAAATTCAGCCTAATATTTTCCTTCTTTAAGATGACTATTTCTTGGCAACTATGTAAGTTGTTTTTTTTCTCCTGTAGAGCAACACAGATTACAATACAAGTCATTATCTTACATCAGGAAAATAATCGGTTTGATCACTGAACGCATAAATCTTAATCATTTTTAATTTCTTCCGCAAAGACGTCTTAGACTTATTCAAACAGTTTCCATTTCATCTTTTGCTTTGTATAATACTTCATATTACAATTTTGAAGCTTTTTTTTTTAAATAAGGCAACAATAAGAAGCCTGCGTAAGTAGTTTCTAACAGCGAATTCATGCTATACCAGAAACACGGCACCAATATCAATTCCTCCCTTTGTCTGAGTGGTAGATTAAATTCTGTGTAAGACTGGCTAAAAAGGGTTTCTTCAATGCCCAAATAAATCCTTCAGCTTTCCAAGGAAGCAGCATTTTTGGTTCAAAACTTTTAAATAAAATATTTCATCTACTTATCTGCAGAAATAGTCACCGTATATGAAAACAATACCAAAAAATGTGGCTGCAGGTCAACAATTTAAGCATGAGAGAACTGCCTATAAAAAAGCCCCACTGGACACGTGGAGCCAGTTGCAGTTGGGGGGAAGTTAAGACTACATGCGTCTTGTCTGAGTGTGTTTCCAACACCACCCTGTATGGGGCCAAGAACAATGTTTATGTTATCAAAGTAACTTCTGAAGAACTGAAGCCGGGAAGGAATGTGACGTATTTGGATATTTCTTACTTCTTGCAATATTTTCAGGTGAAGACTAACCATAACCACAATCTACACACACACATGAAGAAGAAATAAGCAGACATAACAAACTTAAAAACCCCACACTTATCTTTCAACTGATCAGCTAAAACCTTGCAAAACCCACCCTTCAATGACCATCCACGGGTACAATTTAGACTTCCTGTTAGTTGGAATACACTACCTTTACAGAACAAATTTGCCTAAAATTACTCCTGGTAAAATCTGCCAGGAATCAGCCAAAATCATCTACACAATGAATCAGCAAGATGTTGCTCAGATCAAAATAAACTTAAATAAAACCAATACACCGTTGAAAAAGTATTCCTGATGCTGTGAAGGCAAAGTTCTTCTACGATCAAACGACAAAACACTTACATCTAATTTCGGGAAATCCGTTAAGATCTGAGTGAGTCTATCATGGTAATTCTGTTGAGTATATTTGACTTTTCGCATGTAAAAATGCCGAATCCGATGGATTTGATAATGTTTATGAATGACAGTTGGAGTCTTCCGCTGAGTCTTTGACAATGTCAAGTCTATGAAGTCCTGCAATCAAGGAAACATTATTAATTACACAACTAATCATGTAAGTTCTTATAAAGCTGTAAGTTTTGCTTTGGCGGAGGAGAGCGCAGAGCAGTTAAGCTCACCCACACCTTGCGAGGTTTGCACTGTACGTGTCAGGATAAAATACGGGCTCCCACCTCCGGGCAGGAACAAGCAGTTTGCACATTCACTCTCCGGTTTTCACTGCAATTAACCGAGGGTTTGCCGCGCGTCCACGCCTGCCACAGCGGCTCGGGAAGCGACCCCGGCTCCACCGAAGGCGGGGTGGGCGTCTGGCAGGCCCGTCCCCCGNTGCACATTCACTCTCCGGTTTTCACTGCAATTAACCGAGGGTTTGCCGCGCGTCCAGGCTAGGAGAGAACTCAGTGCCGAGCGAGTGCGCAGCGATAAAGCGACGCATGGCAGCGGTTCGGGGAGCAGGAGGGATTTCTGTGCGGGCCACCCCGACAACCCGCGGCGCTGAGGAGACGAGCAGCCCCAAGAGCCCTCCTCAGGCCGCAGTGCCCCTCTCTGGCAGGACCCCGCTCCCCCCTCCCTCACTCCACATGGTAAAGGCCGCCAGGCCCAGGAGCACCGGCCCAGGGCGAGTCCACGGGTG
>VWZZ01005405.1:226972-283737 GCA_013399095.1 Psophia crepitans | reverse complement strand
CCTGGGGCCCTCCCGGTTTGTTTGCGCTCGGGTGCTGCGGGGCCTCGGAGCGGCGAACAGGGGCGGGGGAAGGGACCCCGATTACCCCGTCAGTGCCGGGGGTCCCCTGCCCGGCTCCCCCGGGCCCCACGGCAGGCGGTCGGCTGTTTGCCCAGGGTTGCTGCCCTCCGGCCGGGTCGATGGGGCGCTCCTCGGGTCACCCTGCGGGCGTGGGGCTGCTGTGGGCTGCCAGGAAGAGCCTCTTGGAGTTGTGCAAGGCTTGTAGTATGCTTGGAGGCCAAAGCTAGGAAAAGGAGGGGATTAAGATGGATAAGGGAGGAAAACGTGTGGGACAGTGGAGAGAAAGGGGGATGAAAGGGGCCAGTAGCCCGTCAGCAGGCTTCTCTGACCGTGGCCGGCACACCCCAGCGCCACAGCCCGTCCTGCCTTGCTGAGCTCTGCATGTAACCGTCCTGGCTGCGGGGTGGCTGTGCCGTGACGGGGGGGTGTGTGCAGGGCCAAGCACCTGCCGCAGGGAAAGGACAGAGTTTCACAGCGGCCTGGGCCTGGGGTGCCAGGAGCTGCGGGGACTGTGGTGTGTGTGCGTACTGTATCATGGAATCACAGAATGGTTTGGGCTGGAAGGGACCTCAGAGACCGTCTAGTTCCAACCCCCTGCCATGGGCAGGGACACCCTCCACTAGACCAGGTTGCCCAAAGCCCCATCCAACCTGGCCTTGAACACTGCCAGGGATGGGGCATCCACAGCTTCTCTGGGCAACCTGTTCCAGTGTCTCACCACCCTCACTGTAACAAAAATCTTCCTTACATCCAGTCAAAATCTACCCTCTTTGAGTTTTAAACCATTACCCTTTGTCCTGTCGCAACAGGCCTGACTAAAAAGTTTGTCCCCATCTTTCTTATAAGTCCCCTTTAGGTACTGATGGGCTGCAACAACCCCAACTCCCTCAGCCTGTCCTCATAGCAGAGGTGCTCCAGCCCTCTGATCAGCTTTGTGGCCTCCTCTGGACTTGCTCCAATAGCTCCATGTCTTTCCTGTACTGGGGACAGTACCAGAGTGTGTCAGGATATGTATGTATGCACACGTACGTGTTTGTGTATGTATGCAGCTGGGAGACTGGGGTTCCAAGGTCCAGCCAGTGGATAATCTGAGTGTCAAGGCTGTGTGTGGCTGGGCATGTGCACAAGCATGTATGTACTCTGTGTGTGTGTGCCCACTGTGGGTACGCGCTCGGTCTTCCTTCCAGCTGGGCCTGGGGCCACGGACCAGCAGCATCGCCCCTGTCAAGATACTGGATCCCCAGCCCCAAGCACACACACGCTCTGACTTCACAGAATCACAGATTGGGAGGGGTTGGAAGGGATCTCTAGAGATCATGGAGTCAAACCCCCCTGCCCAAGCAGGTGCCCTACACCAGGCTGCACATGTAAGGAGACTCCACAGCCTCTCTGGGCAGCCTGTTCCAGTGCTCCTCACCCTCACCGCAAAGAAGTTCTTTCTCATGTTTGAGTTGAACTTCCTGTGTTCCAGTTTTTGGCCACTGGCCCTTCTTCTCTCACTACCCACCACCGAAAAGAGTTTGGCCTCATCCAACTGCCTCCCACAGTTTAGATATTTATAAACATTGATCAGATCCCCTCTCAGCCTTCTCTTCTCCAGGCTGAAGGGACCCAAGTCTCTCAGCCTCTCCTCATAGGGAAGATGCTCCAGGCCTTTTATCATCTTTGTTGCCCTCCGGTGGACTCTCTCCAGGAGATCCCTGTCTGTCTTGAGCTGGGGAGCCCAGAACAGGACACAGCACTCCAGATGGGGTCTCACCAGGCCAGAGTAGAGGGGGAGGATCACCTCCCTCGACCTGCTGGCCATGCTTTTTTAATGCATCCCAGGATGCCATTGGCCTTCTTGGCCACAAGGGCACACTGCTGGCTCACCGTCAACCTGTTATCCACCAGGACCCCTAAGTCTTTCCCTCCAGAGCTCCTCTCCAGCAGGTCATCCCCTAACCTGTACTGATTCGTGTGGTTATTTCTCCCCAGGTGCAGGACTCTACATTTGCTTTTGTCGAACCTCATCAGGTTCCTTTCTGCCCAACTCTCCAGCCTGTCCCAGTCACGCTGAATGGCAGCACAGCCTTCAGGTGTGTCTGCTATTCCACTCAGCTTGGTATCATCAGCAAACTTGCTGAGGGTGGACTCTATCTCATCATAGGTCATTGATGAAGATATTGAACAAGACTGGAAAAGACTTCCCTTTTTTCTTTCTTTTTCTTTCTTTTAAAACCAGTAACCTCTGTTGGCTTGTCTCATACTGAGTTGTAAATCCTTTCAGATGAAGACAAAACCCATGTGAATTCTGGAGCAATTTGTGATCTTGACTATACCCTGTGCTCTCTTCTATTTTATGTATCTCCAGCAAACATGAGATCCAAGCAGAGACCTAAGGCATAAACTTAAAAGACATCCGAACGCAGGCACATACTCAGTCTGCATGGCTATCCCTGCTTCCTGCTTGACACTAGCAGTGAGTGGGCATACACTGAAATACATCAGTTTTAAATAAATTACAGATTACCTGATACACTGTGGAAGGCGAGTTGAATTGAAAACTAAGAATTCCCTTGGCTTCAGCAGTTGTTTTCTTCTCTCTCCACACAAAGCATGACATTTTCCACTTGAGAGAATTTAGTTGTGTATTACTCTGTCTTTGAACATTTTTCTAGAGTGCTAGAATTTTAAATGCGTAACTCCTTCCACATTTCCTTTATTGTGTTGCACTCCCAATTTTGCTGAAATACTCCAAACAGCTATCCACTGCATGTACTTTTCTACCTTACTGAGCAGTTGTCAAGAGGGCTAGTTCCTTCCAAGGCAAAATGTGGGTGTGCTCTGGGTATTGTGTCCCCTGGAGACTTATTCCTTAGGTGCCAGGAGAGGCAAGGCCATGTCACGTTACGTTTCTTTTGGGCCACATAGTTCCTTATCCGAGGTGACTTTCTGCATGGAGACATCCTCATTCGTATTTATGACAAACTCCAGGCATGTAACACAGTTCTCCATTTCATGAACATCACTCCAGTAGGCTGTAACTCGCCTCACCTGGAAAGTAAAACCACCACAAAATTATACTTGTGCCTCATACAGAAGCAACTGATTGCACCCAGCAAGACTCAGCCCATGTGCTGTGCTGATCGTCCAGAGAGGCGCTCAGGGAAATGGCCACGAGAGTGGACATCCCCCAAGCACTCCTCTGTAGCGAATGCTTCTGCAGGATACACGTGGTGTTTGCATTACACCTGGAGAGGGCGTTGGCTTAATAGCCATAGTTTCTCTAAAGCGCTAGCTGGAAATTGCAAAAGTAGATTTGGGGTATCCAGTCTGAATCTGATTTGTGTGAGGGGTGATGGAGTTGGACATACTTAGCAAATCGGTGTCTTTCAAGTAGATAGACAAAATCATTGTTGCCTAGTCCCACAGAAAGAAAAGACCTGTTCATTCAGCAGTGTTATGTATGTTTATTCTGTAGAATCTACCCAGATTCAGCTAAAGTCTAAATCAAGACTATCTGCTGTTTCAACAATCGACTATTGTAAGGCTGTTTTCACTATCAGCCCTGACGTACGTACATATGTGCTGAATTTTAAAGCTAATTTATCAAGCAAACACTGCACGCAATGAACATTGCCTAAGCGAAAAGCTCAGCCTCCTGTTCCCTTAACAGAAAATGCTTTTGAGGGAGGTTTATTTGATAACCTGTTGGTCAGGCAGCAATATATGGTCACTCTCACCTTTTGATTTCAGCAGTAAGTCTAACTAACGGGCTGGTTAGAAAATATTAGTGCTGAAGGCAATTTTGCTTCAGTTTGGTTTCTTGGGTTTAAAAAAGCTGCTCCATGTCAGTAGCCAGGTTGCAGAAAAATAGTCCTGGTCTGGCCATCCCAGTGCAGAGAGATGGGTCTGAACAGCCCCGGCAGCTTCCCTGACCTCTTGCTCTGCAGGCTGGATGAAAAGGTCAGGGCCGAGGGACACCGAGACATGGCAGTTATGGAAACTGCTGCTGCTTGTCTAGCAACACCTCCAGACTTAATCAGAGAACACCAGTCTCTGAACTGCCAACCCAGTGGCACTGCATTAATTAAACAGAGAAAATAAAGCTATGAGCAGGCAGCAGTGCGTACACATATCTGCAGTATCTGAAATATCAAGAACATTATTTTATTTTGAAAGGGTGCCAATTCATGTCAGCACACAAAAGAAGATAAGGGGGAGTTTCAAAATTGAATTATTATGTATCAGCCTCTCTTACTAAATTATCATTACAAAGGGCATGCATGGTGATGGATCAAAGAGCTTTGGAGGGCAACAATGCTGGTACAGATGAGTAATGCCTTCTAATCTGTCGCGGTAACATGGCCGAGGCACGCTTAGGAACAGTCAGGAATGCAAAATATGCACGTTAATAGTTGTAGTTACCGTGTAATCCTGGGAAAACTTTCAAGTAGTTAAAGGAAGTGTAATAAAGACACACTGTGTTACGTCTTTCCCAGCTGCTCTTCCTTACAGTCTGAGGAAGGAGGCAGCTCAGCCGCAATGGGGACGGAGGAATATGGCCTTTTGGTACGCAGTCTGCTGTCACAGCATCACAGAGAACAGTGGTGGCAAGCGGAGGAGGGGCTCTGTGCCTGGCAGCTGCCCCTGCTGCCGTCTGGCAGGGGTGGCCTTGCAGAAGGAGCCCCTCACCCTCAGCATCAGGATAAGCAGGGGCACATTCGTGCTGCCAGGGTCAGGTCAGAGTCACACAGGCAGGGAAGGGCTTATGAAGAGCTGCCTTCTGCTGTGCCTGCTCCTCTGCAGGCATTCCACCAAGAACACAGGCTGTGAGAATCCTCTAAAAGCCGTGAAGAGCCCCAAGAGGAGCTTCTGAAATGTCTTGTCTGACCCACCTTCCGCAAGGAGTCAACAGCCCAACTGAAAGAGTGGAGAGCCTCAGCAGATCACATTCTGACACTATGCCGTACACTCCTGGTATTAAAAAAAAATAATCTGTGGGTCCCATCTGAACTCTGGTGACTGTTATGGTCAGGCAAGAGTTGCTTTGCTAACCCTTCTGAATATGGATGCTCAGTCTTAGGGCTGGCAGAGTTTCATCATGCTTTAAGGAATAGGTAATTCCTCTGCAAAAATAGCGCCTCACGTCAGCCCTGTCAATGCTCTGGCCCCGACAGAGTGACATTGGTGGGTCACGTTTCCAAAAGGAGTTGCACTCAGCCTTGCTTTGCTGGAAGAAGGTGCTCACCATGTGCAGCACAACGCTATGTGCCCACGGCAGTGCTCCAAGATACCTGAAGGGCATGGTAGCCTATTGCCTATCTCCTAAGTCCAAAAGAGGTTTCTTATGCTCCAGTAGCTCACTTTTTAATAATGAATTATCACTCTAATTTTAAATTACTTTAGATTCTAGGCTGCTGACCTGTCCGTGACTCACTGCAGCTCCATGGAAAATGGAGTGTTGGCAGAGGCCACGCTGAGACTGCTTGTGATCAGAGGCTCCTGACAGAGAGGCCCAAGGTGTGGGATTTGTTGGCACTAACGATTAAACTGCACTCACAAAAGGCTAATCACTTCTGCAAGCCCTCACTGAACGGTGGCGGGAGGAATCAGCCTAGGAAAATTTTCCATGTGAGACAGAGAGAGAGGAAAAGGAGAGGAAAGGAACGGGAATAAAAAGAACAAACAGTAACAACAGTGTTGGGAATTAACATATGGGGGGACAATATCCATATTTTATTTAATTACTACCTTTTTTTGGCCTTGTTTAAGACTTAGAAGCCTTTAAGATCCAGAAGTGTAAATATCAGAAGGATTCAAGATTACTGAATGGATATCCCTTAAAGTGCCAAAGCAGGACACCCTTTGTACCCGTAATATACATGTTCTACTTTTTTTCAAACTTTACATATTTGGGAATTATTTCAAGTGTTCTCAGATTTTTTGCACTTGAGAGCATTTGCAGGTGCAACTTTTGCTGGCACATATAATTTCAGGCACATTTTATTGTACTGAAATGCCTGTTTTGTTTAACCCCAGCAGGTAACTGAGCGCCAGGCAGCCGCTCGCTCAGCCAGCCCGCCCCACCACCCCCTGCAGAGGGATGGGGAGAGAATGGAAAAAACCCACCTTGTGAGTTGAGGTAAAGACAGTTTAATAGGATAACAAAGGAATATAATAATGCTAATAAAAATTGTGATGACAATAATAATAAAAACAAGTGATGCACAAATGCAACTGCTCACCACGTGTGGAGAAAAAAACAGCCCTGATGCCCAGTCTGTTTCCAAGCAGCAACCCCACCTCCCAGCTAGCTTCCCCAGTTACATGCTGAGCATGACACCACATGGTATGGGATATCCCTGTGGCCATTGGGGTCAGTTGTCCTGGCTGTGTCCCCTCCCAACTCCTTGTGCACCCCCAGCCCACTCGCTGGTGGGGTGGGGTGAGGAACAGAAGAGGCCTTGGCTCTGTGTAAGCGCTGCTCAGCAGGAACGAAAACATCCCTGTGTGATCACCACTGTTTGCAGCACAAATCCAACCCACAGCCCCACAGCAGCTGCTGTGAAGGAAATTAACTCCATCCCAGTCAAAACCAGCACAGTCTGGAAAGTGAGGAGTTTGACATCTAACTGCCCCTGCAATCAGCTATGACATAAACTCTACCTACGGACGTATTCTTGACATAAAATTGGAAATGAAGTTGACGTCCTTTCCAAAAGTCATGCCTTCACCCTCACGTTGCTGGACTGAAGATAGTAGATTTCAGGTTTTATAATGACACTAAATCCTTGTCAGCATACAGTTAAAAGGTATTAGCAATGATGTTCAAAAAATGTCACCCCAATATTGCTAAACCCATTGAAACAGCCAAGTAGCACCAAGCAGATAAAACGGTACTCGATGGAGATGGGAGTCGGGAAGCTGCTGGTAGTGCGTGAAGGGTCAGCAGGTGGTGCTTTCGAGTCGTGGTGTGGTCACGCCGCCAAAAGCGACACGGTTTCGAAGGAAATTCATGGCATTCTGCAGGATCTTTTGTTCCTAACGTAAGGCACAGCAGTAATACTTTAGCCAAGTACTGTATTTTGAGCTATCAATATTGTTACAATTTGCCCTACCCACTCCTTCTGCACGGACCTAACTTCTGTGGGTGGCCCCAGGACCTCATGTGCTTGTAACCTCTATGTGTCTGGGCAGCGGTTGCTGGTTATCAAAGTACCAGAATAATCAGTTGTGTTCCCTGGTGCAGATCCCACCAAAGGATCATCAGAGCTTCTGCCAGCACCACTGGGTTTTGGCCCCACAGGTCACTCTACCACGTCAGGCCATCAGTGGTGTGAAGACCAAGCTTAGCTGCGGTAATCAAGAACATGGCAAGGTTGGTCGCAGCCTGTTTGTTAGCTAGCCAGCAATATTTCTGCAGTTCCCTATTCCTGCAGCCACAGAGGCGAGAGGAAAGGCAGAACATTGCTCCGCGAAACAGAGTTCCTCAGGTGACCAGAGCTTCCTCTCCTCAGAACATAAGACCACCAAAGAAGTCTACGTTCCACAATTTGAATTTTGTATTTACTTTCTGCTCACTGGCCTCCCTCTCCCACAGCCCTTCAGCTGTCAGTCTCTCCACCCACCACTAACCCTCTCCTTCCACATCTTTCATGCCTGGCTATGCAGATCCATACGTCATTCACGATGGCACTGTCCTTGTCAATCACGTAAGAGCTGACTGACACTCTTTCTGAAGAAAAACTAAAAATATCTGCCAATTTTCTGGCTGTAGAATCACTCCTTGATTTATAAATTAATTTCTTTTTTTTTTAATCTTTCATTGATTCTTGCTCAATGAGAAGGTCCTTGCAGGATTTTTTCTTAGCCATTAAACCAACAAAACTCCCCGAGACACAAATGTGAATTGGTACTCAGCATTTCAGGCTTTCCTTTGCTGTCACCTTCTCTGTATTTGTATATGGCACACAAACACATCTGAATCATTGCTTCTAAGGTAGGATCAGAAACAGAGGAGTCATGGACCTAAAGGGACCTGCATATTATTCCTGGGGGAATGCATTACCACAGCATCATCTGTGAAGTATTACTAAAACTTCCCTTCATCATATTGTCCCCAGACACACATACACATACACATACATGCATTCATGTCCATTTGTAACACATACATGTGTGTATATACATATATGTAAATATATATATTACAGTATATAGTGTATGCACACATATATAATGACAAAATGGTCCTTTTCTTTAGAATTTATTTCACACATATTTGGGGGAATGATCGTTTGGCATGTTGTATACTGGGCATGTTGTATACTGGGCTATTACTGTTAATTGAAATACGTGTGATCCATGATAGGAAGTGAAAGCTGCAAAGACACGTGAGAAACAACCCCGAGGTTGTGAACTATTGCTCTATAATACTTGATAATACTTAGGAACGCTTATATGGCACTTCTCATTTCCCCAACTTTTAAAAAAACCCACATAATTAATTACTCTTTGAAACATTCCTGCATAGTAAGTGCTGTTCTCAAAGCATACTTTAATTAGCAGATATCCAAACAGCCCAGAAGGACATACAACAGAGGGCTCCAGAGACAAGGTCGTTTCAGATGGAGCTGTAATGGCTGCACCGCAGTGCTGCTGTTGGCCCGTGGTCTGACCCAGAGGACGCGCTCCCCGAGACTGCAAAGTGCAAAGAGAAGGGAAATCAGTGTTCAATTAACTCCTGTTTTCAGTGTATTAACACTCATGATCAGGAAATACTACCCTGTGCATGGGACACAGAGAAATGATCCTCAAACGTTCAGTCACTGGCATTTTGTTGGAAATCAAACAACTGATGTGCAAGTTACTGATACAGAGGAACTCTTCGCCTGTAGGTGGGTGCCATACCACCCATCCCAGACCGCCTGCGCTGCAAGGCTACAAAGCCTGGGTTGCCATCTACTACCAGGTAATTTCCTGCGAGCTCTCGCTCCCCACACCATTTCCAGCGGTTTTCCACATGCCTTGTCCTCCACACCCAGGCACAGGGTCCCTCCCTCCTTCTCACCCCCAGCTTCAGCTGTGCAAGAGAAGGTGCTGTGGCTCCTTCCGAGCCCCACAGGATGCTGGTGCTGCGCAGCCAGCCAGCAGGCCAAGCTCTGCAGATAGGTGTTGAGCTCGCGCTGTGTTAGCAGAGCCTCCCTCCTCCGTGCACCCACTGCTTTTTGCTGCTTGTAGGAAATTAGGTGCTGTAGGAGCAGAGCCTTCTGCCAAATTCACTTTAAGTTTTCTAACAGATCTCGTTCATTGAAGAGACTGGAAGAGACAGATAGGCAGCAGTACGGTTGTGAAGACCTACTATCTTTATGAAACTAGCTTAAAAAGTGTTTTTCAGGGATTCAGCTTCACTGCCTCTCTCTGCCTCAACGTCCACTTTCTTCTCCTCAGCAGTAAAAGGACAATCCTACCAGCTGCTAATATTGCATGTTCAAGCTAGAGATCACCCACCACACCAGGGAAGGTGCAGTAGGTGGACGCTATTGCAGTCAGAGTAACAGTATCTTCACTCAAGGTGACCAGAAGGAACTTGGGGACTCATCTATGCTGTACTTTGAGAGCAGTCTCAAGCCCTTGTGTGAAGCTTTTGTTCTCTAACCCTCTCCATGTACTCTCAGGAACTAGGGCAAAACCAGACAGACACACAAAAGGTAAATGGTGTCTTTTAGGTGGGTGTATCATCACCTGCATATGGTCAGGCTCTGGACCACCATGTTGGGACCAGCTGGTTCCTGGTGATGCCAACTATGTGCAAACAGAACAGCCTGCAGTCACTTCCAGAAGGGCCCTGACAGCACCTACAAGCACAGCCTGATGGTGATTCAGGCTGCCGCTGAGTCCTGCCGATCTCAGGATGAGCTCTGTACCTCAGAGACATGGCCTCTGGTACCGCAAACAGAAAGCCGTAACCTCAAAGGGGAGCACATGGAGTGGGGTTCAGCAGCTTCCTCCCCAGACAGCCCCACGTGTGGGATGCTCCTCCGAAGTACAGTGCTTTTTCAGAGCTACCAGAGAGTCAGCTAGGCTGTAACCATGTAAGTTAACCTCTGGTGTGAGCAACAAGATGTGCCAGACAGCTCAAAGTCAGCTGACATCTCCATTAGCCACAACAGTTTGCAAGCGACCCAAAAGCTGGTGGGATCGTAATAAGGTCAGCTCCCACGAGTGACGTGCTGATCACGGAAACAAAGGCTCACCGGAACAGCAGCGCTGTAAGAAAGCCAAAGGCAAGGTCATATATGTAAGAAACAAAAATGTAGGTCATAGTTATAGATTGGTACTTGGAAAAGAATGACTTAGAAAATCATTGTGAAGGCCTGATGAGTCACTGAGAGCACAGGAGTTCCCAGTGTGTGGCAGCAGCCAAAAAGCAAAATGACAGGTACAAACAATGTCATTTCCACTGAAAGCAGCAGTACTGTTTGGAGTGCGGGCTCCTCACTTCTCACTCCCATTTCTTAAAGGAATGGTGGCAAGGGTAAAAGGGTTCAGAAAAAGTCTCTACTAATTATTTAAGATCTGGATATTTTATTCCAATGAGAAATCAAATGAGCCCAATCTCAACAGAGAGAAGAGCCTATAAATACCTGTCCAGAGACACCTGGCAGGAGAAAACTCTGAGCTACCAGGGAAAAGGCTAGAAGCTGAAAGTGTCAAATTCGGACTAAAAGTAGAGCTCACCGCAGATATGTAACTAGACATTTCTAGTTGGGGATTTCTCTCCAAATGTAAGGAGTAATGAGTAACTTTTCATGAGACATAGTTTATCTCTGGAAGAAGCTGCAAGCCTGAGGAAGTACAAACTTGATGGTCCATGCTGTGCAGGGCATCAGAGCAGATCATTGCAATGGCTGGTCGAGGCATTTCCACCTCATGCAGGGCGTCAGCTTGACAGATCATCTAAACTGCACATATACTAGTTCCCATCCAGCCTTACCCTGAAGAGAAATAAGCTGTCTCCTGGCCAGAGAAACTCAGACGTAGAGTTGAGAGCACAAAAATCCCATACTTGGAGTATAGGTCCAGCTCAAAATAGCTTCCATTGACCTTTCCTATCTACTACACGCCATCCAAAGCAACCCTCACAGCGTCCCATGCCTCTCCCTGACCTCATATACCCTGTGCTATTACCTACATGCTTCACATTCAGAGTTACACTGGAAAAAGCCGCATCTCGCTGGCTGGGAAGCAGTTGTACCTGTGGTCAACACGTGCAAGGACCATGCTTGCACCCACAGCTTCTTTGGCAAGAAGAATTGCCAGCAGCAATATGAAGAAATAGCAGATGCAAAGTACAGATGGCTTTTTGCAACTGAACAGCGCTGGTTTGCATTAAAGATGTTGAAAGCTGTACACAAACACGGAAAGGTCAGAAACCAGTCCTTGGCTGCAGCCAGGAACGGACAGCTTCTGCGCCAAACTGCATGTGGTACTTAGGAGACCACATTGGTACCTCACGTGATGAGCAGCAACCTTTTGCAGTTAGGGCCGCGTGCCAGAGCTCGACAAATGACAGACATCCTCCATTTCAGACTCTTCACTCTCTAAAGCAACTGAACAGAGAAAGACAGAGAGTGAGAGGAAGAGAAAGGACCAGGCAGTCCCTCCCTCCTCCTCACGATCCTTGGAAACAGACTTGGAGCAGTCAGTCAAGGGCAGATGTCCAGCTCAAGGGGGAAGGCACCTAGCTTCAGCACTCTCTTCATGAGGATATCCATGTTACTGTAGGGTAAAGAGGAGTGAGAAGAGGACATGTGAGCTGGGCTTAATGAGAGTTACTGACTTACAGAGTCTGCAGCTCCTGGCAGCCAGGGGATGAGAATCAGCTGTATCTGGTGCCCTGAGGGTGCCTTCCAAAAGTACTTCGCCTTGTCCTGAACTTGCCATCCCACGCAGAAGGGGCACTGCTGTCTGTTCCCAGCAGTGGTCTCTTGCCTTGTTTGCTGGCAAACAGTAGTAATGATTTAATGGCCTGCTGTTTGTTGGTCTTGCTCATTTTTAACAACTTCTTTTCTTCACAGTAAACTGAATTGTATGGTTGTATCCTCCACCCTAGTCTTGCATCTCACAGCTACTGCCAAATGAGGATAGACTTGCCCTAATCCATAGGATGACTTCTACCCTCTGGGATATAGGACATGACATCCTGTATAGAAGTGTTAATGTTCTGGGGAAGGTGGTTGCTGGAAGGTGATGCTTCTCTCCCCAGCCACAGATGTGGCAGATACTTGGCAGCATCCTGGAAGAGAGAGAATCGCAGGATCACAGAATTACAGAATGGTAGGTGTTGTAAGGGACCTCTGGAGATCATCTAGTCCAGCTCCCCTGCTAAAGCAGGTTCACCTAGAGCAGGTTGCACAAGATCGTGTCCAGTTGGGTCTGAGTTTCCTTAATGTTCAGGATAAAGGAGAGGTCTGTTACCCAAAGCACCTCCTCACCTATTATGGATTGCTGTGTGCCATCCCGTATGATGGGTATCACGCTAACTAAGCCAAGCTTCACCTCAGTGACCATCAGCACTAGGAGCTGGTACGACATGCAGCAGGTACGAAGGAGAGGCTGAGGAGTTCCCTCAGGCCTTGATTTTTATATTGATCGTGTTGGCCATGGTCATGATCATGACAAGACAGGTGTCAAGGGCACAGGGCAAGCATCCTTGTGTTTTCAAAGTACAATGTGCAGCTTTTTCACCACAGAGTATTCCTGCCAGAGAGACTATACCCGTACTATTAAACTGAACGTGCCCAGCACCCTTCTTGGGCATGGACTGGCCCATCTTGTGATTAAAAGCTCCCTAATCCCCAGAACATGGGCAGTCACATGCAGGTCACATCTTTGGAAAGTGCCCTGTCCCTTACTTGCTTCTGGCATGGGAATTGGCTGGGAGAGGGTTGCTTTGCACGTCTAAAACCATGCTTTGGGGCATCCATCATACGTGGTATGGGTGCACTGCCTGGGTATGTTCCCTGGCACTGTTAGGTGTACTAGTACAGACGTACCCAATGTCTGTCACCTCTGGAGCTCCGTGTTACAACCACAGCCAGATCCAGACATAGTCCAGCACATGGCCTTGGCACCACAGTGCGCGTGCCAGGGTGTCACAGATGGAGTCATGCACTTTGCTCGCAAGACAGAAGCAACAATAGGTTTATTGACATAAACCAGCGACTTAACAAAGTTTGATAGTAAATGAACAGTGGTTTAACAAGATTTGACAGCAAGGTACACTTGATTATTTACTGCATAGAGGACAGGGTCAGACAAAGCTGTCAGGAGACCTTCCTGCTGAGTCTAGAGGTTCAGAAAGGACATCTTTGCTTTCTAAATTCCATCTCAGAGAGGAGTTGGGGTGTGGCTGGATCCAATCCTAGTCCCAGACTTGAGCAGTGTTTTATGTCTAAAGGATTATGTGTGCAATCAATCCCTTATATCACTTAGCTAAGATTTCAAAGTTTTGCATCCTGTTAGTCACTTACCTAGGATCACAGAATCCCAGAAGGCAGTGGTTGGAAGGAACCTCTGGAGATCATCTAGTCCAACCCCCCTGCCAGAGCAGGATCACCTACAGCACGTTGCACAGGATCATGTCCAAACAGGTTTTGAATATCTCTGGAGAAGGAGACTCCACAACCTCTCTGGGCAGCCTGTTCCAGTGCTCTGTCACCCCCAGGGTAAAAAAGTTTTTCCTGATATTGAGGTGAAACATCCTGTGTTCCAGTTTGTGCTCATTGCTCCTCATCCTGTCACTGGGTAGCACTGAGAGGATTATGGCCCATCCTCTTGACACCCATCCTTTAGATATTTATAAGCATTAATCAGTCTTCTCTGGGCTAAACAGCCCATCTCTCTCAGCCTTTCCTCATATGAGAGATGCTCCAGTCCCCTATTCAGCCTTGTAGCCCTCTGCTGGACTCTCTCCAGTAGTTCCTTGTCTTTCTCAAACTGGGGAGCCCAGAACTGGACACAGTATTCCAGATGTGGCCTCACCAGGGCAGAGTAGAGAGGGAGGACAACCTTCCTCGACCTGCTGGCCACACTTTTCTTGATGCACCCATTAAGATCTGTTGTGGCAAGGAATCTCCCAACCTCGAGCAGTAACCTTGAGAGATGTCCCTACTCAAGGGCAGATTCTAGCCTGCAGCCCACTACCATGCAGGAATGCTCAATGGCCTCTAGGCTGTTCGCTATTTATAGAGTAAGATGGTTGACTTCCAGTCATGTCTGCAAACCAGCAAGATGCCTGGGTCACTGCTCCAGACAGCCGTGTTGCCATCCAACCCCCAAAGTCCAGTGTAAGCCAGACACAGCCACCATGACACCCACTGGTCATTATGGCTTCAGCTGGTTCGGGGTAGCACACCACCACACATGGGCCTTCTACCAACTATATGGGCACAGCCAAGGGATTCCTCCTGCTGGCCCAGGCTCTGTGTAAGCACACAGGTGGAAACCAGGACACCAGTTATACCCCCAGAACCCCAATGGCTTTGGATTTGGTTACCTGGGAAATGTCCTTCTACATGTGAGCAAGAATGCTGTGCAAGGAAGGCACTGCTGGCGGCCGTGCTGTTCAAGGGGCTTGGACACGGGGGTTCACTGGTTTTACCCACCTCCTCAGAGTTACCAGAGCCCAGACAGGTAATTCCAGCTGCTTCAGTGTTTCTTTGTTTTCCCACCCAAGCAGAATGGGAACTCCTCTTTGTGAGAGCCAGCACGGAAAATGCGCTCAGGCTCTGTCGCTAACCCCAGACAATTCCATTCGTGTGGCTGCACTCTTCCCTACCCACCCGTAAAGCTGCTGGGCAGGAGGTGTTTCACCGAGTGCAGCTGGGTTGGTCCCTCAGGTGTTGCGCAGTTCAAGGGATCACCGCTTAGGAACGAGCTACCCGGTCCTGGTGGCTGCATCGAGGGTTTGATGCCTACTGGTGGTCTTTGTATGGCTGGAGACAGAAATAAAATAAAGCTCCCTGAGGATAAAATTACAGGGCATAAAAGCCCCTGAAGCTCGTGATGGATCAGACTATGTTCCCAAGGTCTGAAGGGATCCGACGTGTCATGTTGGCGGCAGCAGTCCCCACGGCAGGAGTCACATCACGCTGTCTGTGAGGGAGCATGGAGCCTGTTGTATAACAATACCACTCAAGACAGGCTTTGAAGAGGTGGTCTAGCAAACTGTATGCAATTTTCTTTTCTTTTAAATAAGGGCACTTTAGAATTGCGCAAGTACAGAGGAAGCTTCTGATGTTAATTCTTTCTTTGTATCATCAAAATTGAAAGAAGAAATTAAGCTTCACTAGCAAATGACTGAAATACAGCAAGGATTATTATATGTCAAATTACAACTTGCAGTAATCCTTCATCTCCACATTACGAATTCATAAAAGCAACTGCAGCATGTTTTTAATTATTAACTACCACGTAATGGAGTAGGCAACACAACATACTAGAGGTTGGGTTTGGGTTTTGTTTTTTTTTCCTCATATGAGAGATCTGAGTTCAAATTCTGGATATGGCTACAAGTTAAAGCAAATTCTCAAATTTCAGTCTCACCTTCCACTATCCACACAGCCAAAGCCCAATTAAAAGGAATTCCTCCAGGAATGATTACGGCAGTGCTGGTGCTATCCATTTTCAAGTGCAGATCCACAGATCCATGTGAAGAGATCTTGCACAATGCTTGCATATTAATGTCAGCAACACCACATCGCTCATCCAGAAAAAAATAAAAGGAAGTCCGATGACATCATTCATCTTCCCTGTCAAGTGACCCACAATGCCTAAATAAATGGGTATTTCATAACACTTACTTGTAACTAGCAATCAGAAACAGCTGGAGTGACGGGTACAATATTTTCCAGTCAACAACACCAGAGTCTAGTGGCTTTTTTTTTAAATTCCACACAGGTTGAATCCATCCTGTGCTCAATTACCTCTAAGTGAGATGGAAGTTGGATGGATATGACTATCAGTTAAGCCAAGCTGCTTTTTTATGACACGTGATTAGTCTAAAGTATCTGGAAGCGAATGGAAATGCTGCTTTCATGATGCTCTCTGCTCCGAGGACCTCCTGCAGCACAGGGAGCCCCTACACCACCATTGCTGCCAGCCTGTTCTGCGAGCTCGGGTGCCCTTCAGGCATGCGGTGCAACTGCCTGCACACACACGTGAACAAGGCACAGCCCTCCACCCCCAAAAGCCAGACCCTTGCTCCACGCAGTGAAAGGCTGGGTCAACCAACAGCGGTATATCTGGTCATTTCTATGTTGAAGAAGAAAGAAATATTTATTTTCCTACCTTTTGTTTCCGGGTAAAATCTACTTTCAGTGTTTTAGATCAGTGGTGCTCAGGGTCTTTTGACATGTTGCAGCAGCAGAACGGTAGAGACTGGCTCTGCCTCTGCTGAAAAACAGAGAATGGAGCAAGAGTAACCCAGCCTGCCCTCACCCCCCACCTTCCACCGCTGGGACCTACCATCTGGAGGTGGAGGACTGAGATCTAACAACTACATCTCCTTTAAACGAAGAAGAACATGCTGTGTTCAGTCCATATCCTTTTTCTGAGCCCAAGTTTAGGAAGCTGGGCTGGGCACTTCAGCCTCAGCACTAAAAACCAGCACCAGGCAGGACTGCCTCTGCACCCAGTACGAGTCTGGCTCTTCTGTTGGGAACCCACGGGGTGAAAAGGCAACTCAGTGAAAGAATGGAGAAACAAATGCAACCAAAGAGTGTAAGTAAAAGCTGATACTTCACAACACTTTAAGTCTCATGACGTTTTTACTGTGTTTTTCCACTGAAAGACAACTTTCTGTGTTATAGGTGTGTGCAGATAGGATGAGATCAGCTGTATGGACCACAGAGTTCTCTGTGAACACACAGCCTGTGCCAGAAGCTTATCTTCAGTAGAAGCAAAATATTGACAAAACAACCTAAGCTGACAGCTAATGAATCTTTAGAAATACCGTGTTCTCACAGCAATCTCACAAATGCTAGAGGTTAACCACTACCATTAACTTTGCTTTTTGCACACTAGGAAATAGATTTTAGGAGGACCCTTGTGACCCTGACAAAACCAGCATGTTTAAAAGCACTCTTCTCAAGATGTAGGTTAAACATACCTCAAGAGAAACTCATAGAACACTACAAGTTAAGGTGAAATCCTGGTTCTACTGAATTCAAGGGCCAGGTCCTCTTCTAGAGGGAACTCAGTATATCCACATATATGATTAGAGACTCCTGAGTACTCTGGTAATAATAAACAAATTTACTTATTTTGGCTGATTTCAGTAGAGGGAGGATTTTACCTGACCTTCGATACACATTCATATATCCGTGAACATGCCAACATGTGTTATATATCGGCACTGAGATACCAGTGCAGTTTTTCTCGGAGTGTCCCTGAACAAAAAACATTTTCAGTAGCAGAGCTAGTTCCTATCTGTAGACCCCGCTTCTGTGGAAAAAAAGGAATTAAAGATCTGTTTTCAAGTCTGACATTAGAGATGAAACACGTATATGGAACAGCTACTCCATCGCCCTTGGGCTGACAAGGGAAATTCTCATTGCACGTGTATCCAGGCACTCCCCTTTTCTTCACTTTGTGGGCACCAGGACTTGATTTAGGAAAGAAATGGAGTTTGCCGGCTGAGCTTAGCATAGCTGTGATTTATCTCTGCTGTTTCTGAGGAAGGTGCCTGAGAACACTAAATTCTGTATTAAATTTCCAGAGAACTGACACATCTCAAGGGCACAAGTGTGAATCCCTCCAGTCATTTTCACTGTCGTTTATCAAGAAAGAGTTTTCCTTAATGAATTTTTGCTTGTGAAGTTGTTATGCTCTGATATAGCTAGCGAATTATTACCCCTCTTGATGGTAATTGTTGAAAGCTAAGTTTTGAGACATTAAAGATTATGCCCAGNGGCTGCTATGGTATTACAGTGCACTGCCATTTCTTTACTCCAGTTTTCTTATGCACACAGTATTTTACATGGCTTCTCCAGCATTAAGATATGTTGTAGAGTTTTAAACCTGCCTAAAGACACGTATTAGTACATAGGCAAGCAATTGGTTTGGTTTTTATTTTATACAGGAAATGTATTTGTTACCTAAACAGCTGAAATCTTACCCCATACTTCAGAAGCCAGCTAAATGGGAAGGAGAAGGCTCCCTACAGACTGGTAGGGTTTGCAGCTCCCATCGGCAGGGCAGAAGTTAATGGAGGAATTTGCTTCCTTTAAAATAGAGTGCTGTCAAAATTCAAAATTTAGTCGAAGAGCCTAATTCTAGGAGAAGAGAAAAATGCCAGTGAGTCAGTGCCCTGCTTGCGCAGAGGAACCAGCTGCTGGGGAAGGCAAAGGGGAAGGGGGGCAAGGCCGGAGGGGTAGTCCCCAGGTCTGATTTTGCAAGAATAATCAGGAGTGCAGGAACGGATCGGATGCACTAGCCTGAGATGGGCAGAAATATGTAATTCAATTTTATTCCTTTTGAATTTTCTGAAGCTGAAAAGCCCTGGATCTTGCTCTTTTAAAAGAGGAGAGCAGCTGCTGTTCAGACCCAGTGATGCAAGGAGTATTTATTTGGGATTTTCAGGGATGCAGGCTTGTCTGGAAGTGTAGCTGGAGGGCTGGCATATGGAGGAAGCTGCTTCTTCATGTCCAGAGAAGCTGGCAGTGGCAGTGCCCAGGAAAGGTAAGATGCTAAACCTACCTGAGGTGGGCTCCTGGTCTCGCAGGAATCCAAATTTGCACTGACTAATGTCCCACCACCACCGCACTGCTGGCCTGTCGATCAGTGCAAATCTCTGCAGCGCACTGACACCCCAGACCCGAGCTGTGCATGAAACCCGAGGGGTGCAAACTGACCGACAGTGATCTGCTCAGCCAGAAACCGTTACCTTTCATTGCGCGTCTGCTCGGAAGGAAGGCAGGAGTCAGAGGTGGCGGGAGCCAGACGGGCTGCGGCTGGCTCTGCGGGAGGTGGGCACTGCACCCCGGCACTGCTGCCCCACCAGATCCCCAGGCGAGGCAGGGTGGCCTGTGCCTTAAAACGGCACCGCTAACAAACGGCCTCCACACACCCCCTTCTCCGTTTTCTACATTACATGCTGCTTCATTTGATGCTGCAGTTAGTAGAAACCCTACACTACAGTGTCACTTCTCCAGTCATTTTCCTACCACTGAAAAGCCCGTCCAGCCTGGCAGCCAGAGGGAATTTTTGGAATAAATACAGTTTGGTTGCTCTCCTGACAGAAGATGCTGAAAGAAAGGAAGATATGCAGGGTTCAGGGCCTATCAGAGAAGGCTGCTATGCTTCACAGCACCAGGCACTGCTGCTGAGCTCAGAGGAGAGCAGAATATACAAAAAGAAAATTTCCAGAGATGTGAGATCATAGAATAGAATCATAGAATCATAGAATCATAGAATCATAGAATCATTAAGGTTGGAAGAGACCTCAAGGATCATCCAGTCCAACCGTCCCCCCAACACCTATTAAGCACTAAACGATGTCCTTCAGTACCACGTCTAACCTTCCTTAAACACTCTCAGGGACGGTGAATCCACCACCTCCCTGGGCAACCTGTTCCAATGCCAGATCCTTGGTAAAAAGATAATTTCTTCTCTTCAGCCCAGAATGAATCAGCTGGGAGGTGCTTCTCACTGAGAGGAGACAACCAGGTTCTCCTGTCAGCACTAAGACCTCTCCTGTGTCTCAGAGGAAACCGAGTTCACCAGGACAAGAGCTCACTATGAAGGGAAAGGACTTCTCTAGGGAAGAGCTTGGGTTGTGGGATTTCACTTTCCCGCCTAGGAAGTGAGAATGGTACTCCATGTTGGTGGTGGAAACCAGAGATCAGCACAATTGGAGGTCCTTAAATCAAAGACTCTTTTAACTTTAGCAGGAGTGAGAGGCTTGGCCAGCATTGCTGCACGGAGGGTAGAACAGAGCTCTGCAGAGAGTCGCAGAGGTTGATTTGATCTTGCTGGGTACCCAGACTTTTTGTTAGCTGCCTTGTTGATCTTTTTCGATGAAAGAGGGTGTTTTTCCTGACACTGCTCTACAACCTCTCTCCTCTACTTCTGCTGTGTCTGCTCCACATCCTCCCACTGTGACCCCTACATGAAGGATGCGCTGTGAGCTCACCCAGCCAGATCAAACTAACAAGACGTTGCTGTTACCATTTGGCTCAGACAGATGCCACGCTAACTTCACAGGCTCAATGGCGCAGTATGTGCTTACAGGTGTCACTGTGGGCAGCCTGATCCTCACCCACTGTGGACAACCTGAGAGCCAATCATGTCCTGAGCTGTGTCAAAAACAGTGTGGCCAGCAGGGCGAGAGAGGTGATTCTGCCCCTCTACTCCACTCTTGTGAGACCTCACCTGGAGTACTGCGTCCAGCTCTGGGGTCCCCAGTACAAGAAAGACATGGAGCTGCTGGAGCAAGTCCAGAGGAGGCCACAAAGCTGATCAGAGGGCTGGAGCACCTCTGCTACAAGGACAGGCTGAGGGAGTTTGGCTTGTTCAGCCTGGAGAAGAGAAGGCTCCAGGGAGACCTAATTGTGGCCTTCCAGTACCTAAAGGGGGCTTATAAGAAAGATGGGGACAGGCTTTTTAGTTGGTCCTGTTGCAATAGGACAAGGGGTAATGGTTTAAAACTAAAAGAGGATAGCTTTAGACTAGATGTAAGGAATAATTTTTTACAATGGGGGTGGTAAAACACTGGAACAGATTTCCCAGAGAGGTGGTAGATGCTCTCTCCCTGGAAACATTTAAGGTCAGGTTGGTGGGGCTCTGAGCAACCTGGTGTAGTTGAAGATGTCCCTGCTCATTTCAGTGGGGTTGGACTAAGATGACCTTTAAAGGTGCTTTCCAACCCAAGCTATTCTATGATTCTATGATCCTGGCACTTTGCCTAAATATCTTCACTCTAAGTCCAGTCTAACAAAGTCAGTAGCGTATTTAAGGTTTCCAGTTTAACATAACTCAACTTACTTTGCATTGGCTCCTAATTTGCCTTGTGGGACGAGATTCAGAGTAGATGCTGAAGCTGTACTTTACTAGATGAGCACCATGGCTAAGCTCAGCTGTGTGAAAAGTGTGTACAGCTCCAGTGACTCACGCTGATAATTACAGTGCCTATCACATCAGCAACTGCATCTCTCTATGCCTCCGAGGAATGTCACCTTGCACGTGCCTTGGAGTGGGCTTCACCCTGCTCCTCTGCAGAAACGATGATCAGGAGAGAGCTGTTAAAGCTCACAAGGTTGGTCAGCAGGGAAGACTGAGAAAGCAAGGCCATGAGCTTTCCTCTCCCAGGCAATATGAAGTGAGACTTGTGCCATCAGTGGTTTGAGCAGCTGGATTCCCATGGTGGCTCTGAGAGTTTGAGCCAGCAAAATATTGCAGATATTTCACTTTTTTCACTCATTGCCTGGGCAGAACTGTGACAGAGAAGGAAATTATCTTCAGCATGAACCAAAAGTTAGGAGTGAGGAGTAATTACGCCCTGGCAGAAAGCGACACCTCTCTCTAGAGCTGATCTCCCTCCACTGACACTGTTAATTCACTGCCTCAATTCTTCTCAGCTGTCCTTACTCTCAGGCAGTCAGGGTTACGGCTGGAACTTCGTCATGCTGAAACGTCCCCACACTTTGAAGAGTTTTGTATTTAAAACTTGTTCCTTCTGCCTCAGTTTGGCACCCAGTGATGATAAATTCAGAGATGTTTCTGGGAAGGCAGCCAGTGCTGTTGAAGCCCAGGAAAAATCAATCTTCAACAAAGAAATAAATTAAATTCTGTCAGTATCTATCAATATTTGCTTCTGACTCCACATAACAATTATATGAAAATGGACCGTTTGCTTTAAATATGGAGAAGAAGGGAGCTACACACAGATATGTTTTGGAAAAAAAGAGATCTTTCACAGCACAGAGCTATTCCCAACATGCCCTATGATATCCTCGTAACGGGCACTGCGGGAACAAACCAAAGTCAGTCCTAAAGAAATATAGTACTGTCACCTTCAACGTCTTCACACCTATAGAAATAATCCTCTCAATTTTTCAGTGCTGCATCTTATAAAAAATTAATGTTGACTTTATAGCCTAGATAAAGTGAAAATATAGCACATGCCACTAAACTAGGACAGCAACACCAGTGGGGCACGTCTCAGTGAGCTGGCACAGCTGCACGCTAGTGAATAGCGTGGATTTGTGCTCCGTGAGAACAGGCTCGGCCAGGTGTCCATGAGCAACTGCTGAACGTAAAGATGCCCACCATAAACCAGTAAATTATCCTACTGCCATAACAAATCCAAATGCTCCTGAGCTGTCATATGATTTCACCATAACAACCAGATATACCTTTGGTACAGTTCAATTACTACACCCTGTCAGGAGAGAGAGGGATGGAGAGGGAACTGGCAGAGGTCTCGTGTCTTGCACCTGTAACAGGTTCTGGCTTGTGTGAATTTCTTCTTCACAGAACATCTGAGAAAACACAGCCTGAGGCAATCCTCACCCCCTTTCTGCACTCTGTGGCACCAATCCGCATTTCCAGTAGATGGCTTTCTGTGACACCAGTCAGCACTACATCCAGGGCAGCTCCCCGTTGTGTCATGCAGTCTGGGCAAGAGCGCAGAGCCAGGTATCTCTCTCCTGTTCATCTCAGTCCCCTGTTTATTATATTATCATGGTTAAATGAGAAGTCTAGATGTAAAAATAAATAATTTCTCACTGTCCAGAAATAGGTCAAGGAAACCACTTGGCACGCAGAAGAGAGAGCCAGCTTTAAAGCGCTGACTAAAAGTGGTGAGGCTCCAGATTCATGTGGCTGTAATTCTTGATGCAAGCAATGGTGACAGTAATTACAGCCACGGTCCTTCAAATGCAGTCAGGGCTCCGGGCTGGCCTGCCAGCGCGCTCAGTCACTGGGCCTGCTTTCCTGCAGAATATTTATTCAAATTTTACCATGAAAATTCACAGTGTCCTCTGACATGCCCACACTCCCCCTCCTGAGGGGAGCCTCCCGAGACGGGGGGACACCAGCTCCTCGGTACTGCAGAAGGGAGTTGTGCCATTAAAAAAAGTGAATCCTAGGTGGGCTTGCTTAGGGGACACAAACTGGCTGAAATCATAATCCAGCTGCTTTCCTTTATTATTTGACTGTATGTGTTACCCCTCCGCCAGTGGTAAGCTTGTTAAGCTGCACTATTCCAGTTTTCCTTCTGGAGCTGAATCCCAGCAGGGCACACCAGTGATCCCCCTCAGCAAGCTGTACCCCTGCAGCCCCCCAGCCTCCTGCAATGCAACCGAAGGCCGCTGTTCGCAACAGCTAATGATTAGCAAGAAGTTAATGATGCAACGGTCAAATGTGGTGGCCATTAGTATTCGTGTCAGATACAACAGGAGGCTGGGTGGTTTTGGCTGAAGGCTCCAGGCTCCATTGCAGTGTAAATGAAACTCATGGCTACTCATCCAAACGAAGATGAGCGCTAATCGCTAACGACCACATCCGTGCGTACTGAGCCTGGTGGGATCAGCCACCAGGAGGAGCCAGTGTAATTTATTTCCAGGTTAATTAAGGCATGAGCTTTCAGGTCACATAATTAGTTTGAAGGGAGTGGAGCAGGGGGGGATGCTGTCTGGCTTCTACCTCCTTTTCCCTTGGGGCACCTCACAGACCGGTTTTGTTTTAAGCACTCGCCGGGGTTTCGTGTTAGAGACCTGCTGTTCTCCGAGGGCAACGCTTCCCAACCGAGGGGATCTCAGTACTTGGGTACCGACTGTAGTCTGGGTGTTCAGAAGTGTTCGTCACGCACACACTGATGATGATGCATAGCAAGTTCAGGAGCTAGTGTTGGATGATGAATCAAGGCCACCTAAATGAAGGTGTCTGAACTCTTTCCTTTTTGTAGTCAAAGAAACAATGCGTGCCTAAATCCAGGGCTCGGCTTAACCTCATTTCCTTCATACACTCCCAAAGAAAATGAAAATAAAATTGTAGTGTATGAGAACAGGGTACTGTTTTAAATACTTCGAGCATTCTAGAGATGATTCTTGTCGGTTGGGGGGGCTACCAGAAACCACCGGAGCAGCAGAATACAAGCAGCAGGGTTTTACCTATTTGCAGATTCAGTTAATGCAGTATTTGAGGTCCAGCCGTGCCTCTGAGCCTCCTCTAAACTTTCCGTTAAGGAGGGAAAAACGTGTAACACAAACGAAGACAATTTCCCCGCTTCATGTTACTTGTTGCCAGCTAAAGAGTAAGTTTTCTTGGCTGCAGGCAGGGTGTTACAGCAGGGACGGCTCCGGTCCCCCGGCAGCGCTTCTGGTGTTTGCTCTGAGGCCTGTGCTGATGCACAGCTCCTCTGCTACACGCACAGGACTCACACCAAAGATCCTATTTTTGGAGAAGAACCATATTTTTACCACTTTAGTTGTTTTCAGGTTTCGAGTTCATGTGGGAAAAGGACCTCGAGTGAGAGCTCGGCACAGGCCGAATAGTACGCAGGCTGGTGGGGCGCCCGCGGCTTGAGCCACGTGTGGCCTCTGGGCACCGAGGAGCAGCCAGAACAGCCCCATCCTCACCCAGAGCCTTCAGCGCCTTCTGAAAAGAACATGATTCGTGTATGTGCTTTATGGAGTGAGAGGTTCCGTTTATTTTTAAGTATTCCGCTCTAGGGAACCTTTTGGATATTTTTCTTTCTCAAAATGTGTTTTATGACACTGTGGAGTAGCTGGAATGATTGAAATGCTGAAGAACAAGGGGCTGTAGAACTCCACGGGATTATTTTTAGAGGCTGAGTTACGTTAATTGTTTTAAAGACAAAGATGCCAATTGTGGTTTAAGGAGACCTAAACTTCAGATGACTTAAGGCTGGGATATTGTATGGGAATGCTTCTGTATGTCTGCTATTGGCCACTGTCAGCAAGGATGCAGAGAAAACCATTGGCGTGTGTTTACATACCTTTATGTGTCAGGAATACCATCCTATAAGGATCTTCCTTTTCCATGTGCCCTCTTGACTGACTAGACAGGCCAGTCCTCTAAAGTCTATTTTTATTGTGTTCCAGTTTTCTTTAATGAGAGTTCTGCATTTGGAAATCACACAGGCTCTGTGTTCAAAACTGAAGTGACCAACCACGGATCCCAGACAAGCCAGGTCTTGAGAAGGTAGTCAGGAAGGAGGTGGAAATTAGGCCTGAAGTGGTCATACCCTGGCTCACCATGGATGGCAGAGGGCTTGTGAAGCAGAGGAGTCTCTGACCACAAATCTGTCTAAATCCAGCATCGACTGTTGTACTGTTGTCCTGGTTCTCGGTTTGGGAGGCGGTGGAAAAACGAGTTTTGTGATTAAACACAAACAGACGATGGATTTGCAGAAATACCACGCTGACAGCTTTGGCCATGAAAAGCTAGTGTGGTGCCTCGGCTCCCTGCAAGGAACTGGGGCAGGCGGGGGGCAGTGGGGGTAGCCCCAGTCCTGGGCATCGGGCACCTCCCGGGGGATGGAGCCAGGCTGAGGCCAGACCAGGACATCAGCCCTAACACCTGCAGGACCTCATCGTTGCTGTGCCAGGGACACCACAACAGACCCACCATCTTTTCATAGCTGCCAGGAGTTTAATAATATAGTCCTGCATCTCTTCTATTTCACAGTGGCAACTAACATGTTGTCCTGGTTTCAGCTGAGAGATATTCCATACCATATGGCGTCATGCTCGGTTTATAAGGGGCTTGGGAGAAGAAGAAGGGGGGACAGCGGTGTTCGGAGTGATGCCATTTGTCTTCCCAAGTAACCATTACGCGTGACGGAGCCCTGCTGTCCTGGGGATGGCTGAACCCCTGCCTGCCGTGGGGAGTGGGGAATGAATTCCTTGTTTTGCTTTGCTTGTGCACACGGCTTTTGCTTCACTTATTAAGCTCTTGTTTCTGAACCCACGAGTTTTCTCACTTTCACTCTTCTGATTCTCTCTCCCTTTCTGATGAGGGGGATGGAGCGAGCGTCTGTGTGGTGCCCAGCCGATGGCTGGGGTAAAACCATGACACATATGTGTGTGTGTATATATATTTATATGATTATTTGTGTAAATGTAATAAGATGCTTTCTGAATCCCATCAGAGGAGAGCTGAGAAGTTATCAAGAGTTAGGCCTAAGCGATACTGCTCTGGGGATACATAGGTAAACAGCTGGGGTCATTCTGGGCAGTGCAAGGCTTATCCCCAAAGCATCACCTTGCAGAGTACCTGAGAGGCAGAGGAACCTGGTGCCTGGAGCTCACCACCATCCTGGCCTGGCCAGGGGGACCAGTGCTGCCCACTGCATCTCTTTAAAGGGATTTCCTCAACTTTCAGCTGAGAGAAAGCCCATCTGCCCTGTCCTAATCATCTTGTCTTAATCATATTGCCCTTTGTCTTCTCTAATGCAACACAGGTTTTAATGAGCCAAAGTGGAGTCAAGTGAATACTAAATGAAAAGTTTAGCTTGCTCAGGTTTAAAATATGCTAGTGCTTATTACTTGAAAGCTTTGTGCAGGAGCAATTATTAAATGAAACAGAGTGGTTTTGGTCTATTGTGCTGAGCTGAAAAAGTAGGTCTGTCCCTCTGCAAACAGTAGATAAGTAACTCGCAGGGTCACTATTAAAGACACTCTCATGGTGCATCCAACAGTGTGAGAGAGAATTCATCCTGGCTTACAGTGAAGGGGAAAAGGAGTTTATTAGGTTGCATCATCTTTGCAAGCACTTCTGATGGCCTGGTAGGAGTCTCCCCCGAGGAGCAGGAGAACATACTCTGAACTATAAAGTGACGCTCCAATGTTTGCTCCAATGCCATGAATACTCCTGTATGAGTGTGACTGCAATGTACGTACTAGCAATTTAGGAAGTCCCTGTGGCTGGCCAGTGTTGACACATATTTCTTTGGGAATCCAGAGTGCTCCAGCACAGCACAACTGGCAGCTGGATGCCAGTTTTGGATCTTCCTCGCAAACCATCTGGGTGTGGTGCAGCCCTAGGCACCCATTGTGTGCAGCTGTAGGGGAGTCAATAGCTGTTCCAGCAGATGTTTCCACAAGCTGCTTCCCTCTGCATGAATGTATTGATGTCTAATGTCCTTGGCTGGGCTTGATTGTGCAAAGGCTCAGCAGGTTTCCAGCTATTGGCCTAGTCGTGCTTTACTAAAAGTCACTCTTGGTTTACAAGGGCGGGGAGTGACAGGACAAGGGGGAATGGATTTAAACTAAAAGAGATTTAGATTAGATATTAGGGAGAAATTCTTCCCTGTGAGGGTGGTGAGGCACTGGAACAGGTTGCCCGGAGAAGCTGTGGAGGCCTCAATGCTGGCAGTGTTCCAGGCCAGGTTGGATGGGACTTTGGGCAACCTGGTCTAGTGGAGGGTGTCCCTGCCCATGGCAGGGGGGTTGGAACTAGATGGTCTCTGAGGTCCCTTCCAGCCCAAAGCATTCTATGATTCCAATTGCTCTTAGACCAAAACATAAAAAGAAATGGGCCCTTATTTGGGTAATATTTTATTCATGACCCAGCTGGGTTTGGTGATGAAGTATGACAGCGTGCTCTGTTTGGAGCAGGGTCTTCCTGACCCTGGCACAGACTGAGAACATTCCCCACACTCGGAGGGGACACAGCGTGGGACTGCCATGTCTCTGCCCGAGGCACCTTCTTGTACATCGGTCTGTTATTCTGACTCCCTCAGACTTCTCTGTATTTATGGATGTTGTTGCCATTTATCTAGATTTGCAGATGTTAACTGTCAAATTCTGAAGGTGAACAAGACAGATGGAAAAAAGTGGAGCAAACTGAAAGTTTTGAGGAGCTAGCAGAGACGCCTGGTCTGCTTGGTCTCAATATCCACTGCCTCTGAGAAAGGGATATGCAGCCTTGAGAGCTGTGCTGCAGAAGTTCTGACATTCTTAAAAATAGAATAAAGATGATATAATAATTAAAATACAATCATTTTAAATTGTCCTTTTCAACAAATTAACATTCTTTTATGGATCGAAGATAGTTATCTTAAGTAATTAGCCTGTTATCCTAGTGACAGGCTGATGGTGACCTTTATACTGCAAGTGAATTATGCAAATTGGTATTTTCATTAAACATTAAATAACTCCCTTGGGAGGAAAAAATGTTACTTACTGTTCATTGGCGATTAAAGTCTAACGATATGATTTACCACAACTTTGTTTTCCACCTCCAAGGGCGCCGGAGAAGGGATTAAAGCTTGGTTTGGAATTTGAGGCTTAGACGTGTGTAGACAGGTCAAACAGAGTAAAAAAAAAAAAAAAGAAAGGCAAAACAAATCCCAGTTACTTAATTCTGCGTTCAAAGTGTGTGTTCTCTGACAGAACATTGGTATGCCAGTAAAATGCCTCCAGTTGCGCACTTTCTAGTCCCCTTAGCACCTCAAAGCCAAGAGGCAGCCTTCCCATTAACGTAGCCTACTTCACACCACCCATCCTTACTTCACGCCAACTTACGGCAAGCCCCAAACTTCAAACCAGCAGTTCATGTGGACCATGCAGGCATCCAAAATCAGCCCTGTGCCACTCAGGCTGATTCAGGCTCAGAGGCAACATAACGTTGATACGTAAAGCCCACGGGAAAATTAAATTCACCTGATTGACAGGTGCAACGGGAACATCGAAGAGCACGCTGCCAGCACAGTGGGAGTGACAAATGTTTACAGAGTTATGTCCTAAGTCATTAGGAATAAGGTCAATAATACAGGCTTTAGGAATAAGAATTACTCTGTTTATTTTGAATGATTCCTGTTGTACAAAATGGCCCTCGGTAACAGCACAAGTTATATAGAAAGAGTAGCACACATTGTCAGAGGTACAGTAGACAGGCTTGGTCCTGACGTGTTGCTACTGCTACAGATTTCTATAGTTTAAACATCTTTTTGGAAACTTCTGCCACTGCATTAAAAGTAGGAACACACTTTATTAAAGATACCCCAACACCGTACTAAGAAAAGCAAGAGTACGCAGGCTTCCAGGAAGCACCGTGAGCTAAACACAATGAGGGACGCAACTATAATTACATCCCAAAAGAGCTGACTTACTCCTCCCAGCACCAGTCTTGGGATGTGTGGGACCATACTGCAGTGCTTCACATGAAAAAACAAAATACTGCCTCCATGTTATTTGATTATGTGCCGAAGATAAACCAGTAAACAGATTTCTCTGAAGTTTCTATGAATACATTAATGGTCTCATCCAGAATGAGAAAATCTGGGTGCTTGTGTGTATGTGTAATGAATATAAACACTAGAAAGTTAATTTCATTTGCTTTTCAAAATATTAAAGTATAAGATCAGCAGTCTGAAGAGCAGATGCTTTTGGAAGCATACTCAACTGTTAATCACTTTTTATTTTGAAACGGCAAAGTTTCTGGCCCATTAAACTACATTTAATATGTCCTTTAAATAAATAATCACACACGTGTTATTTTAATTACTTAACACCTCTCTAATGGGCTGTAGGAAAATTCCACTTTTTAAAATTTTGTGACAGTCACTACAACCCACCCTTATGAAGTTTATTTTAAATGTACCAGGCCGTTAGTACAGCACTCCTGTTGTGTGCAGCCCCTTTAGAAGACCGAGCTGAGCATATGGGAGCTGCACTCTCCTCCACTGAATTCAACGGAGAAGTACTGAAACCTTGGTCACCAAAAGCGTGTTTATATTACAGTGGGACCCAGTCTGCTTAATTTAGGGAAGTTTCTGTAGACACTACATCTCTGAAAAATCATTAGCCACCTAAGTTAATCTAAATTATCACTTGTTTTCTTTTTAGAGCCAACTGAAAGAGATAAATGCCTGATGGTGATTAGGGAACTGTGTTAGGAGAAGAGGAAAATTGGGTGTTCTGGTCTTTGCCCCCAGGGCAGGTCACCCCAGGTCTCCCTCAGCCTGACGGAGTGGTCCAGAAGCAAGACTACTACAGAAAAGGTTACCATCACCTTGACATTCAAGTGACTGTTTTGAAGACAAAGTAATGGACAAAGCACCATTTTCACTGGGTAATCTGTTCTAATCTTATTTGCACGTGTTGTTAAAATAGTACTCGCTGCTAATAAAGCTTTAACTCTTAGCTTTTCTTCCATGTTATTCTTGTCTCTGCTAGATGAAACAGCTCTTAGTTTCCAGTGTTTTGTTCCTCTGATAATGCTTATATATCGTAATCAAGTCATCCCTCAAAGTAGGGATACACTAAACAGATCCCTGGAAATCTCAGTAGACTGAAATAGCTTGTAAGGCAGGAACAAATGATGCACCAGAATCTCATGTTTGTCTCATAAGAAAAACCCAGATAGAACACAAAAGTGAGCTTTTCCCACATTTTCCAGTTTATTCAGAATTAAGAAAAGTTGTTATTATCATCATCATCACTACCACTACCATTATAATTGTTGTTATTAAGCATATAGACTGGTAGTTTCTTGATTGATCCCATCACCCAGAACTGCAATAGTTCATTCGAGAATAAACATATTCTAGAAAATATTATTCAGTCTGTAAGTGCTAAAAAGTAGTCTTAAAATACAAATATGCATTTTCCAAATAAATGTTAGTTCATGATGTTTTCATGTAATGAAATTGAAAGCAATTGTAAGATTGCTTTTTCCTCATTTAACTTCTGCTTTCAAGCAAAGCTATATTAATTCTTGCTTGCTATTATGTGTCCAAAATTCTTAATATTAATACAGATTCCCATCAGTGCTTGACACTCTGTCACAATACAGATTCCTAAACCCAGAACTCCTTTTGGATGTTTTGCTCCGAGATCCGAGCAATCTATTGTTCAGATTCAAGAGAGAGAATTTATTTTATATTTAAGTAATTTTAACTTAAATTTATACAGTGTAAATATCTTTTTGGAAACTTCTAACATTGCATTAAAAGAAATCTCACTAGGAATATATTTTATTAAAGACATCCCAGCATCTGTACTGAGAAATGCAAGAGTTTTCAGGCTTCTGGGAAGTACCATGAACTACACACAACAAGGGAGCTACAGCACTTGAGTAAAAATTGATTTAAGTAATGTCAACTTAAATCTACAGGAGGGCTGTGCTTTTACCTGGAAGTGAGGTAAAGGATTAATTAGCCAGAGCTAGGGTAATATCATTTGCCTTGCATGATAGCATACCTCATGTATGACCCATGGTCTTCATAGACTCGTAGAATCATAGAATCATTAAGGTTGGAAGAGACCTCCAGGATCACCTAGTCCAACCATCCCCCCACCATCTATTACCCACTAAACCATGTCCCTAAGTACCACATCCAACCTTTCTTTAAACACCCGCAGGGACGGTGACTCAACCACCTCCCTGGGCAACCTGTTCCAATGCCCGACCACCCTTTCTGAGAAGCAATTTCTCCTAATCTCCAACCTAAACCTCCCCTGGTGCAACTTGCAGCCGTTCCCCCTTGTCCTGTCACTACTTATCTGCGAGAAGAGGCCGACCCCCAGCTCACCACAACTTCCTTTCAGGTAGTTGTAGAGGGCAATAAGGTCTGCCCTGAGCCTCCTCTTCTCCAGACTAAACGGTCCCAGTTCCCTCAGCCGCTCCTCATCAGACTTGTGCTCCAGACCCTTCACCAGTTTCGTTGCCCTTCTCTGGTCACACTCCAGGGCCTCGATGTCTTTCTTGTGGTGAGGGGCCCAAAACTGGACACAGAACTCGAGGTGCGGCCTCACCANCTTTTCCTCCACACAGCTTTCCAGCCACCCCGCCCCAAGCCTGTAGCGCTGCCTGGGGTTGTTGTGGCCAAAGTGCAGGACCCGGCACTTTGCCACATTGAACCTCATCCCGTTGGCCTCTGCCCATCTGCGCCATGAAGGGAGGCCCTGTAGACACCAGGAAGGAGCATCATGTGGTGAGATGAGGCTCATGGGTTCATGGTCAGACCTTCCCTGCTGCCAGCCCAACACTGCTTTCCCAGTCCTGTTTTCCACTCAGTCCTGTCCCTACCTCCTGCTCCCCTTAAATGTGCCAATTCAACCGAGATGGTTGCAGCTCCAAATACCACTTTTCCTGTGAACCTCTTTCCATTTTTTAAAGGATAGGATTTCACGGGGTGTTACATCCAATGCCAGCAAGATGGAGCAGGCCTGGAAGCAGGTTCCTCGGCTTAGGCTGGTGATGATCGTATGAGTGGCTGTAACAATATAACCTGGTAGCAGAGAGCCTAGGACCTGGCCGCATGCCCCAGTAAAAACTTAGGATTGCAGAGGAGAAGCAAATACAAAAATGAAACCAGGAGAAGGTCAGAAAGGCAGTATTCCTCACGTGGTCTGAACCCTTCGGATGCCAGCTACTGGAAGAGGTGCTGGCTAGTGGGAATCTCCTCTTTTGCCACAGTGGCTTTATCTGGGACAGCAGTTCAGTCATCAGCATTGGGTATTCCCTCTTTCTCACCAGCAGCAATCGTCTCCAGGAATCCAAACTTCCAGCCATGGAGTATCTGCTGCACTCTGGAACAAAGCAGACATCCCAGCTCACAGTGCCACCAATCCATTCTAGGACAGCTGGAGCACCTTACTGTCCCTACAGCACACACTGCTTACTGCAGCTTTCAGCGTTTCAGGTCCCCTTGGTGTCTGTGCTAAAACATCAGTGTGGAAATGGGATACAGGCTGTGTCACTACGTGTACTGCCGCTGGGGGAACTGCCTCAGAATGACTTTTCCCCATAAAACCAGTAGGCCCAGTACCTCCGCCCAGCTCCAGTTTGGATGACAGAAAAAAGAATGAGGCAAACCCAAACAATGTGTAAATGAGCTCCCATGAACATGACTCTGACCTATGGCCTTGCTTAGGCAACTACAGTTTCTGAACAAATTTAATCTGACAGCCAGGCTTTATCCCAGATCAACATTTGTCTAGGGGAGTGCTTGTGTATTTTTTTGACCTGGTGCTGGGATCCTGCAAGCTAAAACTACCAACCACAGCCTCACAGAGAACAATTATTTAAGGTGAAGAAGCCACTGAAGATATCCTGAAACCTGCTCTGCTGCAGATGAAGAAGTGAAATCCTTTCTGCTCGCCCCAGGACACATCCAGGGCTTCATTCAGTTGCCTAAACACAAGTGTGTTATGCTGTTGGAGACACCTCCAGGCCCCTGAGATATTCACATAGGTATGACATAGAACCTATGACAGATACATGTCCTGCTGAACTGACATCTGAGGGCAGGTCAGAAACATTAGGTTATCCCAAAAGGCACTGATTATATCCAACAGAGGGGCTGGTGAACTGTCAAACACCTAGTTTGTCCAGTCACTGGCCAGTCAGCTCCATGAATTATGTTGACTAGGGGGCACAATTCAGTTGCTGTCACATAAGTATGTGGAGCCATTTGAGACACTCTGGAACAGCTGCCTTGAGTTACTGATCCAGATTTGTCTAGGTCTTCTATGGACTCTAGAAATGTTGGTTGAAAGGGACCTCCAGAGGTCATCTGGTCCATTCTAAACATCCCATGTATGGTCACTGTCTTTTGTGAAGCTAAGATAGGAAGAGCAACAATTCTCCTACAATGCTACTTCTCCCTGGAACAATGGCATGACAGCACAGCCTCTAGCAGACAGCCTGTGAAATGCTTCATAATTCTTTACGGACACATGGATGTTATATGTTGCATGAACCTTTTTTGATGTGGTAAAAACTGGTCACTGTGGGCACTGGAACAGGCTCCCCAGGGCAGTGGTCACAGCACCGAGCTTGACTGAGTCCAAGAAGCATCTGGACAACGCTCTCAGTCATCTGCTCTGATTGGGCTGGTCCTGTGTGGAGCCAGGAGTTGGACTCGATGATCCTTATGGGTCCCTTCCAACTCAGGATAGCCTATTATTCTACGAAAACAGCTTATGCAAAGCAAAACCAGCTATCTAAGCTGCGTGTAAACACTGCACCTACAGCAACCATAAACCTCACAAACTGCTGTCCTGCCTTCAGCTTCGCCAGAGAGATTAGGGATTTATTCCATGATATTTTCTTTCCATACCTATTACTACCCCCTGGAGACCAATGACATGAACCCCATACACTGCAGGAAATCTCCAGGACACCTGTACTGTCATAAAGGATAACAGTTAGTGCTGCAGAGGTCCAAGAAGATAAAAATGGCCACACAGGTCCGGCCAAGATCCATCTCGTGCAGTATTTCATTTCTGATATGTAGCCAAAAGTAGATGCCTAGGGAAAAATTTGCAGAATATAGAAAAATAATAAATAGTGGTATTTTCTCAGAATAAATGCCCAGTCTGCCATCATTGGTGCCCTGGGAACTTCCTGAGCCAGAAGACAGGTTTTGTTTTTATTTAATACTAGCACATTACTCTTTATAGAATCATAGAATCACAGAATGGTTTGGGTTGGAAGGGACCACAAGGATCATCTAGTTCCAACCCCTCTGTCATGGGCAGGGACACCCTCCACTAGACCAGATTGCCCAAAGTCCCATCCAACCTGGCCTATGGAGAGTTTACACTTAAATCCATGCACATGTAGATACCTCTGAAACAGGTTGGTCAGAGCTGGAAAGTGTGATCTTGCAAGTCCCTGCCAAACTACTCCAAGTAATCTCTTCATCTTTCTAGATGTACATTGAACCAAGGAGCATACACAGATGTTACGGTTCACAGCGCTAGGAAAAATGCAAGCAGGGTTCTTTGAACCCTACCTCATATTGCCCCAATGTACAATCATAGAATCATAGATACTGAGACCAGAATAAATCCGTAGATCATCTAATCTGATTTCCGCTCTAAAAAATAACTGTACCCAGTAACTGCATCCAATTATTGCACCCATAATCTGGAGTGTGGAGTCAGTTTGCAGATTAAAACCCTCTAGTGTAGGTTTTTACACCTGAGCTGAGTATCTAAATTCCTGCCACAGTCATTGCCAATGCAGCTAGTACATTCCAGGAGTCTGAGAGCTCTTTGGCTCACTCTGATGTAGAGACCTACATCTGCTGAGCTGAGCTGAGCAGCTCTCCTGGCCCCCCTGGTGACAGGATGACATTGCCACTACAGGAGTGAGAGCTCAGAAAGCTATCCCACGTTTGTGAGTCTTGACCTGCAAGGTAAACCAGACTCCTTCAGACCGATAAAACCAGCTCCCAGAATGTCATCTAAAACGGCCTGGAAGTTTATGTGGTTTTATGACTGGGTATCACGTCAGCCAGAAGTTTCAAACTCTACAGTTATTAACTTTTGAAAGACTGCTTTCCAAAAGGGTCAATGAGTCATATCACTAGCTGATAGAAATGCCAATCAACAGGGATCAGCTGTAGAATAATTAGATGCAGAATGTGAGCATTAGGTATGCACTGAAGTTACAAAACCCAAGAGGATAGTGCAAAATCACAGTTCCCAGGGAGATGAATCTCTAGAAACTCTTGGTCAAATTACCCCAAATTTGGATCCTGTTCCTCTCCTTTCACAACAGATAACACTTTTCAATATAATTCAAATTAGTTTATATATTTTTAAGTATTTGGAGCCTTAAAGAGGCATTCAACTATATAGTAACACAGAATCACTCAATTGAAAATCATTTGATGACTATATCTGGAAAATGCATGTATTTTAGTGGCTGATAACATCTGCAGTCACCTAGCAACACATTTGTGACAGTGACCTGGTAAATTGTTGAATTACATTTTTAACTGTTTAGCCACTGGGCTGAGTAGGTTTTTCCTGATATTAGACTGCATGTACAGGGAAAAAAGGAATTAGGTATATAAATGCACTGAGACTGAATATTATAATATTATAAAAGACATTGTGATTTTGGAAAAGTATTCCTGTGATTCCAAAGAAGTAATGCTGAGAAGTTTTTCCCATCTACCTTTTTTCTCATTCACAGAAAAAAATGAATATGGCCATGGATCTGCAATCACCTCACCACAGAACAGCTTTCATTTGCCTTGGTAGCTTAAACTATGGCAGGTATATTGATTAACTGACTGTCAGGCTACTAAGGACACAATAAATCTATTAAAACATAGACGTTAGTTTTGCATGCATTTTCTGTGCCTTAGAGAACAGTATCTATTGCTTGTATTTTAGCTAAATAATATTAGCATAGAGCATATTAGCATGTAACGTGATATATTAATAGATAACTATGCATACAGTGTGTGGCTCTTTTTGCATGCCTTTATGCTGCATCATTTCAACATTTGCATATTTTATATAGAATAAATTCAATTATGTACTAATCCTGGAAACAGGCATCCAAAAAATTTGCAAGTTTTCGTACCTTCCAAACCTTAGCAATAGCAGGTCTGTGCCTTGCACCTGAAACAGAGGAATGACCTTTCAGTCATGTACAACACGACTTTCAGCTTTTCATGGCCTGTGAGTTTGTTTCTTCATCGCCTTGCCACAGCAAGCTCAGCAGCAGCAGAGATAAAACGTTCATAAGCACATTGTTTCTCTGACCTGCTGGCAATACACAGCGTTTGACGCACAGTTTCAGCTCAGCTCATATGCAGATGTACCACTGAACACATATGTCCACCAGCCTGCTAAGTAGGGTGGGACTCAGGTCGCCCCAAACTCGACACCAATGTTGGTCAGTCAACTTGCGCTTTGTGTTCTACTGTCTGTACTGATTAGACTCCCATGGACTGGAGGGAGTTAAGACATCTGTGGGGTCTGTAGCAAAGGGGAAAGAATAATGAATGCTGAATCATGCATGAACAGTGAAATCATATCCCTCTCTTTTAGGTTTTATACAACATACAAAAGGCAAATGTCCCTTCAAGGTCAATGTCTTAGGGGACTGTTAAACCACAAGTTCCAAGTTGGCTCAATGCACATTTCAACACACTGCAGTTTGTGCATGAATGTTCACTCCTTGTTGGAAAAGAAGTGACGCATGAAAAATTGTGAACGAACATGAAGAGACTGCAAGTTGAAAAACTACCCCCAAAATCACTACATAGTGGCAGTGAACGTAAAGCAGAGGTGGGTAGCTGAGATGTTCTAGAAAGCCCTCTGAGAGATTTGGATGGACCTTCCCAGAACATCTCAATGAGCACTTGGATTAAAAATAAAAAGTTTTCTTCTGAATGGCAGATAATTCCATTGGCTAAAACTGTCCTCTTGCAATATAAACGATCCTGTGCCTGTATTTTCCAGACTTAGAAAGACCAGGTTTAAATTTAGTTCTGTCTTGTACTGCATGTAGGAAGGTTTAAACAGGGATGAGTATACTGAATCTGTGCACAGGAGGCAGGGCCTTATTAAGGCATCAGGTGGGCATTGGACGGGAGATCGCAGCACTCATTAATAGAAAGGTTGCACACAGTTTGGCTATATCCCAATTAATTGGTGTTACTCTATGGTGATGGTCCCCCTGTACTCAGCCCTGGTGAGGCCGCACCTCGAGTACTGTGTCCAGTTTTGGGCCCCTCACCACAAGAAAGACATCGAGGCCCTGGAGTGTGTCCAGAGAAGGGCAACGAAGCTGGTGAAGGGGCTGGAGCACAGGTCTTATGAGGAGCAGCTGAGGGAACTGGGACTGTTTAGTCTGGAGGAGGCTCAGGGGAGACCTTCTTGCCCTCTACAACTACCTGAAAGAAAGTTGTGGTGAGGTGGGGGTTGGCCTCTTCTCACAGATAACTAGCAACAGGACAAGGGGGAACGGCTGCAAGTTGCGCCAGGGGAGGTTCAGGTTGGAGATGAGGAGAAATTTCTTCTCAGAAAGGGTGGTTGGGCATTGGAACAGGTTGCCCAGGGAGGTGGTGGAGTCACCGTCCCTGCGGGTGTTTAAGGAAAGGTTAGACGCAGTACTGAAGGACATGGTTTAGTGGGTAATAGGTGGTGGTGGGACGGTTGGACTGGATGATCCTTGAGGTCTCTTCCAACCTTAATGATTCTATGATTCTCTGATTCTATGATTTCATTACATACCATCTCCTACAAACCTGCATGCATGAGTGGAAAGAGCTTGTCCTGAAAATAGTCACTACTTAATACCCCTATCATTTCTCTTTACAACCATGCTGTTGCTGTAATGCCCATAAAACTACCTGACAATGGTTAGACAGCTGATGTCATCTGATTGATGCTCATTACACTAATTATACATGTCTCACCAGTGTCTTCTGTTTCCCTGCCATTAGCTGGACCATGGTCTTTTGTCTCTGGAAGTTCTTTGGGGAAGGAACTAACTTCTGGGAAAAATATCCTGTCTTGCACAACTGGACCTTGACCTTTGACTGAAATCTCTGTATGCTGCGGCTCATTGTGTAAGAACACAAACAGCCTGCATACATCTGGACAAAGCCTTCTGGTAAGAGGGAATGTGGAAAAGAGCTCCTCCTTATGTGTCTGAAATCACCCACAGTAAGAACAAATCACAAAGGATCTATGGACACACAGGACTTGTGCTGATGCCGTTCCTTCACATTTTTGGCTGAATTTATCAAAAAGACAGGAAATCTTTACGCAATAAAGTTAAAATTCACCTAGAAGGGAGGCTTATTGCCCTTCTCCAAAATGCAGAAATCAATAAGTAGGATATTCCAGCCAAATCCTCTTCAATTTTGGTGCCTCCTATCCACATATGACCTTTCTAGCAACCATCTCTCCCACTTCCTTCCTTCCTGCCCCACCCCACACATTCCCTCCTCCAGCATCGCTTATATACTTTCAGGTGCATGTATATATAAGCAATGGCAACTTTTGCCCATCCACTTGCTGAAACCTCTGTGAGGACTCCTTGGAATAATCCCCTTGCAACCAGCACAACGCCAGGGCTTCCAGCCTTCCATCTGCCACAGCAGCAGGCCTGGGCCACAGCTCTTTGGGAGAGTCACATCCCAGAACGATTCATAAAAGGCCATTTTGGTGTGCTGCCGTAACGCCAGCGAGCCAGCAGCGAGGGAGCTGCCCCCGCGCTCTGAGCAGGCAGCCACACACCGGCTTGCACAACCTGGCTGCACGTCAGAAGCTTTGCAGAAGTGACAGGTGACATCCCGCAGGGTCGTGACTCCGAAAGGACATGGAACCAAACCACACCACAGTTATTAGGCACTAATAGTACCTGTAGGGATAGTAGAACTACCTGTAATACCAGTCATATGTCTTACTCGGCCGTGCTGAGTGTGGCCCCGCTCTGAGCCACCTTGATGGCATGGTTCCTCCCTCTTGCACTCCTCTGTGGGGACACGCAAATGCTTTCCCTCCAACCCTTCCTGCTTCCTTACCAGCAACATTCCTCCCTTTCTTTAATACACAGGAGGAATCAGAGGAGCTCAAAATAATCCTGGGTCAGGATGACTGATGGATTGGAGTCCCCACACAAGGAAGAGGAGAGGGGCAGAAGGTGAGCAGTTTCTCCTGTCCCCTGTGACATCCTGTGCTATGGCTTCCCATGATGAAGTCTGCAAGGAACAGACTGTGTCCCAGCAAGATGAGATTAGCTGATGAGTGGAGGGTTTAGTGAGGAAAGAGAGCTTTCCATCAATGCCCCCAGCCCCAAAGGCTTATTAACACTTAGCGCTATAATTAAAGTTGTAAGGCCAAAGAGCTGCAAGAGCAGCAGCAACCACGTGGTGCGACCGAGTTCAACCGAAAAGCAGGATGAGCACAGGCACACTGACAATGGAACAATGTCCCAGCTCTTCAGAGCACGAACAGAGCCAGTGCATGGCTCACCAGGTACACCCCGAGCGTGCTCCTGGTTCAGTTCTGCAGAGGATTTTATACATCTGTCTAGGTGAACTGGAGCAAAACCTGAGAGAAAAAAAACCTCCAGAACTTAACATTCCCAAATTCTGAGAGGTCCAGGTGAATTTGCCCAGCCCAGAAATGCCAAATGCAATCTTTTGTGAATTTTGGATATCAGGACCAAATCAGAGCTGTACTTCATGGCTCAGCCCCATCTTTAATACACAGAGAAAAAAAAAAAAAGTCAGCCCTTTAAGCAATTCTTTTTTTGTCTTGCCTGACTACCTTTCTGATTTCAGGACTTCAGTGATGACTAAAGACATGGTTGTTACTGACTTGACCTCTCCCAGTGGAGGCATCTTCTTACCTACGTGTTTCTTTGGGAGGCAATTATTTTCTTCCTGCTTCTGAGGTTTGCAATTTTGGAGCTAGTGCTTTCTTTCCAGCTCCCCCAACCCTCTCAGAAACCTCTCCAGGTAAAAGCAAATGTTATCTCAAAGGGGTACTGAGGCTTTTATTGCATCCTGACTTCACTTCTGTAATTCGTTATTTGCTGATCTGCCTGCCATTTCCCTGAGGCATTTGCAGCTCACATTCAACTTCACTGTTGAGACCTGGATTTCTGAGCATTTTGCTTCTTTCCTAAGAGAACTTCTCTGATTTCTTCCTGATAAAGTGGTGGTTTCAGGCTGAAATTAATTTTCGACTTATGAGCTTTCAACACGTCATTTCCACTTCTCATAATTTCATTTTCCGGCTACTCCATTTGCTGTGTCTGGTCTACTGCTGACGACAGCCTTCTCCTCCCCAGTGCCTTGTCATCTCTTTCTTCTTTCAGGATCAGTTTTACTGGTGAACATGTAGAAGACTGCCAAAGCCCGGTACTGCGAGCAGGCCCCACAGCAATGGAGTGCCCGCACTCAGGTTCAGGTTACCCAGCGCAGAGCCTGGTAAAGAGGGGGATTGGCCAGGACTGGTTCCAGCCTCTTCTTCAATTCTTCTGACAGGTTCTTCTTGCCTTTTTCCTCCCTTCTATCTTTGTCAGTGGTGAGCCTCACACTATACAAAAGCCAAGCGCGGGGCTTATTTGCCACGCAGCTGGCATGATGGACCACATCTGCTTCAGTTCTCTCCAAAGACAGAGATATATATGACTGTGAAAGACATAAATGCTAAGTCTATCGTATGGATTCTCTAGCAATAGCTGGAGAATCTGAGAAGCCTCATTTGGGGAGGCAACACTTGCATAAGTGTAGCTGTTTTGTTGCACAGTAAGATTTGCCACAAGCTAATGAGCAAAGCTTGGAGTTCCCTTTAAAAGACTCTAGGTTTCTGTGTGAGGTACATGCGTAAGCCTGAAGCCTGCCCTCAGCTCCACCTCCTTTCTGTGGGTCCTCTCAAACTGCAATGGGAAAAGAGCACTTATTTTGGTTTGTGTAGGGGAACAGTCACAAAACTGGTGTTACCAGCCTCAGCCCGTCAGCCCTGCTGAGAAGGGGGGTGCATTGGGTGGTGACTCTTGGCTGGGAGATCTTCCCAGTCGGTGACCAAGGCTGAACTTCCTCTGCTCGGCTCCTAGGGGTGAATGGTGATGGGAAATCAGCTGTGCCCTACTCTCTGAGCATGCTGAATTCATTTCAGCAGTGCTTACGGATAATTTAACTTCCGGAAGGCATTCAAACAGTCCCGATATGTCTGCCCTCACACATCTCCACCTGAGAAGCAGAGTAACTCCACTGATGTGGAGCCAGATCCACACTACTGTCGAACAACTTGGGGCACGTGAGCTCACCCATCGCGACCCAGCAGGATGTCCCCAGCCTGTGGTACTGGCACTGGGCACGTGTTCCAGAGTGCTGAGCATGGTATACAACCTAGACAGAGACAGTGGATGGGGGTGGGAAACTCCAGGATGCCATTCCTTAAGCAGGCATATGCACACCACTCTTCAAAGAGGCCTGAGGGGTTTCTAGCTGCTGCCCAGAAATGGGGCCCAGGATAGTTAGACCGGACGTCTGTGCCAACTTGCTAGAATGCGAAATATGAGCATTTGGAAACCACAACAGTTTGCTTCTAACTCTACAGACATCTGTTTCCCAAGCACAGAACAAAACCACCCGGACCACTGATTGTGCCTCCCCAGTGCAAACCCATTCGGCGCTTTCTTCACACTTGGTTGTGCCTTCACACGTGTGGATGCCTACACCCTCCCTCAGGACTGCACAAGCATCTACCTCTGCCTGCTTTGTTTTGCCTCCACCTCCTGATAAATCTTGCCTGCCTCTCCCTTTTCTTGCAGAATCCCAGACATCTGATTTCATTCTTCCCGTGTGGTCCCTGCTGCCAGCACCGCAGAGTTCTGCCTTTTCCCATACCTGCTCCACAATTACAGGGGCAGCCTGTCCATGGAGACTGCACCGAGCCCATCTCCAGATCACGAACCTACAGGCACAGGCTGGGGCGTCTCTTCTGCTGGTCCCCAAGAAAAGTGAGGACCACAGCATACCACAAGCATCTACCCTGGCATGCCCTGACAGCCAAGCAGAGAAACTATGTGAGACGATCAACCAAGCAGGGGGTTGGCAGGATTCTGTAGCTGGATTTCCAGATTTTGTAACATTTGGATGGCTTACTGAAGAAAGTGAAAGTCTGATTTCAAAAGCTGGCTCGATTCCACAGGGAAACACTTTTAAAATTAGAGCTTTTTAACCATGCTATCGTGTTTCTATAGCTGCTGTATCGGTAGCACCTAACTCCTGACCTGGTTTGAGTAAACAGAATGCTTACTGATCAGTCCACTTCCCATCTTCACACGGAAGGAAAATACAACAGTGAATGGTAAAAGGTACATACAAGAGCTTTGGGCGCTCTGTCTTGGTGGCAGCAAGGAGAGAATCCAGCTTAATTCAAATTTTCAATTTTTGGTACTGAGGAATAACATTTAAAAAAGACGTACATCAGAGGTGGGTCTCACTTGAAGTCAGCTTTTCTACTAATTTCGATGAAAATAAAGTTTGATGCATTATCATTGGTGTACCAGCATCTCCCAATTTGTATCCAGCATTGACATTGCTAATAATTTTATGGTGAATGTTTACATTCGACTTACTACCAGAATAAGACATTTTAAAAAGTTTCTAGCTGATACATGTATAGATAAGATCTTGAAAGTGTGAACCCTCTGTATTTTAATGTAGAACATAAATAACAACCCAAAGGCAATATTTTCCTATTTTACTCCTTAACCCCGTCTTGGCCTATTTTGGGCTCCCATGCACAATTTTGAAAAGCCCATATTTGGCAGAACAGCTGATCTTTGTTGTGAACAATTGTAATAATTATTGCAACACCTGGAAGTCATCATTCATTAGTTCAGATTTCTTTAGATGATTTTCATTTTTATTTCACAAATCTCTAATATAGACAGCCTTGATGTTGGTAGTATCCTAAATTTTAGGCAGGTCTGCCATTCTCCCCCAGAACTAGGCGGTTCAAGAAGTCCAACAATCTTGCTTCCGGGCTTCTTTTCCTTTTGCTGCTAGAGGCCACCTGCACAGCAGACATCTGCACTTGGTACCTACAGGACCAGGTCATCCTTGCTTGCTCTGAGCCAGGCAAGACTCTGGAGGGGTCTGACCCAGGCATGTATATTGTAGAGCAGATTACTAATCATCGAATCATGGAATGGTTTGGGGTGGAAAGGACTTCAAAGACCATCTAGTTCCAACTCCCCTGCTATGGGCAGGGACACCCTCCACTAGACCAGGTTGCCCAAAGCCCCATCCAACCCGGCCTTGAACACTGCCAGGGATGGGGCATCCACAGCTTTTCTAGGCAATCTGTTCCAGTGCCTCACCATCCTCACAGGGAATAATTCCTTCTTAGTATCTAAATCTTTTAGTTTATACCCATTACACCTTGTCCTGTCACTGAACTCTCTGATAAATGGCTCCTCTCCAGCTTTCCTGTAGGCTCCTTTAGGTATTGGAAGGCCCAGTTAGATCTCCCTGGACTACCCAACACCAACAAAGAAAGAAGCAAGCAAACAAGCAATGCAACCTGAGAAGGAAGCCTCTTGTAGTGCTGTGGGTTTTACACCTGTTTATGTACCATCTGTTGGCCTGGGTTGTGCCTACAAGTACACACTAGCATTTAGTTTGGATGGGCCTGGAAAAACAAAGCGGAGGGATAGTAAAGCAGCAGTGGAGAACACAGGCATCATTTTTTGCAGTGATGCCACAGTGTCTTGATATCTTACTGCATTTATTCATTCATTCATTCATTCATTGTAAGGGGAATTTTTCCGCCGCCTTTTCCTTCCTGTCCGCAGTGTGAGCCACAGCACCGTTCTGCAGGCATCTAACGAACGCTGTGCAGATCTCACCATGGATACCCATTTAAATAGAGAAGTCACAGGACAGTTGCTATTTGTGTGCCTGAATGGAAGTCTATTGTGTTATTTTTTTGCTCCAGTGAAGCAGAACAAACCCTTCTTTTTCTTTGTTTATATGAGGTGAAAAAACATACTGGTACTGACTTTCAGATAAAAACTCCTAGTGGTCGTCAGTTCCTGCTCACTTTGAGAACATCTGGGAATACAGACAGTCAGTCCATCTGTCCTGCTCCCACACTTAGGCAATGTACCTGTGGTGATGTACCCTTCTCATTGCCTGTGTCCTATTACACCTCATGCTGTGGTCCCATGTCGTCATGGACTTTTTCTTTTATCCATTTGCCTGTACCTAGAAAAAACAGCAACTTTCAGGCACTACGCAAATACCAATTTTTTATATATCATGCATGGAAGTGAAAATTTTTATAGGTGATGTATTGAATCAAACCTCAGAAGACCTCAGCCTTGTCTCGGAGGGTCCCTCTGCGCTTTGACTTCCTATCTGTATTTTTAATTTGTTTTGCCACGGTGTCCTTGTCAGAGACAAGCTCCTTGTGTTTGTGTTGTACAAACATAAAAGCAAAAGATAGTTCTTGCTGCAGTAAGTTCACATACTTGGAAACACTTTCTGAGAAAAGAGGTAAAATTAAGGAGAAAGAGAGGAGAAAAAATATGGAAATGTATAATGTATTTTCAGTAACATCAGAGAAGATGTATCCTCTGTACAGCCTTCTGCACAAGGCGGTGCACAGCGCAAGGCCAGTGGTTCTCCCTGTGAGCCAGTTCTGCCCTGCCTCTCAGCGCAGGTTATGGGGTGACGCTGGCATCGCCCCTCTGCTGCTGGGGCTGAGCCAGCTCAGGTGTCTCTGTACATCGTGTGCTGGCTTTACTCATCTGTTCAGAGGGGGCAGAGCTGAAGCTCACGTTCTCACATGCAACTTCGGCTCCTCTTAAGACCTCTGATTTTTTAAAAGGAGGTTAAAGCACTTTCACAATGTTAGCATCAATCAATTCCTTATATATTCTCTCAAAGGCCTTTACGATAAGTCTTGTCTTGGGACACATCTTAAAGGACACTAATATTCACCTTGCAGATTAAGACACCTACTAGGTATCCACATGTGAACTGGATGTACAAGCTTTCGATACAGCCATCCAGTCCAGAGATCTGCCCACCTCACCCCAAAGCAGACCTCTCGGCACACAGTTGGCTGAGCTTAGATGTCTAGTGCCCATTTGCCTGTGGTATCCAAGACATTTACACAGAATTTCCAAACATTAAACATGACCTTTCTCCTTCTGAAGTGCCAGTTGGAAGTTGGGGCCTATTCCAGGGCATCTCAAATGCCACTAGACAAATATATGTGGGCAACTGAATCAGTCAGCTGGATAGCTCTCCAGGTTTCACTGCCTATGATGGAAGTTTGAATACGTCACATACAGGCATTTAATCCATGAGATAAATGCCACTCTGAATGTCACATAAGAAGAGGACTGCCTGACAACTTTTTTCCTTCCCAAAGGGTGGGAAGTTTGGCTCCAAGTTCCAAATTGGCTTCTCCCCAGAACATCTTTCCTCCCAGAGGACATCATGGGGCTCACCTGACTCTTCCTGACTTGCCATACCTCCAAGCAATATCCAGCCTGCCTTCAGCCGCTGCGCTGACATGGTTCTGTATACTGTTAGAATTAATTTAACCAACATGCAAGCCGCTGAAAAGGAACAGTGTTTATCCAGGACTCTGCACCTCTCAGGCTTTCTCATTATTTACATAGTGTTTATATTGCTCAGTGGTGCCAATCAGGGCAAGTATTTATTGCTGCAGGGTGTTTACTGTTCCATATCTGAATATAGCTTCTGCCCTGAAGAGCTTACAATTTAATTATAAAACAAGATGCTGGGAGTTTAAAAGAAGAGAGAAAGTGGATGAGCACAAGAGGTAACAGCAGTAGTCACAAAGTCAAGAGAAGCAAAATATTTTTTATCCTACTCTTTATTTTTAAAATGTAAATGCTTTTCAATTTAAAATTTTGTAAAAAAAAAATCTCTATGCTTCATTCCTCTTTCTCCTCTACCTGGTTCTCAACGCAGCTTGTATTTACCAGTAGAAAGGCTGCGCTTCAAATAAGTCTAACTTTCCATTTAATCCTATTTAGGATACTTTTTCATGTTTATAACTTCCATCTACTTCCATCCCATTGGTTCGGGTCTGTCTCTCACAAGCTCAGGGCTGGATTATCAGCAGGCACATACAAGGCCTTTCTTTCCCTTGCTGGTCTATGAAGCAAGGCAGTTCACCTTCATCCCGTCTGCCTCATTTCCTCTGGGTTTATTTGGTTGCCTGTGATTCAGCCACCAGGCTGGACCATGTATCGCTGTGTAGGTTTCCTGCTGGCCTCTAAGCAAGACTTCCTCTGCATTTCCCGGGACTATCCGTCCTGCTGTGCCGTCTTTGGACATCACCCACTGTTATCCCACACACTCCTCCCCACCCAGCTCCAGCTCTCCTCCATCTGCCACCCAACTCACTTCGTAGGATCCAAAGACACTCTTCCTCAGACACAAGATCACTTTTACCATTAATTTAAAAAGATAGTTTGTGTCATCTCTGCAGGACACCCCCCACTTATTACTCAATTTGATGAAAATCAGAAACATGACAATAAATGCTATCCGTATTACAGCAGACACCAAAATGTGCTACTGCTGTGCAACGCATATGAGAGGCATGCAAAAGGCATTAAAAGCAGCATTAAGCTTTTTTTAAAAATCACTGTGTATTGAAAGTCAGGGCTTAGATGTCCACCACATGCTCTGCACGGTTCATGTCCTATTCACGTTTCCCAGCGGTACTCTCAGAGCTGTCCTCTCTCCAGACACAGAAGCAGCACAGAAGGTTGGGGAGAAACACTGTGCTTCTGTGCCAGAAAGCTGGTTGTGAAGAAAATGTCTCTTAGATGTGTAGGTCATATGGTATTTGTCTTACCTGGGCTCATCTTCTTGCCTCCAGGCACTGGCCTTTGCCAGGGAGCCTGCAATAAGGCAGAATATTTTCTGACACACGTATTTGTCCAGTAAACCCTGAACCGCCCGCACATTTCAGCCCCACAGACCTAGCTCAGAACCGACCTAGCTGTATCAAGGAGAGAAAAAACAGCACAAACGTGTTTTTCACGACTGAGTAGTTCTCACGGTGATTTTATCCATCTGTAACAAAACCCAAAGGATGAACGATATTATGTTTGCATCCAAAATCAGCGTTAGCTGACCAAGCCAGTGACAACAATCATGGCTGCCTGCCACCAGGAGAGAAAAGCTGTTATTTCCCTGACACACTGAGTTTTCCAGTGTTGCATTCAGCTTGGTAAACAGCCCGCTGGAGCTTGCTATTCATGCTTCCTACATTAAAAACTGGCTTTGCTTTTGTTTTTAAAGCAGATTTCTATTTCTTCTCTTCCACTGAAGGGGAAGTTAGAATTGAGATTGCTTAAAAACTCTGCATACCGAAACTGTCTTTCTGTGTACCTTGAGGTGCAGCGATTTCCACACTGACCTAAGTATACCCAGCTTAGATGTCTACCACGAGTCAGCAGGTTACAGTGAGACATCTGTAGCAGTTACTATTCATGGGGGTTTCCTCCACTCCTTCTACAGGTCATTCCACTCCCAAAGTCCGGCACACATGATCCACTCAGGGGTGGCCACAGCTCTCGGCCTGGTACATGCAGACAGTTGTACTTTCACCTCAGTGTATCTTTTTTGATTGACTGTAGTTCAATTTTGGTTTATCCTGATGCACTGGGCTGAACACTGTAGTGATATGGGAACTCGTTCTCTTATCAGCAGATCAGATGGCCTTGTTTCATGGGCAGCAACGACGGTTAGGGCAGTCTGGACATCACTGTAGCTTCAGCTCCAGAGTTAATCCATCGCCACCAAGTGCTTGGCCCTGCTCAACCTGTGGATGATTTAAAAACCTGCATTTCTCGGCCTGGGTGATTCCATTAACTGGGCAGGAGCTACAAATGCTAATCAAACTGTGAATACTCCTTTCCACCTGCTTGAGCCACGTGCTCTATTAATAAAGCATGACAGAGACTTAGCAGGGAGAAGTAAGGCATGGTTTAAAGAAAGGATCCATCAATATGACTGAAAAAAACCCCACGAGATCCTAGAAAGGGAAAAACTTCTAGATTGGAAGAAAGACAGCACATTTTCAAGTAAACCAGCTGCCATTAAGTGTTGCCATCACAACTTGGGAGAGGAGAGAGTTGGTGTTGATGCTGGCATCACATCTGAGTCAAGGAAGCACTAGGAAGACAGGAGGAATACACTCTAACCTGCTGGCTCCTTAGAGATCGTTGCTTTAGCAAGAGCTCTCTTCAAGAGTCTTGACGCAGCCTGAGCAGAGACTGTCGTAGATGAGAGAACAGATCAGTCAGAATCATAGAATATCTGGAGTTGGAAGGAACCCATAAGGATCATCAAGTCCAACTCCTGGCTCCACACAGGACCAGCCCAGTCAGAGCAGATGACTGACAGCGTTGTCCAGACCCACGCAAGCTCGGTGCTGTGACCACTTCCCTGGGGGGCCTGTTCCAGTGCCCAAAGTTTTTATGAGAGCAACAGCAAAATAAATAGGAAAACTCTTTCCTCTGAAAAATATCCTGAGGATCAAGGCCTTCCGGTTAGAAACACGTTTGAGATGTCAGGACCACTACCTGAAGCTTACACTGGGAAGAAAGCATTGTGACTCCTCAAATCAGATTTAACTGCCTATCTTTCTGAGCGTTGGAAAACAACAGGTGTGGAAACCCTCCCTCTTCAAATTAACTGGAGTCCTTCTGCTGGCTTAAAACCAGAAATTAATCCCCACATCACGGAAAAGGGCTTTGCAACAGGGAAAAGGAGTCTTAAGGCTGCATGGAATAAATAATCATCTCAACAATTTCTAGGATTCAGCAGCATGAAGTGTTTTTCCATAGGCCTCTGGAGAGTAACTGTTTTCTCCTACTGAGAAAGAGCTGTAAAGAACAATCAGACATGACTTTACAGAGTATCAACAGCTAATGGTCTTTTCTTGTGGAATCATTGTTTTTTCTCTGAGGGCCTGCCTGCTTTTGCAGAGCACAAGAGACACATCAAAGAACCTGATCAGAGTATGTGTATGTTACACTGCATCCATAAACTACCTGAAGACAGGGCAGCGGAGGTTTAACTTAGATAAACCCTAAGTAACTGGGATGTATGGCAATTTAGAAATATTTACAAGCAAAACTAGCCAAGTGCAAGACATAAAACCACAGGTCACATCTCTGTCCCTCCAGCCCAGGTGACAAGGGTGGCATTCCCTTTAAAAAGGAGCTCAGAGACAACCAGCTCCGCTCTGTCCCTTTCCCCCCCTTTTCCTTAGAATTATCAGGAACTTCGAGTTGGTTTATCAGAGAGCAGGCAGAGGCTAGTGGGCATGTCTGGACCAAAAAAAATATCTATTTTGAAGTATAAGTGCAACTGCAGGTAAAATTAACGGTAAAATTTATTAAATTAATTAATTAAAAGTATTCATAAATGATCTGTAGATTTTCAGGACTGGATATTACCAGTTCCCACTGACTACAGACCCTGCTTTCATGTGATTCATATTTGTGATGCGTAAGATGCCACTATCCATTTATATAGAATAGTACAGGTAATCTACAACAGAATTAGCTTTTAGACATTTCAGCATGTGAAGAATGACACTTTTTTTTAACTTATCTAATACCCACCTTGAGCTCTGCAGCTTCAGGAGCAGTAAGCCAATAATTCAAAAAGATATGTGAGAAGAAAGAAACCAAAAAGGCCTCCAGTCCTGATTGATGAATACAGCAACAGGGGTTTCCCTGCCACCTTTGCTACTATCCTCCCTGATCACCTCTTCTAGCAAAAATACTTTTCATATCACTAAGAAAGACGTAAACTCATAATCCAGGTGTAAAACTCTCCAAAATCCCCTTTTGTCGTATATGTTTAATTACAAGCAGTAGGGCTGATCGGTTCTTCAAGCTGTGAAAGGAACCCATCAAGGCCAGGAGCAATCGCCTGAGGGATGCTGAAAGCGAGTGTCAGGCACTGCACACACAGTACTTCGGAAGAGGACACATGGTGTCCTGTTCAGGCTGAGCAGTTTAGGTGCACCTGAAGAAGAGTGCCTGGACCCAGTTTTGCAGTTCCACTGCTCTTGGCACAGTCTGGGCAGTCCCTTCCCAAACCCCCAGCTGCCGATGGTCTCAGGGACTATGGTAGCAGCTGGGAATCACTCGCACTGAAGGGGTGTTTGGATACACTCCTGTCTATCCCAGGTTGCAATGACCCTAAAAAGGAGTGGTGTGAGAGATCACTGCAGCTCACTATGCCCTTAGCAACTCCTGATAAAAAGGACTATCAAGCATGCTGACGCTAAAGCATCCTTCAGACACTACACCTAGCCCACAGTATTTCAAAATATTTTTTTAAACTATTAATAATAGTTACTGTTTCACGGCGTTCGAAACGCCAAACTGTGTCTGAATTTCTTGTGTGTTTGCCACAGTCTCCACCAAGCGCAGGTTACACCAGAAATGCTGACGCTGAAGGGCGAAGGACTATGCACCTCTTCGCTCCCTCTGTCAGCACAGTCTTGCCTGTCTGCTAATGAACCAGACCGCACCGTCACCACGCTGCGAGTGTGACCTCTTAGAAATGCCAAAGCCTGACACTTACAGCTCTTTAACAAAACCCACACAAGCCCAGCTCCATAATCTATCCATAGCCCAATTTGGTGGGAAAATAAATCTCCTTCTGCCCTATACTGATTCAGATAGTTGTGTGTAGATACAGGGGTGAGGAGGATGCACACCCAGCACAGACTTAACATCGCACCGATCACCAGAAAACACCCACGTCTGTAAAAGGCAAGGTGAGGACTCCAATTTCCCTGTCCTTCAACACTGTACAGTCATTTATACAAGGAGAATGGGATAGCTCTATAACCAACTAGCGCTACAGGTTCAAACGAGCAGTCAAGAACAGCGAGCACAGAATCAGCTAACGTTTCATTACTAAATTTTACATTTCCAGATGTTTCTTTATCCATTGAGGAATGTATGCCCATGAATCACTGCTAAACGGTCTTCATTATTGCTATAATTGAACAGGTACACTTCCAATGAATTGTTTTTTAAAAACTTCTGCATTTCTGTGTCACAGCAAGATATCTGATGCAGAATTAAAGCAAAAAGCCACATTTCTCCAAGTAAATTTAAGATTTAAATATAAGAATCTAAATCTGTGATTTAGATTGCGTGCTACATTATGAACACATCATAATACTTAGTGATATGACTAAAGCTAGGCTCAGGGCAGTATTGCTTTAGAACCACATTTTTTGTAATTACTCTTTCATTTGGCCTGAATAAACTTTAAAAAAAAAAAAAAAGAGAGCGAAACACTTCCTGAGACCTATGTTTGGTCTTTTTGTACATAATATTCTGTTACGATGGGTGGGTCACATTAAAAAGTCTATCTGATGCTAAACTGACTAATGGCTAAACAAAATGTTCCTTTCAGTCAAGGTGTACATTTTTCCTGGATAACTGGAAACAAAGGTGCCACAAACGTGTTTCTGTAGGGGGTATTTGCTTATTTTTCAAGTCTTCAATATCTAAATTATTCTCTTTCAACTTCTTATCCCAGCTTATTATTATGCTTTCTACAGTACACAGCTTGTATAACGAGAAACATTTGATATCCGTAGGTTTGCAAATCATTCACCCGGTGGCCTGAAATTTTTCATGCAACTTTCTTCACAGATCTCCAACACATTTGGGAAGAAGAGAATAAAAATTGCATCAAAAAGCAAAAAATAATAGGAACAGAAAATCTTCTTATAATCTAGGAGAACAAGAGGAGGAAATACAATTAAAGATACTCATGTCTGAAATGGGAAGCTTGGGGAATAAAAATATATGCATATATTGTTCCCACTGAATCATAGTATAGGGCTCAAGAGGACAGAAATACAAAATTATAATATTTTTTTGCACAGGACCCATTATAAGACCGAGCTGAAACATCTTCATGTGTTCGTTTGCCACCCGTTGATTTGGGATAAATACAGTCACATTTCACACAGTGGTTACAATGATATTTAACGAATGTTGTGAAATGCTCAGAAACAATAGTGATAGAATAACAGAAATGCGTACAAAGGCAGAAAATCGCTAACATGCTTACTGCTAAGAACATCTGAGCCGATTTGAGATCCCTTCAGAAAATTCTTACTCGGCCACAAAATTTATATAAATTATACAACTTCTCATTAAGGTTTAATTAGCTTTTAAAAATGGGTTCAAGCTAAAGAAACAAATGTTGTCCCAGATGAACAATAACTAAATTGAAGACTGCTCAATCCCGGAGCATGGTAGATCGGTCCCAAGTCCCGGCCGTGCTACAGACCCGCTGTATGTACACAGAGTACGGCTGGCACACTAGTCAGTCTGATGAGAGTGCAAACTCCATGAAACAGGATGGCAATTTTCAGGCTTGTGATTATGCCCAATTAACAGTAATTATTACAGTTAAACCATCTCTTGAAAGTTTGTAATCAGCTGCTGTTAACAACAGTTTTAATATTTATGGTGCTATCTACAGCTTAGACTTTTTTATGCTGCGTTAATGAAAACCAAGGTTTAACGACGCCTGGCACCTACACCACAATCTAATTTTAAAATGGTCTCTATGTCTTAAAGAAATATGACTCACCCGCCGAAGGGACACGGCTAGAGGGAAAAATCTGCAAAGTGTGGTTTTGTTTGAACTAGTTCTACAGCTGCACTTTACAAGGTTTGTACCAAACACAGCAGCGGATCCCAGAGAGTGCACGTGTTCGTGCTGCCAACCGCACGTGTAGGTACTCGGTGCTGCTCTCCGTGCATTGGAATGTCACTGCAGTCAAACGAAATTCTGGCCCTGGATGTAACTAAGAAATTGCGTCGTGATAGCCCTGCCACTATGCTAGAAATGATTCTTCAACTAGAAAAGAAACAGATGCAAATTATGACATCTGTTTTTATCAGGGCTGAATACTGTGCATTTACACATCTGCATTTAGTTGAGAAAATGAAGGCTATGTCATTAAAGATCAAATAATGAGAAAAGTTAGATTGGAACATATCTCTGGCTGCCTCATTGAACCTGGATCATTCCCACAGGCAGAGATGCACGGCTAACAGGGATCATGGACCTACATGAGCGATAATGGGCTTTCATCAGATTACTCGGTAATTCATTTTCATCCAGCTACAAAGGAAGCCTGAACATTTCACTATAGGATGCCACACAGAACTGAGTCTCAAATGTCGGTATCTTTTATAAACTTTCGGCAGGTCACTTAAATCCCTCTTACTTTCCCCTCCCTTTGGAAGCAGCATCTAGTTTCTCCTTATCTTTGCCTGCTTTGACTGCTGAGATGGCAGTCTGCTTGGAACGGGCGCTGTCTTTTACACAGTCAGTCAACTATTTACTTGTGACCTATGAAAGATACTGACGTAGAAATAGCATATATTTAAAATGCCACTCATCAAATCAATGCAGAACAATTACCGGATTCTATTTAAGTTGCAGTTTTATGACAGGAATAGCCCATTGTATGCAACCATTTTTGGTTGTATCTTATGTTTGAAAAGATCTCTCTCTTCCTGCAACGCTGGGCAACAGCATCAGGAATTGTAAAATATTGTTTGGCTCCTATGACCTCGCGAACTGCAAAGTACTGAGTGGTTTGTGGGTTTTGGCAAGTGTTCCAGGTCAGCAGTTCTTAAATACTGGCAATTCATGAAGCTGTATCCCATAGATCTGCAGAATAAAGTATTTTTGAGAATGCAGCTACTAGAGTGTGATTTAAAGGAGTGAAAAGGGAAAAAAAAAGAGGTACCCTAAACCAGGAATTCCTTTACAAAGCAGAAATCTAGTCCTGTTTCAGTGGAAGTTTTTATCACGTCATTTGAGTGCTTCAAAAACATTAACGAAGTAATCCTCCCTGCTCTTGTGAGGAAGGAAATATTAACCTTCGTATTACACTTCGAGGAAATCGTAAGACTGTAAAGTCCAAGTATTCCAGTACATTTAGTGATCTTTAAGGGTGCGAGTTTCTGACTGCTCAATTCCGGTTTAGCTTCCAGGAATATTGTATTTTTTGCAGTTCCTCTTTGTAAGGAGTTATCTTTTTAAGTATAGCAGATGACTCATTCTTTTTTGCTGAACTAGGAATTTAATTAAATTAAATCTTAAATCAATTAGAAAACCCTTACGAAATATAATTTTAACAATATATCACTAATATCTAGTCCCTTCTACATCTGTTTGACCACAGATCAAGAAAGAATCAACTAGTTAGTCTAATCCTGATTTTTTGTGGACTAACGATCCTACTGTTCACACACATTGTTCCTTCAGAGACGCGTTCCTTCTCCAGACTGCTGGGTCTGAGCTGTAGAAGAAACAGGAGTAGTTTCTATTACCACACAGCATCCACTGTCGATTTGTAGTATTTTACTCATATTTGTGCACACATTCCTCAGCTACCAGCATACCAACAAAAACCTCGAGTCTCTTTGATCTCAGCAGTGTGCCATTAAAAAATGGAAGCATTCCATGAGGAATTTTTATATCCCCCATAGTGAGAAGAGAATTAGAAGTGGCCCAGGCAAGCAGAAAACTCGTATTACTTTACGGAGAAAATTCCTTAGTTTGACTGTTACTCAACCACAATAAAACTTAACAGCAAGGAAATACAAATCATAAACCCAACACATATATATTGGCATGTCTATCCCAAACAAACGGAACAAACTCCATCTATTACCCCCCCCACACCTACAGTGAGGCTGTTTCCATGTGCTGGTCTTTGATGGGAATCAGTCATTTTCTCTCTCCCACTCCTTCAGTTACAGAAAGAGATGAGCTCTGCAATCGTAACCCCCCCCGTTAGCAGAAGGAACGGTACCGTGCAGTCTCCTCGTTGGTCTGATCTGTTTGGTTTTCTGCCATGGGGGTAAGCCTTGGGGGAGACTTGAAGGCTCTATGTCTAAAGCGGTAAAGTATCACAAAATTTGAGGCCCCTCTAGAACAAGGATATAATGGGGCTCGTGATGTTTGAGAGCTTAAAATCAGACCTTTTTTCCTTTTCTTGACAAGAACTGTAGTCTGCTGAAAAAGAATCTGGCATTAAAGAAAAAAATATATTGAGTTTCTTTACAGAATAAAAAAAATAATTAGGAATAGCAATTGTTTCACTGTTTTATATGTGTAAGTAATCAATTCTTATCTAGCAGCTGCACGGTGACCACCTAATGGATCAGTCATACCTCCCGCACTGCTTGAGGTATCTTCTGTCTATAAATATCTATGCTCAAAGCTTTTATTCTTTTTCCTGAGCAGGGTCTACCCTAGCCATCTTTCTTCGCTCTGGGTCTCTGCCTCACAACATTTCTGCGAAACTGAAACAACTTGCTAAGGAAACCACCACCCGTGCTCACAGAAGAACTTGTTTGCCCAGGAATGAACGCTGAGACACGCTTCCCTCGGGTGAACAGTAAAGCTTCGTGTGTGATAAGACCCGACCTCACCTCAGGCACTACGATGGGCTTTATTGACTCTGCTGGCTAGGGATCTGGAACCACACTGCAGCCTCCAAGAAAACAGTTCCAAAGGGTACTTGGGTGTCGTTAGAATAGGTCTCCCCAGTTAACTGCAGCGTTGTCTCCAGGGGAATTTCTAGCAGATACCTGAAGGCAGGAATATGGCTCTTATCAGTAAGGAGTCACCCCAACGCAGAGGGCCCTGTCCGGATTCATCTCTGCGATGGGCAGCGGCGCGGGGCGCAGGCAGCCGGCTCTGAGGTGACGTAGCTTGGCCACATCTGAGGTAGGCAGCAAGCTGAGGGCTGGGAGCACTCCTAGGATACGGTTCTTTCTAGCTTTTTTTTTTAAGTCCTGAGAAGAAACCACATGTTTTCAATCGCCTAATTAACAGCGGTTAAAACCAAATTATGATGTGTACTAAGCAACTGCCTGACAAGACTCGGTTGTTCTTGGGCCAAACAAAAGGGCCCTTGAACCTGGCGGCTCGCCAGGCTCGGTGCGACTGACGGCACGCTGCCCCCCAGCCCGAGACCGGGAAGCGAGAGGCCCGCCGAGGGGACCTCTGCGGGCTGCCNCCGGCGCCACCGCGCAGCCCCAGCCCTCGGCCCCGGTGAGGGGGAGCACGGCTGCGGCCCCGCCTGGCGCAGCCCCGGGCTGCTCGGCAGTGCCGGCCCCTCTGCTGGGAGGGAAAGCTCTGCCCGGCGTGTCGGGGCTGCAGGACGGTCCCGCCCGTGCGGGAGACGCCACTTCCCCGGTAACGGGGAGCGCTCAAGGCGACCTGCTGGGCGGTGTGGCGGCGCGGGGCCCGGCCGGGGAGCGCCGGGAGGGGCCGGGGAGGGGCCGGCCCTGCCCCCCACGGGGGCTACGGGAACGGCGGGGGGAGA